>CM040396.1:12631259-12951259 GCA_022702515.1 Ilyophis sp. 1 JC-2022 | reverse complement strand
TTTGTCTCCATTTTAAGGGTAAATGGGGAGGGGGGCGAGGCTATGTATAAAAAGGGATACAATTGCTACACGGTTTACCCAATATGGATGTAAAAGAAACTCTAATTACAGCTGAAAGTCTGCACTTTAACCCCATAGTCACTGCTCCATTTCAAATCCAATGTGCTGGAGTACAGAGCCAAGACAACGCAAAACGTGTCACCGCCTCAATACTTTCCGTCCCCACTGTATACGGAAGCAATGCAGGTTAATTACCGTGCTCAAGGGTACAACGGCAGTGTCCTACCTGGGAATAGAATCTGCAACAGTTAGGTTACGGGGCCAGTTCCTTAACCGTTATACTACTCTGCCACTCGATCTTGAAGAGGATACGACGAGACCGTTTCCCACGTGTAATCAGCGGCGCGCTCGTTATTTCAGTACACCAATCATCGCCGTAAGAAAAACAATTAATAAATCCCATTCATCACCTCCAGTCGCCCGATGGCTTCATCCTCTATCCTTTCTGTGAATAACGGTGTGAATTAGCTACAGTTCCACAATGGATAAGGAATGAGCCCAAAGAGAAGAGACGTGACCACAGAGGCCCGTGCAACTGCTTCTGAGATGGCCGCCTCTTTCAGAAAGCCAATTATGTCCCTGATTAATCCTGACTCACGGTGACTGACAATGACAGCTTGGGTTTGGCCTTTGGTACCACAGTGACCAACGGAGAATACGATTACCGGGTCCAAGACAGATGGGCTTGAGTCTCCCCACGGATTTATATTCGTATTTATATTCGTAAATCATCTTCGTTTATTTCAAAAATCTAATCTTTTTAAGCAGCTCTGTCAGCGTCCAAAAATCCATTGGTATCTATTAAATAAGTCATCACTCACAACGCGACAAACCAACCCGTCCCCATACGCACACACACACACACACACACACACACACACACACACACACACTCATACTCCCCCGCCCAGACCATGGCCCCAACTACCCTGTTCCAGAACAATCATTGCATCAACTGTCACCATAACGACCGTGCAGATGTCAGAGGTGGAATTACCACTAATTGGCCCCATTGATTCAACAACGGCGTCGGCCTTTTTCCAAGTACGGATCTCATGGCCGTAGAGACGCCACTTCCCGGCCAATATCGTGTGCTAATTGGCTGGAAAACAAATAAAATGTATAAGCACGGCTTGTCCGTCGGAACAAGTACCCCTAGACTGGAAAGGCCAGAACCAGCCGTATGAGCAAGGGTAGTCATGTGACATCGCATAACTGGATGGAAATGTTATGGAATATGGAATTATTAGATCACTATATGCAGCATTAACTGTTAATAATGCGTCATAAATATTAATGTGGTTTTAAATGAGGATCTGTCCTTCACTCTCAGTATTAGAATAACTCACATTTCTAATCAGTATATAGCATCAATAGCATCAGCCTAGACAGTGGGAGGCAGTGCAATATAGTGGTGAGGGGCCTGGGCTGGCAACTGCAAGGTTGCTGGTTTGATTACCAGGTGTGGCAGTGCTGTTGTATCATTGAGAAAGGTATTTAGCCTAATTACATTCCTAAATATTCAGCTGTAGAAATGAGTTGCATGTAATCGAATGGAAGTTTGTTGCTCTAGGTATGGGTGGCTGCTAAATGCCAATCGTATGCAGAGAAAAGCGGAAGGACGACTGAACTTGTTGTAGTTATTTTTGGAATCCGATGAGGTGGCAGATATTCCCCATTTCCCATGTCATTCGCATGACTTTACAAAGAGAGAGAGAGAGAAAGAGAGAGAGAGAGAGGAGGGGGAGAGAGTGAGGAAGGAGAGAAAGAGAGAGAGAGAGAGAGAGAGAGAGAAAGAAAGAGAGAGGAGGGGGAGAGAGTGAGGAAGGAGAGAAAGAGAGAGAGAGAGAGAGAGAGAGAGAGCGAGAGAAAGAGAGAGAAGAGGGGGAGAGACAGCCCTTTATTGAATTTATTATCACAAAGTCAAACACAAACAGACAATATCTAAAACTTGATACTGAGACAGAGACTCACATTCTGTTTAAATGATATTTTTAAAAAACTGTTATTGAGCTCTTCACCATTCTCCCCTACTTCCCAACTATGAGCAGATGAGTTACCAGTAAGCCTTTGAGAAGAGCCTACGAATGTAACCACATGCCACAGCATAAGAAGCACTGAGGATGCGTAATAAATAATAATAATAATAATAATAATAGAGAGGAGGGGGAGAGAGAGAGAGAGAGAGAAAGAGAGAGGGAAAATGGAGAGATGGACGGAGTCTTTACTTACTTTTCTGTCAGGCTCAAAAAAGCCCATTACCAGAAATGAGACAGAAATGGTGGTCTGAATCCCAAAAGAGACGCTGTGTTGAGCACATCTGAATGAGCCTAAATGAGTCATGGTATGAGGGTCTGTTCAGATTGGACTGCGAGGTGAAACAGTCAGCCGTAGTTAATATGGCCGGATTCTGCAGGATTTTACCACAGGAGACAACAGCGGCCCGCTACCATCCCTGCCGAAGTACCATTCAGGGCAGGCGGCGTGATCAAGCCAGACTCATAAAGGGATATGAGCCAATCTGTTTCCGTAGACACGCCGCAATATAGCATAAAACACAGCATGCAAGAGAATTTCAATTCCCTGGCCGGTCACTTGTGATTCCATCTGAAGAAAGCTTTGTTCATTACTGAGATGTTGCGTATGGAAAGCAATAAAGCACCGTGCAACACGTACACACAGCTTTTATTGAGCAAACAAAGACAGAGGCGGTGTGGCTGATGAACATGTCAGCGTTTCTATTTACAGCTCGCGTATTTTACTTCCATTCTGTGAAACACACAGTATGCTTTTTCTTTCCATCACCCGAACCTTAAGCTCCCACCAATAGGCTGGCAGGAAAGGCACCCTGGATGCATTGGAGGTCTGTGATTGGTTAGAGGAAAGGCACCCTGGATGCAGTGGAGGTCTGTGATTGGTTACTGGAAAGGTGGGGTGTTGCAGGGGGGAAGGGGGGGGGGGGGTGTAGGTCTAATGGCTTGGAACTGATTGTTTCAGGGGAAAGAGGGTGGGGTTTTTAAAAACCGAGAGTCGGATATGTTTTATTCATTAACTTTTTTGGGGGGATTTTTTTGTTCTTTTTTGATAGGGTTTTTCCCGCGAGTCTTAATGTCTCTGCCAGCCCAGCTGCGCCGTGGCCTACTTCTTTCCGAATCTTTGTGGCACGGCCATGCTCCAGATCTGTCCTGGGACGCTCTCCCAGTCACGGGACTGTATCCGCCCGTCTGCGATTAGGCCCCCCCGGGCGCCCCGTCCGAACCTGCGGGCAGACGAGGCTCCTCAGCGAATCAGCTCATTCATTTTTAATGTTGCTAGCGTTGGCTTCCCAAGTTTCCTGTCTAATTTACACTAGCACACTAACAACGCTGAGGTCAATAACTGTCTGGAATCTACCTCTGCAGTCAGGGTATGCATTTTCAATGAATACGTAGTGCATTGTAACTTAAAGTTTTTATGAAAAGTAACTATAAGGGAATTTCTCATAGGTTTTAAACACTTTCCTAGATATTTTATTTTCTATTGTAAATCATCGATAAACCACATACAGTAAAAACATATCCTTAAAGTGAACCAGGTGAATGGATCTAACCGTTTTAACTTGAAAATTTCAGTTGTGTTTTTTTAAATAAGAAATCTTAAATGAAACTTAATTTAATGTTACCCAAGCATATTGGAGAGCAATTTCTCCCCAAGGGTTGAATTATGGTGAAAGATAAAATAATATAGAAAATCTTTCAGGCAAGCTGTGTTCCTGTGTTTCTCAAGTGCATATTAATACATTTTTGGCAAGATCATGCAATGTATTATTCATGGTTGAATCCTACCGAATCACAAACAGTTATTGCAGTTTTTTTGTCATCACTTACTAGTCACGCCGATAACCTTTCCAAAAATATTTACTTTTAGCTCCTGATGGTTAGCAGAAAATATTTGCTTGACTAGCATCCCAAATGCTGCCTCTTTTTAGAGTTTTCTGCAAGCGTAGTCAGCAAAAAAACGATGTAGCCCAGGTTTCTTATTTGGAGTGTGTGTGTGTGTGTGTGTTATTTTCTAAACTATAAACACTACTATAAAAGTATGCTGTTGTCTAACTTTTGAATTTTAATTTGTCGTGTAAATAAAGCATATTTGTATTTGCATTTGCATTTGAATGTGATGTAAGTGGCAGTGCATTTGCACTCACCTCTGTGGCTGGTGAAGAAGAGGGTTTCGGCCATATCTCTGCGAGCCCTGCAGGAGCGAGTGGAGCACGGCCTTCAGGACGCGCTCGTCCAGCGTCTGTCTTCCCAGGTCTCCGCCCTCCTGCAACACGAACAGACGGACGGCCTCTTGTCAGACCTGGGTCACACACTTTATTCACAATATGTCAACCCTTTAGACCAGTGGTCCCAAACCCTCTTCCTGGAGATCTACCGTCCTTTAGGTTTTCACTTCAACCCTAACAAAGCACACCCTCATTCAACAGCTAGAGATCTTGGTTAGTTGATAATTAGTAGTAGAATCAGGTGTGCCAAATTAGGGTTGAAATGAAAACCTACAGGATGGTAGATCTCCAGGAACAGGGTTGGGGACCACTGGTTTAGACCCCATTAAGGATCTTGACAATGCAAGAAGAAAAAGTTATTTTCACAAACATTCAAAAAACACTTCATTTTGTTGTATTTTTTCTTTGCTACACTCTCAGAAGAAAGGGTTCGAAAAGGCACCTCTGTGTCTCCATAGAGGAACCCTATCTAGTTCAAAGATTACCATAGAGGGTTCCTTAAATAAATAAATAGGGTTCCCCTATGAATACAAGCCAAAGAACCCTTCAGAAACTTTGTGTAGGGTGTTTCATGGAAGATTTTCTGGGATCTACATGACCTTGTTCAAGGTTTACCAGCATCGAAAAACCTTTTCAGGTATGCATTTGACCCAGGCCTGCCTCGTGTATGGATGTACGAGCTCAGCTTGACTGACTCAGGAGACTTGTCATCCTCTGTTCATTTAATATTATGAACCTTTTCATTTTGTAGTTCTGCTTTATTAATGGAAAAATAACTCCCGCACGCGGTAAAACAGTAAGTGCACTTTAAGGTATCGATCCGACGGCAGTACTTTTTTTTTCTTCATCTCATTATGTCATTGCTGATGAAAACATCCATTAATACATTCAGAAGAAAGCCAATCACAGTAACCTTTCATTCCAAGAGCTCATGCTAAGAACCCGCTGCTTACATTCCGGAACCCGGACCAGCAGCGGGTTGCCAGGCCTGCTGCCAACCCCAGCAGGCATGAAGGTTTTTTCAGATAGATGTGCTTTAAATATGTACTTGCTTGTATCTCATATGCAATATGGGTTGCTCACCTCTCTCTCTTTATTTCTCTGTACCACCTGCAAGGCGACCTGAGCCACCACCATTTTGATTGTAGTTTATAGATACCTTTTTAGAAGGTATTTTGTAGTTTTTGTAGAAAATATATATTTCTATCACCCCTGAGCTGCTGTAGTGGGGCTGTCAGTGTCAGATTAAAGATAATGTGTTTTCCTGTGTCGCCCCCTGTCTGTGGGGCCAGGGAGAGTTTGTGATTTGGCCCATCTCAACGGGGTTTCTTTTTAGGCGAGTCAGTATCCATTAGAATCAGCACCCCTCTCTCCCTGGCGGAAGACCTTCTGCTTTTTGTTCCCTACAGTCGGCTGAGCGGAACAGCCTAGAAAATAGCTGCCTTTCAGATACAGTACGCCAGCTGCCAGAGCCGTATTCATCAATTCATCAATTCATCAATTCATCACGTCACCAACAGATGCAATACAAAAATCATCAATGTCTGCAAAAAAATAAAAATGCTAATTTTTTCATCACTTTGTTTTAAAATTATTGTATTTAAAGTTTTTTTATTATTAAAACGTACTACTGTACTGCTAAAAATAAAAAATAATTCTGTTGCTGTTCCGCGATTATTTAGGAGACATGGGTCATATGCAATTGTAAAAAAATAAAAATAAAAAGGTGGCAATAAATCTCAGCAAGAAATACAGTTTCAGAAGTTTCCTCGAACGGATCTTTTCAGAAACCTTTTTTTTTTTCCAAATTGAATTTCAGTTTTCAATCTCCTCGTGGCCTTCAGTCCCCTTGCTCAGCAAAGCCATTCAGAAGGACTGGAGCTATGGAATTACAGCACAACCTTAGAACTGATCGCTGCTTATCCCGAGAAGCCCAGCTGCTGACTCACACAGTCCCAACCGAGAAAACTGTGAAATGCACTTTCTCTTAAAGCCGCCATGCATTCAGCCGCTCGTTTACTTTGACACGCGAATAAACGGCAGATTCTATTTTATTTTCTTCGCAAGTACAGTGCGTTCAGCAATCGCCAAAAACCAACTCGCAAAACCCACGGTCGTGAAGAAATAAACTGATGCTTGCGTTTTTTTGTTGTTGCAGTTTTCCATCACCGTCTGTTCATGCTGTTTCTGCTTCTTCTCCACCCCCACTAGGCCTGCTCCTTACTTATGTAGGCTAATTAATTCAGCTTATTATGGTATTTTTATGGTTGTATGGCTTGTTATGGGTGTCATTTTAGCACTAGTCAGCACTGTTAATTCACATTTTTAGGCTTTAGTGATGTTGCATTTTTACTCGCTGGTGTGGGAATAGGCTAATGTTGTTAGCCAGGTCTGACACTGTTGCTCACTCTGGTGAATGCGCTCTTAAGTGTTCTCTTACAGGGTAAGCCGCTCTTGATAAGAGATAAGTGCTTCATTAATGTAAAGCGGCTTGATGTCATTTGCATGTCAACGTTAAGGAAAACTGTCGATTGAATCCAGGCCGTTGCCTGAAACCCAAAGGGCCCATTCTCCGTCCTACTTATTGAATTGATTGAGTTGGTGCAAGGCGACAGGATAATGACATTGTGCATGAAATGCGAATGTGAACAGGATAGAACGGAAGTAGCGCCGGGTCCGCAATTTCCATCTCCTTGGCAACTCTGCGTACAGCGGAAGACGAAGGAGAATTTTGTACGATCATCTTCGATCAGATTTTGCGCCAACAAGCGACATCCAGTCAAAATCAGAGAGCACAATTGCATGGTGCTTTTGCAGAGCAAATCAAAATGAGGGACATGCCTGTGCAATGCGACGCTCATACACGCTCTGTATATTTATATATTATATATGCGCTTCTACTGTTCATATTTATAACAGCAAATCGACACTATTATTACACTAGAATGCTGGAACTGACAGAAATGAAACAACAGTCGCACTCATGTCGTTTCAATCTTTGCACAAAAGATCATAAGGTTGAACATTCATATATTCAGTGATCACAGGAAGTCATAGGAACTTCTACCCTCCTTCAGTAAAAGAGAACAGCAAAATATTCATGCAAAATTCCCTCTGATAGAACGATTTTAACGGTACTACGAACACGCATGTTACACAATTAATTTCCCTGTGTGGAGGTTCTGAGAATGAGTGAGGAAGGTTGTGCTGAGCTAACAGGAAACATGTAGCATAATGACTAGGGAACTGCTGCTCATTGCTGGAGCTCTAGGACAGTGATAGGGTAAACCGTCCCTGCACGTACAGTTCCGGTATGACCCTAAAAAGTACCTTACAGTGACAACGAACATTAAATTGGCCTGTATAGTACATGTACTGTGTCCAGAAATACTCCATTGACCCAGCAGAAAAAAAGTTTAAGTATTTCATTTTTTTTATAAATACAAGTGTCTTGGATGACAAAAACATGTTACATTGAAAATATTTTCAAAAATATATTGTATTTTATTTTTATTGACTGTTCTTTGTAGTGTAGGTGTCAGCATGGTAGACTACATGGTTTCTGAGATTAAGACCAGAGACTCGTGTCCCCTACAGAACTGCCGGATCTTAGAAGGATCGGCGTTAGGCGGTTAATGCACGGCGGGTCTTACCAGCACCTCGGTCAGCTGCTCTGTGTAGCGCTCTTCAGAGTGTCCCCGCGAACGTTCCCCGGAATCCAGCACCCCGTCCTCCTGCAGGGCCCGGCCCACTCCAGCCAGGGTCAGAACCAGACCCAGAAGGGTCAACCACGCCCCCGTTTCCATGGCGCCGGGGCAAAGTGGAAGAGAGTGGACTGTATGGAGGACGAAGAGGGAGAGAGCCTGTCGGTTTCCGGTGCGGAGTTAGCGGCGCCCGCGGTCGAGCCTTGTCAAAGGAAGCGTGGGAGGGTCGCGGCTTAGCGGTGCTCTTTCGGGTCTCGTCCGGTCCAACGGTCGCAGCGACCGGTGCTCGGTGACGGTCCTTATATACGTCTGCTCGCCCAGGTTTGCTGGACCCTCCGAGACCGGGAGAGCACGATGAGTAAAACGGAGGTGGAGACAGCGAACACATGAAATGCGGATTACAATAAAAGCAAACTTAGTGGGACCTGGGGACTGTGCGTGGCAGTGAGGAACAGTGCATTACGACCCCCGAAGGGCCCAAAAGGACAAAAACACCCCCCGAGTTATTAAAGCCATAAATTAAACCTCACAAATGGAGTCCCCCGTTACCCGTCCAGAGTCCCTCGCACCCACTCCGTATGGGGAGAGAGAGGGATCACCGCCTTCTTATTCCATAATTAAGTGCTATCTCTCATTGGCAGGTACGTACATACAGTACACACACACACACATGCGCGCACGCACACGCACATACACACACACACACACACACACACACACAGACACACATTCACACACGCACGCACACATGCAGACACAGACGCACATACACACACACACACACACAGACACACATTCAAACACGCACGCACACGTATATACACGCATTCACACACACATGCAAGCATACACAGACACATACACACACGCACACACTCACACACACATGCACACATACACACACACGGCACAGACACACAAACGCATACACACACATACAAACATGCACAGAAACACACACACACGCATACACATACACACACACACAAGCACGCATATACACAGACACATACACGCATACACGCACACATGCACACATACATGCTTCTTTCACATTGAAACATCTCTCGAAGCATGTGTGTACAGCTTTTAGATTGCTATTCATTTACGCCCTCAGGACTCGGGGGATAAAGTGCGCTGTTGCATGGTCCTCATTAATTTCGGCTAGTTAAGACCATGACCAGGGTTATGAGGACCTTCCAGTAAGCAGGGAAAGCAGGGCTTCCGTTAATGGAAACGTTTCTTTTCCTCTCTCCTGAAGGGACAGCGCTAGTCACGTGTGTCTCTCCTGCCCGTCCTGTCGCCTTCGGGAACATCACCCGACGGACACTCAGTGCCGTGAGCCACTTTGCTGTTTCCAGGCGCCTCAACCGGAGGATTCCGCACTGCACTCTCAGACCACCTAACATCTAACGCCATCTGACAGGTTTTTTTACCCACACTGATCCAGCCACTCAAACGTCTGTCTTATTCGCCATTACTCACCATGACAACACAGAGGATTATGCAGACTGGGGGAGCGGCGTGTCCCTAAACCCAAATACAGCTGGACTCACAGACGGCAGCGGAGGCTCGCTTGGGCTAATCGTGCCTATCTGTGCTTTAGCCGTTTTGGCGCAGAGTAAGATTCTCAGTGTTAATTTAACTCTAATAGAGTTTATATGAGTCTCAGGAGGATTAAATGTACTCTGTCAGAGCAGAATGTGCTTTAGTGGGGTTGATTAAACACTGAACATTGTGAGGGGTGACCTCTCACCCTGCTTCACCTCTGAACCCCAATCCTTCCCTCATATTGCATTGGATGCATGGTGAGTGTTCTAGCACAAAATGGCTGTCCTGCATCACATTAGCCTTTCATTTGAGGTGATTCAGGTGAACCACCCACCTCTTCTTTCCCTTTGAGAATGTAAAATGAAAGGCGCTATCCAAATCCACTCCATTGTTACCCTCTCCATGTATTTCTGTATACTTGCCTTAACTACAGGTCATAAATGAACAAACAAACTCGCGTTGGTATACTGTAACTGATAAAAATTAAATGCTACAATCACACTCTTGTTACTTCAGTCTGTTCGGACATCAGTAAGATCGTGGAGATAAACATTTGCATGAAATGGTTTTGGACGTTCTGCGGAGTCGTGAGTTAAGAGTTGTCGATGTTCTGTGTATGGGTTAGGCCAGGGGTGGGCAATTCCAGGCCTCGCGGGCCGGTGTGTATGCAGGTTTTTACTGCCACCAGTTACCACGGTTCAATCAGCTAATTAGTCATACACACAATCACCGATTCACTTGTAAATTACAGAACGATAAAATGCTACAATACACGCATTGACGCATACCGGCACAAGAACATTCATCAGCTGCTTTTCATATCGCGGATATGTAGATTAAAATATCAGATCGTGTAAACAATTGGGCTAATTCAATAATTGTTAACTGGCGGCAGCAAAAACCTGCATACACACCGGCCCGCGAGGCCTGGAATTGGCCACCCCTGGGTTAGGCGATGCTGTCAGTCTACAGAAGAAGCGGTTGTCATGGGGAATTCTCCATCACTGTAATCGTGGCCTTTGTCAGTGAATACCCAGGTTTCACAGAGGGGGTTTACTGAACGGATCCAATGGAGACAGAACACTTTCTTAAGCACAGATGATTTTGAAGAACGGATCCAATGGAGACAGAGCACTTTCTTAAGCACAGATGATTTTGAAGAACGGATCCAATGGAGACAGAGCACTTTCTTAAGCACAGATGATTTTGAAAGACATTTGGCAACATTTGTGCTGAAAACTGATGAAGCACACAGCTGCTGTAAACTGGCATCTGTTGGGTCCTGAGGCCCCTTCTGCTTAAGATATTTCAAACTGAAACATTATGGGCGTCTCAAAAGAAGCCTGCAGAGAAACTTGGGAAACAGCAATAGCCGTTGCCTCAGTGGAATTTGAAATGTGAAATATTTTATGTTTGTGGCAGCATACAGTGCAAGGATGAGTTTTGGCAATTTGGCCATATCCTCCTAAAACCAGGCAACTAATTTTGTCCCCCGTAGGGGACATTAGTCTGGTCTTAATCTCAAGAACCATTCTGTCATGCTGAAACCTACGCTACAAAGGTATGGGGGTATTATTGTCTCAAAAATAAATAAATAAATGCATGTAACTGGTTCACAAATAAATAAAACGGATCCACAAATAAATGCAACCGATTTACAAATAAATGCAACCGATTTACAAATAAATGCAACCGATTTACAAATAAATGCAGCTGATTCACATACAGTATGCAACTAATATGTTTTTGCACTCACAAAGTAATGTCTTCTGAACTAATAACTGTGTACTTTCATAACGGTTGGTGTGTGTAAAATTGCTTGCATTTATTTGCAGACTTTTGAGACAATCCTCACAGGAAGATGGGTGAAGAAATCCACAAATTTTTTTTTTTTTTACGTGAGTCTACTCCAGCCAATCGAATTTTAAGACATCCTTTCGCTGACGCCTACATTACTCCCACAAATCAGAGCAGACTTTAGGCCAGGGTTCTGTGAAGTTTTGTAGCAAGTAGTGAGCTTAGGATGTGTCCAAATCAGTTTTTTTTATTTGTGAACCAGTTACATTTATTTATTTATTTTTGAGACAATAATACCCCCATACAAGCGACATTCCATAAAAAATGTTTTTAAGAAAATAAATTTTTTGAAATATTTTCACCGCAAATTATTTTTGCCATACAAGACACTTGTATTACGTCAAAATGTTTATACACGTATTTATGGATGCTTCATACAGTATATTTATGAATGATAAGGGTTTATTTTGCAACAAAAAGACAATGGTCAATGTTAAGTGTAACTACAAAGAATATATTACGGGACTTTCGCATAAAATTCGCTCCGTCCCAGTAGACAACCAATCATTTGCAATCAGGATACAGTCCTCAAGAAAGGAAGAACTCAAGCAGGAATTTGGATGTCTACCGTCTAATCTCTTGAAATCTAACATCTAGAAAAACTGGAAACTAGCATCTTTGAAAACAGCTAGATATGAACTGCTTTCAAGGTTAGTTAAACATTGAATTACTTCAGGATGCTTTAAAGAGCTATAGCTGCAAGACTTTCAGAGCTACAGCAGTATAATTTGTTACTGTTGTGATAAAACCACAAGAGGCTAATTATGTACCGTATGAGGAATTGCTTTCCATAACCATTTTTAATTAAACATGTTCCTTATTATGAGATTAATAAATAATCAAAAACGGTTTACGTCAGAGGTCCACAGACCTTCTAAGCCCATAAACCACTGAATGAGAAAAGGCTTAATGATACATTCCTGTTATCTACTCCTCATTAATGTACAAATGTAATATTAATTTTAACGGTAAATGATCTGAACTGAAACCATATGAAGAAAGAATATGTGTTTGAAGTTCTACATGAAACATATACTTTATGGAAAACACCACAAATGCATAAAACCTCTTTCCTTTGAAAAGTGAAAAATATCAAGTAAACTTGAATGTGGAGTTGTTCCCCTGACAATGATCAGGCTTAGGCGAGCATTCAGTCAAAACCCAAAATGAACGTATTTTAGGTCATTTCCCATGGAAGGTGAATTTCAAAACAAAACAAGTCTTGCCTCTGAAAAGCGAAAATAAATGTGTGTACCTTTTCACCTCGTGTGGTAAATAAATTTGGTCACGAGAACAGGCCATTCAGCCCATTTAGGCCCATCTTACTTACAAACATTATTCTTAAGAGAAGACATTACTTGTATTTAAAAAACTACCTGTCTGCGATGCACAGATTATGTCTATAGAGCTCCGTAGTCCCGCCCAGGGACAGGAGGGGGCGGGACTACGGAGCTCTATGTTCTGCTTTTAATTAAAGTGTAGAACACTGGAGGGTCTGGACGCCTTTGAGCCTGTATCAGAAAAGGGTGAAACGTATTGTAGTTCCGGTGTGTGTGTGTGTGTGTGTGTGTGTGTGTGCATGTGTGTGTGTGTGTGTGTGTGTGCGTGTGTGTGTGTGTGTGTGTGTGTAGATAGATAGATAGATAGATAGATAGATAGATGATGGATGGATAGATAGATAGATAGATAGATAGATAGATGATGGATAGATAGATAGATAGATAGCACATTGCCACACAATTCCCATTTTTACCAGCTTGCAGACCACAATCTCACAGATGGCTCTTGTTGTTTTTCTGAAGTGAGCGCCTGTTGCCAATGAGAGAGGGGCCATGGAGCCAACAGGGGGCGCTCTGAGCCAAGTGACCCCCTCATGGGACAGTGGCGGTGTAATTGCTTCAATGCGTCTTTGCTTCCAGCTCAGCTGATGTGCGGTAACCGGCTCATAATGGCTGCTATAAATCACTGGGGAAACTCGCTCGTGTCAGTGATAGGAAGGCTAAGCCCTGACCTTTGAAGTGCTTTCTAATCAGATGAAAATATCATCATGGTGAATGGTTATCATCAGAAGAGTTGTGCGGCGCTGTCAGATGTAGTTCAGGTGATTAAACGTGTTGGTAAAACAAGTCATTCTTCTGCTCTGATGTATGCAAATGTAATTTTCCACACAACACGCTTAACCAGTTCTTCCGTGCGTTTTTCTGACTGTTTTATCCATTAGAGGTGTAAAATCCGGGTTCGGAAAGTAAAAGTCCTCCCCGGTATTTTGTTCCAATCAAAAAAAATTTTGCTTCACGTCATATTTATGTGACCACAATGTTTGTGTACTTCTTGAAAAGTGTGCTCCCGAATATACTCAGTGAAACCCCGGAAGTAACTGTACCATAGGGGGGGTTTAAAGTACACTATATTTAAAGAAAATTTCACCAACATAACTATTTCATCTTGTCTACTCAACACGCCTACCTAATAGTATGGAAGCGTGCTGATTCGGACACAGCCTTAATCCTGGGGACACCTGTGTATGCTGGTTTTTGCTAGAGCTAATCTCTTGCTGATTTAAGGTTGTTGAACTTGTGTTCAAGTTTGTTCATAATTTGTTCCCTAAACTTATTAACGCAATGCAGGATCGGCTCTTTATCATTTGCTTTGTCTTAGTTTTTTTCATTATCTACCAAATGGTTCATTTTAGTGGCCAGTTGTCCACACTTTTACCAAATTAGGAGCCTATTGATTCACTTCTATAGTCTTTAATCAGTTAAAAATGTTTGGAATGGGTGGAAGAAACACATGGCAGGACCGGATTTTACACCTCTGCGTCTAGTGCAATGGTCCTGGAGACCCCTGTGTATGAGAGTGACACTGATGTTCTCCACTAGTGCGCATCACTCTGGATTAGAGCGTTTGTCAAGTGATTGTAATGTAACGTAACAACTCTGAGGCTTCTTCCTCGGATTTCTCTGGTGGAAACACACCTCTCTCTCTCTTTCTCTCTCTCTCTCTCTCTCTCGTTCTTTCTCACTCTCTCCATATCTGAGGCCATGCGATACGTGTTTTGTCACTTATTTTATTTACAATGGTACAATAGTACAGTTTGTCAGAAATAAATAAACATTTGGGTGTGACATCCAACAACTGTGTACAACAATGTCCGTTCATGCAGTAAAACAAGATTGTCCAGCAATATCTATGCGCGTTTTAGACCTATCCTGTCTCCTTGATGATCCCACCACCACAAACCTCGATTTCCCCTTGAGTTATAATTCATTTATCTTGTTTAATTCACACCAGATGGCATATAAAATCCACCCCCGCCCCCCCCCAAAAAAAAAAAGAAAAAGAAAAAAAAGAAAACTCCCAGAATAGTTACTAAGCAACCAGCTATTAATCCAAATGTCTTTTCAGTTTTTTTGGACATCAAATGTAGCCATCACTAGCATAAGGCACTTACAATAAAAGTAAAGTAAAACAGTGAATTAGAACTTTTGTTATTATTCTGTCGCTATAAATTTAAATCTATGATACACAAGCCCATCCTCCATGCCACTCTTTAAAGGGATGGCCAATTTCACATTTTTAAATAAAATGTTTTAGGAGACTAAATTTAGAACATGCCATACATTCAAAGTCACCAAGAGGAGTCTGAGTCAAAGGGGCCAGCCGATTACAATTAAAGGGATCTTCACGCTTTCACAAAACCGTCTGTTTTTTCACTGAACTTTTGCTAATTTTTCATCGTTTTTTGCCACCTCTATAAATAATAAAAGTAAAAAAAAAACAGAAACACTGACAGTTTCTCCTGTTTTGCAGTTCTAAGCTCAGTTAACAAAATGGTTTTTTGTTCTTGCAGCGGTTGTCGTCAGAAGGCCCTGAGTGTGACTAGCTGGGCTAACCGCCTCACACGGGAGGCCTCCACAATTCATCCTCGTCCTCCTCCTTCGTCGGCTTGTTGGTGGTCACACTGACCCGGTCTCAAGGTAAGCCGATGCCTGTGCGCCAAACGGGTGCTGTGAGGACGCACGTCTTCACGCGCCGGCCGGACCGGCCTCCTCTCTTCATTGCCGCGAGCGCTGGTGTGATCTTTTCAAGCTATCGCGTAAAACATCATCAAAGGATAAAACATAGGAAACTACAGCATGTCTGCGTGTTCACGGCTCTAAATCACAGGGAAAGAAAAAGTCCAGGCCTCATCTGAGGCGCTGTAACCTCGGAGGGAAGACGATTGCGTGGAAGACGATTGCGTGGAAGACGATTGCGTGTTTGCGTTTGCGTGCGTGTCCGGGAAATGGCCGCTTTTTTTGGTCTGGTTTTTCGCTGGGCAGGATTGGTTCATTGTCGCTTTATTTTTCTCAGCGGGGTTGTCCGCGGTTCCCTCCCCTTTTCCCTGTCCTGTAGGGCGATGGGTGTCAGTGGCAGCGTGTGGGCGGGGCTTGTGGCCCTTCCTCAGTCTGTGAGTTTGGGTGGGCGTGGCTCTGTCAGCCTATGAGCCACTCAGCATGAGCACATTGAGGATACCAGTCAGTGCAGGTTAGGCAGGGTTTCAGTGCACTTTTTACACTGTGTGTGTGTGTGTGTGTGTGTGTGTGTGTGTGTGTGAGCGCCCGTGTGTGTGTGTGTACGTTCAGGACGTGCTGTCGCTCCAGTGGGTAACCCACTCCTTCTTATGTGGCGTCCCCGTCTTTTCACCTTGGAACTGTGAGCGATCCTGCCGGGGAATCTTCACTGCGTGGTACTGGGGCACCGTGTCTTTGTACTGGGCTCTGCGGAAAAACCCACACTGAGGAAGACAGAGAGGAAGAGAGTTAAGAGAGGGACAGAGAGACAACGTCAGTCAGATGAATGCCGCCACTGACCATGCACCCCAGGTGCTCAACGATTCACTAAAAGGAGTGTTTTTCAGTGTGGAGTAAAGGTGGCCCGAACGCTTGCATTTTTATTCCGCAAATATTTCTCAGCACTTCTGCAGACAATGTAATATTAGTCCCCGTGTAGAGTGCGTACTCCTTAAATGAGGCATGGCGCTCAGTCCGATAGTCCATCAACTGGACTATTCGAATGTAGAATAAATACAGCCGCTCTATGACTTTGGAATGAAGCAATGCCATCACTCAGTTCTGAAAACAACCCCAAACAACGGCCGTCGGGTTCTCGGCCCACAGAATCTACCCGCAGGAATTTTCTGCGGTTAGAGTCAGCATAATTCACACACAAAAGAAAAACCACCACATATATTTTAGAAAATATATAAAACATATATAAAACGTTACAGTAAGTACGCCACTGTGCTACAGCACACAAAATTTACTTAGACCAGAAAGAATTACAACGTATGAACGTATATATTTCTAATATCTATTTTGTGAAATACATTTCAATTTGGGTTCATATGGTATGTAACAAATACTACAGGATATGTAACAAAGATCTAAATGAGATACACAGATTAACTATAATACACAGAATCATATGACACTGTCCTTACAGTCCATTACGATGCAATAATTTGTATAGCTTTAGATCCCATATTGTTCCCACTTTTTGTCCCATATCACCTGGGCTTAGGCCCTGTAATGGGGGCTTGCATCTATATTTAATCAAAAGTATATATACTTTTATTCTTGTTTTGCTTGTGTAAATATAGAATGTTTCACCGGTGTGGCACGTGTTCTGCAGCATGCAAATCCCACGCAGGGACATTGTGTCATCCAAACGTTTCTATCAAAATTATGAATTTTAAAACCATTTAAAACAAGCTTTAAATAATGAATTAACATTTTTCATATAGAAATAGTAGATTTGACATAAATAACCCATGCATTATGGTGTAATGTATTATGTGTTGCATTATATCGTATGTTATGCATATTATTTATATTGTCGGATAGAAAATATTTGTGTGGTTCACATACTATTTGCACATTTGACACATTTATTTTAGCTCTGGAAGGATTTTGTCAAATATATTCTTATATGCTGTCAATGTCTTCCCTGAGTAGGTGACTTACCTATTGAATCCATGTTATATAAACATTTTGTTATTTTATCATGTTAAACAATTATATGAAACTTTAAATACTTGCTTCCTAATATTTTCCATTTTAATATTTTCCAAGTATAATCTAAGATACTGTATGCTATCCCTGAATATTAAATATATATATTTACTATGGAATATAATTACTCATAGTTTGATATTTATTGTGAATGTATTTACCATACTATATTTTTATACTATATTCTACATTATATTTCATACTATATTCTCATTTTTGCATTGTGGAAATTCACAATTTCCTGTGTAGTTTCTATGGGTTTTACACTTCATTAAATGCAAAATGTATGTACAGTACTTCATATATAGTACAGTACCTCATATATAGTTAATATATGCCTTCGCTGCATATTTATATTTGAGTAGTGCATTTTTAAAATATATTTTATTCATATTTCTTTCTGGTATGGGCATTGGAGAAACAAAGGTAGGATTTGCTACATGGTGCCACATGCTTGCACACACTGGAGATATCAGTGAAGGACACGCTGGCAGTCATTAGAAAGGTTCATTCTGGTAGTCACACCTTACGAGAAACAGAGGCTTAAGGAATGTTATTATAAACTCGGTAGACTTTATTTTAGGGTCCACATATTTAAGACCTTATTAACGTCTCAATTGCTATGATTATTATCCATTTATGATTAGGGCATAGTTCAGGTACCAACTTATTTATCAATGAATTACATACATTGCAAAGGATTGTCACTAATAAGAGCAATGGTGATGACCTCTTTGGCTTTCTTCACACACGTATTGATTTAAGTAACTATTAAAAAATGACTGCCCAACGTCCATTGAATTTGATCAAAATAGAACCAATTGATTAAACACTTTTAGAAATAAATAAATAAAAAATGATTAAACATTCGTAACCATTTGTTAGCTGTTAAATAAGTCTAATTGAGGCAATAATAAGGTCTTTGCAAATGTTGGCAAATAAAGTGTTACCATGAATAACTGCAAATGGCAAAGAAACCTGCAACCAGAATGAACCTTTCAGGCAGATGGGCGGAACCACAACACGCCACAGCAAAGCCACGCCCCCCGGTTTCCTGGGGGTAGGAGGCTGGTTTACCGCTCGGGGAAATAGGGAGGGGAGGGCGGGGCTGAGTGGGAGGGGCCTATAGCTGGTCAGACGCCTGCTTCTCGGCCTCGGACGGCTGGACCTGCAGGTGGGCGCGGTAGTACTCCGTTTCGTACTGGGGGCGTTGCTCTGTGCGCCTGAAAAACCCACACTAGCGGGACGGGAGAGAGGGAGGGAAGGAGGGACAGTCATGAAAAGAAATAGAGCACAGGAACAGGGTACCATGAAAGAAGGAAAGAGAGAGGAGAAGGAGGGAGAGAGAGAGAGGGAGACAAGGCAGGGCCTGGAAAGAGAAACTTGCACATTACAAATGAAAGAAGAATAAAAGGAGGAAGCAGATGAACGAGTGTGAGATGAGGGTGGGAGAAAGAGAGAAAGAGGGAGGGAGGGAGGGAGGTAAGGTTGTGAAAAGAAGGCATGGTGCAGTGAAAGAGAGAGAGAGAGAGGGAGGGAGGTAAGGTTGTGAAAAGAAGGCATGGTGCAGTGAAAGAGAGAGAGAGAGAGAGAGAAAGAGAGAGAGGGAGAGAGGGAGGTAAGGTTGTGAAAAGAGGGAAGGGCGCAGTGAAAGAGAGAGAGAGAGAGAGAAAGAGAGAGAGGGTGAGAGGGAGAGAGGGAGGTAAGGTTGTGAAAAGAGGGAAGGGCGCAGTGAAAGAGAGAGAGAGAGAGAGAAAGAGAGAGAGGGAGAGAGGGAGGTAAGGTTGTGAAAAGAGAGAAGGGCGCAGTGAAAGAGAGAGAGAGAGAGAGAGAAAGAGAGAGAGGGTGAGAGGGTGAGAGGGAGAGAGGGAGGTAAGGTTGTGAAAAGAGGGAAGGGCGCAGTGAGAAAGGCAGAGGAGCTGCTCAGGAAGAAAAAAAGGACAGAAGTAAAGGTGAATGAATGAGGGATGAAGAGATGTGGTGAAGGATGAGAGAAGAGAGAGAAAGAGAGAAACTGCAGAAGAAGGGCAGAGGAGGATAGGATGGAAGGAGTCCGTTCTGGCTCTGCGATGTTAAAAAGCCGTTAGCGCTTGGCGCTCAGAGCTCGCCGGCAGATTTCCGCTGCGCTGCAGCTGTTGCCCTGACGATGATAGAAGATTATTACAATGGCCTCTGAAATATTCCAGCATCTTGACTTTGTAAATAAATGATAACACAGTCAGAGGCTGACGTACAGAAGCACGGAGCACGGCGTGTGTGGCGGTTAATCCTGGAATGAGAAATGGCGCTATGCGGTGGGAAAGTGTTTCATTTTAACCCCTTACCTGCCACAGTATGCAGACTAAGATTGCCAGGACCGCTTTGCCAGAGAGGACGGCGATCACGATAATCCACCAGGGGATCGAGTACTGATCCGGTAGCGTGTGCTCCGGGTAGATCATCACAGAGACCTGCTCGCACACACCAACCACCAATCAGCAATCAGTATCACTCTGCTCATGCACACCAACCACCAATCAGCAATCAGCATCACTCTGCTCATGCACACCAACCACCAATCAGCAATCAGTATCACTCTGCTCATGCACACCAACCACCAATCAGCAATCAGTATCACTCTGCTCATGCACACCAACCACCAATCAGCATCACTCTGCTCATGCACACTAACCACCAATCAGCATCACTCTGCTCACACACACCAACCACCCACCACCAATCAGCAAATAGCATCACTCTGCTCACACACATCAATCAGCAATCAGCATCACTCTGCTCATGCACACCAACCACCAATCAGCAATCAGTATCACTCTGCTCATGCACACCAACCACCAATCAGCAATCAGCATCACTCTGCTCACACACATCAATCAGCAATCAGCATCACTCTGCTCATGCACACCAACCACCAATCAGCAATCAGTATCACTCTGCTCATGCACACCAACCACCAATCAGCAATCAGTATCACTCTGCTCATGCACACTAACCACCAATCAGCATCACTCTGCTCACACACATCAATCAGCAATCAGCAAATAGCATCACTCTGCTCATGCACACCAACCATCAATCAGCAATCAGCATCACTCTGCTCATGCACACCAACCACCAATCAGCAATCAGTATCACTCTGCTCATGCACACCAACCACCAATCAGCAATCAGTATCACTCTGCTCATGCACACCAACCACCAATCAGCAATCAGTATCACTCTGCTCATGCACACTAACCACCAATCAGCATCACTCTGCTCACACACACCAACCACCAACCACCAATCAGCAAATAGCATCACTCTGTTCATGCACACCAACCACCAATCAGCAATCAGCATCACTTGCTCACACACATCAATCAGCAATCAGCAATCAGCATCACTCTGCTCATGCACACCAACCACCAATCATCACTGTGTTTGTATGTGTGTGTTTTTACCTGTGTCGCAGCACCCTTCAGCAGCAGGTGTTTGATGCTGGGTTTGACTGTGATGTTGGCTCTCACCAAGAGCTCCAGAGCACTTACTGAGGAGTACTCCTGAGAAAGAGAGAGAGAGAGAGAGAGAGAGAGAGAAAGAAAGAGAAAGAGAGGGAAGGAGGGAGACGGAGAGAAAGAGAGTTTCATGTTTTATGCATGTGTCATAAATGAACGAGAGAGGGGCCTGACACTGGAAATCACCACCACGCAGTCACAGAACCAGACCTAGCCTCGCCGGGAGATTAATGGGACCGTGTGACCGAATGAATCATATTCTGAGAGTTCTACAGCAGCACCACTCCTGTGGGACCGCTGCACGTAGGCCAGGAAACAGGATTCCACTCATCATGGAATCGACAGAACCCTCTGAGACCGAGTCGCGGGCAGAGAGGCTGCTGGGAAATCTGTTGTACTGCTGCCCTGAGGGGTAAAGACTGAGGAGCTCAATTTAAAAGTGTAGTCATCTAATAATCGACATTTCACCTCCGTGTTTTAGTGCTACTCTCTCTCAAGCGCACTTGTCTCAGAGCAGAGATGTGGGCGCTCCGCCATGGAAATAGATAAAGAGGTCGAAGAGCATATTTAGCGCTCGCTATGCCGCGTAGCGATATCCTGTTCATTACAACATGGTTTGTTACAGTGGTGCTTTGTTTTGATTGCGTAGGCTGCTTGCGCTACTTCTTCAGTCACGTATAAAAAAATAAAATAAACTAATTTAAATGTAATCAGAGTGGGGAAAAAAATTTAATCTAAAATAGATTGCTACAAAATTCTAAATATAAAATACCTCCAGAAAAAATGATTTATCTGTAATCCTCGCTCAAAATACTGGAGGGATAATTTGCTTTTGAGGTGAGGTATAAACCGTGCAAAACAAATTAATGAGCAACAGTCACCCATATTATGAAAATACATAATTCATATATATTTGAATCCTGCTAATGTGTTAATGAAATGTAATGTAATAAATGAGTGGACGGTGGTTGAGAGCGATGCTTTAATTATACCTCCAGAAAGGTGCTGTTCCACAGCCTGGCCTGAATCTTGAGCTCGACGGTGCCAGTGAACCCGTGCAGGGGACACTGGAACAGAACGCAGCGAGCCGAACCAAGGAGACAGTCCTGAAAGAGAGTAAAAAAGAGGCGGAGAGAGAGAAAGAGAGAGAGAGAGATGGAGAGAGAGGGAGAGAGAGATAAAATAAGAAGATGGAGGGAGTCTACTTACTTTTCTGTACATACTCTACTTACCCCACTCGTCCGGCCCCCTCACTCCAACTGGCCCCACCCCCACTAGCTCCATCCCTCACTCACCCCACCTCCTCACTCCCACTGGCCCCACCCCCACTGCTACTGGCTCCACCCCTACTATGACTGGCTACACCCCTCACTCACGACAGGGCTGTGTCCAAATCAGAGTCCTATCTACTGCGTCCTGTGTCCTATGTACTGTTTACTGTATACTGTTTCGTACGTGACTTGCAGTATGCAAAGAATATCCTCCATGCTATTTTCCAAGGGTACTGTGGAAGATGTCCCACCCTTGCACGTTCCGTGTCACGTGTTGTTTTTGTTGTTATTGAAGGAAGCTGCGCCTCATTTTTAAAACAAAGCTGTGTGTCATATTAGTGCAACCAAAATGTTTGCCTACTTCTTGAAAAAGTATGCTTCTGAATGTACTCAGCGAAACCCCGGATTTAGAAAAAATTCCGCTTACTTCTCGTTCTGTCTACTCCACGAACATACTCAATAGTATGGAAGAGTGCTGATTCGGACACAGCTTTGGCCTACACCGGCTCAAACCAGAGGTTTCTGCCCAACCCTAGTTGTGGCCATGCCCCCCCTTTGCTCACCAGCTTTAGAGACTTCCTCCTCTCTGAGGCCGCCACGGCGGGCGTGGTCCTTCCCAAGCTGCTCTTCGTCACTATTGGCCCCTCCTCCTCAGGGTGAGAACGCCCCGTCCGTCTGGCCTGGAATAAGAGTGAGAGAAAACATCACTGCCATTTCATCACTGTCATTTTACTACACTGCCATTTCATTGCTCTCATTTCAGTCCACTGTTATTTCATTTGGTCATTTAATTTTCATGCAGTTTAATCACGGCCATTCACATTTCCTTTAATGTTTTTAAATGAATTTAATGCCTTTGGTATATTTACTTGTTCAGTTTTTTCTGTTCTATTCTATTCAAGCGTTGCCTTCCTTCTCCACAAACAGTCTTTTGAGGTATTTACTGTAGTTATTTTCAAATAACTAAATTAGAAATTCTCAAAATTCTCTTTGTAAAGAAATAAAGGTAATACTTGTAAGTTAAAAACAAATGTAAGGACAATAAATGCCATTGAACTGACAGTTCATGGACTGTTTTTATATTATTTCTGATAGGACAAAAAATTCTTACTTCCACTTTTACTTGTTAAAGGTTTATTGATGCTTAAAGTTCACTTTCTGGGGGATTTTGATATAATTTCAGTTTTAGTGCACGTTTTTGAATGGCTTAGACATTTTTTGTGTGCGATGAAGGACATTTTACATATTTACAGAAGTTTCTGACAACCTGCTGGCTTTAAAATGGCTGCTATGAAGGCGTTTGGGGATTCTTAGTCTGAAGCTAGAAAATACACTTCAATTATCTATAAAGCAGCTTGTCTTCAGAAACCTCTGCAAGTATAAAAAATATCTTACAATGCTCACAAAAACTGTCTGTGCCAGTCGAAACATACGCTAAAACTGAAATAATATCAAAATATCCCAGAAAGTAAACTTTAAGCATCAATAAACCTTCAACAACTGTTTAATAAGTAAAAATGAAAGCAAGCATTTATTGTCCTTACTGAAGAAATATCAAAAAAATAAAAATATCTATCTTTTTAATGGCCCAATATAAAGGTGCTTACAGAGTGCTGAAAACAGGGAGCAGACATGAAAGAAAACGGACAGTCCAGCGGACTGGCTTTCATAGTCAAGCGTACTCAAAGCATACTCAAAGCGTACCAACCCCCTTTTGTAGACTACTTTCCCTATCATATTTGCCCATAAATTACAAACAACAATGGCGTTATTCATGGAAAAAAAAGTACGGCACGAAGAAAGTATGGTTGTACGCGACACGACGGGTGCATGCGGACAGGTCAGATGTCCGTTCAGGGATCCGCTATGAAGTTATTTGGGTCTGTGCTAAACCTGCGGAAGTCAGTCCACGTAATTATTTTGGCGACTATGAAATGGCCTTTAAGAGGCTTATTGAAACACGGCGAGCAGTCGTACCTGAAGGTGTGCAGGTTCCGAATGACTGGTGGAACTCATCTTCAGGGGATTGGTCAAGACACAGTTAGAATGTGGGTGACCTTTAAAGTGAAACCCTGTGGGGTACAGGAGCCACTTCCCATTGGCCAGTTCATAGGGCCACATGATGTTCAGGAAGGCAGTGCCAAATTTCTGCAAAGGCTTCCCAGTGTTGGTCATCTGAAAATGGTCACCATGGAAACCAGGTGAAAACGGTGTGCGGTATGGATATATCTGGATTTTTTGAAGCAAGCAAGTAAAGTTCCTGTTTCTCACCGTGAACTCATACTCCACTGCGCTAAATCTCCCTGTTTCTCACCATGAATCCGTACTCCACTGCGCTAAATCTCCCTGTTTCTCACCATGAACCTGTACTCCACTGCACTAAATCTCCTTGTTTCTCACCATGAACCCGTACTGCGCTGCACTAAATCTCCCTGTTTCTCACCATGAACCCGTACTCCACTCCGCTAAATCTCCCTGTTTCTCACCATGAACCCGTACTCCACTGCACTAAATCTCCCCATTTCTCACAGTGAACTTGTACTCCGCTGCACTAAATCTCCCCATTTCTCACCATGAACTTGTACTCCGCTGCACTAAATCTCCATGTTTCTCACGTGAACTTGTACTCCGCTGCACTAAACCTCCCCATTTCTCACCATGAACCCGTACTCCGCTGCACTAAATCTCCATGTTTCTCACCGTGAACTCATACTCCACTGCACTAAATCTCCCCATTTCTCACCGTGAACCCGTACTCCGCTGCACTAAATCTCCCCATTTGTCACCGTGAACTCAGAATCCGCTACGCTAAATCTCCCCGTTTCTCACCGTGAACTCATACTCCACTGCGCTTCCCACTTCCTCCACAGTCGTGATGGCGCTCTCTCCCTTCACCGTACCACTGAAGAACAACTGATGTGGGAGAGCCACCCTGGGGATTATGGATAAAAAAAGACCTGCTCACCCAGATGTCTTCCGCATCAATGAAACACATAACATTAACGCTGCTGCTGATGTGGAAACTGACGCGTTGAATTCTATTCCCTGAGACTCCACTTCTGGTTTTCATGCCAGCCACTCTGAATTATTTAACAAGCTCATTTGTTAATGTCACATTTTCAGTACGTTTATTGATATTCTGACAAAGGACTACTGGATATTTTACTGTGTGCACTGATGAGTCAGGGTAATTGGTAGAAAGAAAAACCTGTTACAGCCGATGTGGAAAGCTGATTGGAGAGGATCAAATGTGTGTGTATGTAAGTAACACTGAGGGCCAGAGTTACAAAGGAAATAGCTGCAGTGCAAGGTAATGTAAAGCTATTAGAGCAACTGCACCATAAGGGGCCGGAATTTAATCTGTGCGCTCCTCTTTTCTGTCCTACATTTGACCCACTGTGGGCATTTACTAAATCCTACTTTTATATTGCTACCATGTAGCATCTGCGTTTGCATTCAAAAATAGTCGCAGTTCTTGGAGTTGTAGTAAATGTGGCCCTGAGCTTCTATAATGGGAAAAACTGTACACTTACCCACTGACAGATAGGGGGAGCACTATCACTACTTTGATATAGGCTGTGACTGGGGCCAGGTCAGGTTGCTCACTGATACTGGAGAGAGAGAAGCATATTAATCACACACACACACACACACACAGAGAGACACACACGCACACACACATACAAACATACACAAAGACATATCTGCGCACAAGCACCACCACACAAACACAAATGCACACACATACAATTACATACTGTATATGACCACAACTAAATATACACATACATAAATACAAACCCCCATACGCATATGCACACACATACACAGACACTTACAAATATGCCCGCAGGCACATTTTCTCACATACACTCACACAAAAACAAACACAAACGAATACACTCACCCACACATTCCCACATACAAACACACATACACGCATACACACACAGACGCACACACAAACACACACACACACACACACCCCAAATACAGGCATTTATCCACTTACATAAATCCCATATGAATATGATTTAAAGACCAGAATGGAGGGTGACAGTATCTCACACTTGAGAATTCAAAAGACTTACGTTGACAGAAGGAGATCAAGAGACACGCCGGTGGTTTCTATGGTGATACCCAAAGTACCCAGGAGTATGTAAAATTTTAGCTGGGGGGGACACACAGAGATTAACGACAGAGAAATTGGATTTTGAAAAAGAAGAATAAATTGCGATCCACCGAAGCGAACATCAGTTTTTCAGAAAATGAGAACAGATTGAGCCTCGACGTGCTTCCAGATTAACATTCTGTCTTTAGACTCATTTCCTATCAAATGGAGGCTGTATTTCAGCCCAGACAGCCAATCGGATTGAGATCCTGACACTTTCCGTTTTACCTGTGTTTGTGCATGTGCATATGCAAGCATTTGAATGTGTGTGTGTGTGTGTGTGTGTGTGTGTGTGCGCGCACATTATGTTAATTTTTTACTTCTTTAGATTAAGAACAGATTACTTAACTGCACAATAGTACTAATATCACATATACATGTACTATAAACACTTCAGACATTCTTAATATTCATAATAATAACAAAGTCATAAATTATTTTTGAATTATAGATGAAGATGGTCATAAATATTATATACTAAGAAACAAGCTCACACTAATTCTATTCCCAACCAAACTAAGTAACTACAAAATTATTAAAGTGGTGTTGGCTTCTATCCTGCTAGCATTATGAGATGGACTTCCTGCTTTTTCAGAAAGCCTATTCATGCGTAATGCTCCATTATCCTCCCAGCATGGAATGACCAGTCATGTTCACCGGCTGCATTCATTCCTGCAACTTCCACTATGAGCTCAGGAGAGCGCACAGAAGCACGTTCTCTCCGAAACACACAATGCCAAACCCCTGCTCCTTTTCACACCGTGGTCCACTAGCCAAGCTCACAGGGACATGAGTCAGAGGAGGACCTGTCGTGTGCAGTTTGGGCAAATAAAAGTAAGACCCTCTTATGACCCTCTTATGACATTTCACAGAAATTAATTAAATCATTGGCACAATGTAGGATCAAAAACATCATCGGAAATGTGACTGAATTATCTTGCAGTTTGAGTTATTTTTTTCTACTTTTTTGTTCATGAGATTTCTGGATGTTTGTAAAGTATGATAAATGCACCTGGCTTGTGTGTTGGTGCATGTATGTGTGTGTGCACCTGTATGTGTGTGTGTTTGTGTGTGTGTATAGAAGTATGTACCTGTGTGTGTTTGTGTGTGTCTGTATAGGAGTATGTACCTGTGTGTGTTTGTGTGTGTATAGGAGTATGTACCAGTGTGTGTGTGTATAGGAGTATGTACATGTGTGTGTTTGTGTATGTGTATGGGAGTATGTGCCTGTGTGTGTTTGTGTGTGTGTATAGGAGTATGTACCTGTGTATGTTTGTGTGTGTATAGGAGTATGTACCAGTGTGTGTGTGTATAGGAGTATGTACATGTGTGTGTTTGTGTACGTGTATGGGAGTATGTGCCTGTGTGTGTTTGTGTGTGTGTATAGGAGTATGTACCTGTGTGTGTTTGTGTGTGTGTATAGGAGTATGTACCTGTGTGTGTTTGTGTGTGTGTATAGGAGTATGTACCTGTGTGTGTGTGTGTATAGGAGTATGTACCTGTGTGTGTGTGTATAGGAGTATGTACCTGTGTGTGTGTGTGTAGGAGTATGTACATGTGTGTGTTTGTGTGTGTGTATAGGAGTATGTACCTGTGTGTGTGTGTGTGTGTATAGGAGTATGTACCTGTGTGTGTGTGTGTGTGTATAGGAGTATGTACCTGTGTGTGTGTGTGTGTATAGGAGTATGTACCTGTGTGTGTGTGTGTGTGTGTGTGTATAGGAGTATGTACCTGTGTGTGTGTGTGTGTGTGTATAGGAGTATGTACCTGTGTGTGAGTGTGTATAGGAGTATGTACCTGTGTGTGTGTATAGGAGTATGTACCTGTGTGTGTGTGTGTATAGGAGTATGTACCTGTGTGTGTGTGTGTGTGTGTAGGAGTATGTACATGTGTGTGTTTGTGTGTGTGTATAGGAGTATGTACCTGTGTGTGTGTGTGTGTGTGTGTGTAGGAGTATGTACCTGTGTGTGTGTGTATAGGAGTATGTAACTGTGTGTGTGTGTGTGTGTGTATAGGAGTATGTACCTGTGTGTGTGTGTATAGGAGTATGTACCTGTGTGTGTGTGTAGGAGTATGTACCTGTGTGTGTGTGTATAGGAGTATGTACCTGTGTGTGTGTGTGTGTGTAGGTGTCTGTATTTGTGTGTGTTTGTGTGTGTGTATAGGAGTATGTACCTGTGTGTGTGTGTGTGTGTGTGTATAGGAGTATGTACCTGTGTGTGTGTGTATAGGAGTATGTACCTGTGTGTGTGTATAGGAGTATGTACCTGTGTGTGTGTGTGTATAGGAGTATGTACCTGTGTGTGTGTGTGTGTGTGTAGGAGTATGTACATGTGTGTGTTTGTGTGTGTGTATAGGAGTATGTACCTGTGTGTGTGTGTATAGGAGTATGCACCTGTGTGTGTTTGTGTGTTTTATTTGATGGTTTACCTTGGCATCTCTCTTCATAGGGTTTCCCAGCTCACACTCAGAGCCGTTCTGACTGGCATGGCATTCCACCTGCAGCGCCTGAAACAGAATCTCAGTCAGTCTTTTCAATATTCCTGCACGATATCAGTCAGTCTTTTAATATTCCTGCATGATACCAGTCAGTCCTGTAATATTCCTGCATGATACGAGTAAGTCTTTTAATATTCCTGCATGATACCAGTCAGTGCTTTAATATTCCTGCATGATACCAGTCAGTGCCTTAATATTCCTGCATGATACCAGTCAGTCCTGTAATATTCCTGCATGATACGAGTCAGTCTTTCAATATTCCTGCATGATATCAGTAAGTTTTTTCAATATTTCTGCATGATACCAGTCAGTCCGTTCAATATTCCTGCATGATATCAGTCAGTTTTTTCAATATTCCTGCATGATAACAGTCAGTCCTTTCAATGTTTCTGCATGTTACCCGTCAGTCTTCTAATATTCCTGCACAATACCAGTCAGTCCTGTAATATTCCTGCATGATACGAGTCAGTCTTTTAATATTCCTGCATGATACAAGTCAGTCTTTTAATATTCCTGCATGATACCAGTCAGTGCTTTAATATTCCTGCATGATACCAGTCAGTCCTGTAATATTCCTGCATGATACGAGTAAGTCTTTTAATATTCCTGCATGATACCAGTCAGTGCTTTAATATTCCTGCATGATACCAGTCAGTGCCTTAATATTCCTGCATGATACCAGTCAGTCCTGTAATATTCCTGCATGATACGAGTCAGTCTTTCAATATTCCTGCATGATATCAGTAAGTTTTTTCAATATTTCTGCATGATACCAGTCAGTCCGTTCAATATTCCTGCATGATATCAGTCAGTTTTTTCAATATTCCTGCATGATAACAGTCAGTCCTTTCAATGTTTCTGCATGTTACCCGTCAGTCTTCTAATATTCCTGCACAATACCAGTCAGTCCTGTAATATTCCTGCATGATACGAGTCAGTCTTTTAATATTCCTGCATGATACCAGTCAGTGCTTTAATATTCCTGCATGATACCAGTCAGTCCTGTAATATTCCTGCATGATACCAGTCAGTTCTGTAATATTCCTGCACAATACCAGTCAGTCCTGTAATATTCCTGCATGATACGAGTCAGTCTTTTAATATTCCTGCATGATACCAGTCAGTGCTTTAATATTCCTGCATGATACCAGTCAGTTCTGTAATATTCCTGCATGATACCAGTCAGTTCTGTAATATTCCTGCATGATACCAGTCAGTTCTGTAATATTCCTGCATGATACCAGTCAGTTCTGTAATATTCCTGCATGATACCAGTCAGTGCTTTAATATTCCTGCATGATACCAGTCAGTGCTTTAATATTCCTGCATGATACCAGTCAGTGCTTTAATATTCCTGCATGATACCAGTCAGTGCTTTAATATTCCTGCATGATACCAGTCAGTCCTGTAATATTCCTGCATGATACCAGTCAGTGCTTTAATATTCCTGCATGATACCAGTCAGTGCTTTAATATTCCTGCATGATACCAGTCAGTTCTGTAATATTCCTGCATGATACCAGTCAGTTCTGTAATATTCCTGCATGATGGTACATGCGCATCAGTGTGAGTTTGCACAGGCTCTGGTAACTATCTAATGTGTGTGTTTTTGACATATGAAAGTATATGTGTTAGTGTCTGCGTGCGTGTGCATGTGTGCGCGTGTGTTTTTGAGGTCTGATTGGACACTGGTACCTGTGCCCTGATGCCGGAGTAGGACAGGGTTTCGGGGAGAGACACCAGCAGCTGGGCGGCGTGGGCGTCGTCCCCGTCCTCCAGGGGAGCCGTGGGGTCAGAGGGCATGTTGGTGACCGTCACCTCCAGAGCCAACGGAATACGTTCCGAGAAAGAGAACACCTGCACTCCGTCCTCATCTCTACGCAGAGAGAGACACGCAGAGAGAGGATATAACATGTCCACCAGCACCAACACACACACACAGACAGGGGTGAGCCCACCTCATATCAACATTCGCCATCCTCCTAAATTTTGATTTCCAGTTGTATAGCATATATCCAATCCTCTGAAATAATAGGGTTCTAAAGGGGTTATTTGGTATGGGAGATGGTTCTATGTTGAACCTGGTGTACTTGAAGAAAGCTAATTGCCATGAGAAATAGACCTTCTGCAAAGGGGTTCCATGGAGATCTTTCTATAAAAGGTTCCGCGGTGGTCGGAGAACAGGTCTAATGAAGAGGTCGCATGCAGAACCTTTCACAGAGGGTTGCACACACAACTTTCTTTAGAACCGTCTCTTTAGAACCTTTCAGAGGGATTTCTACTCGGCACCGACGAGGGTTCCCCAACAGCTGAGATACTCACATCTGGTCCTGGAGGCCCGTAGTACTGCTGATTTTAATTTCTACCTGATAGATAATTGATCAGTTAATGCCACTGATTCCATTACAGGCATTTAGCAGAAGCCCTTATTCAGACCTACTTACACAGCATTTGCATTTTTCTGTTACATAGTATGCATTTCTACAGTGGGATATACTGAAGCAATGCAGGTGAAGTACGTTGGTCAAGGGTACAACAGCAGCTTCCTACCTGGGAATCCGACCTGTCGGTTACAAGCCCAGTTCCATAACCATTATACTACACTGCCATAGTTCCCATGATTAGCCAGTGAATTAACACACCAGGGGCCACATGTATAAAACTCTGAGTAAAATAACGCGTAAAAGAATGCTCAGGGTGAAAGTTGAAAATCCGCTTTAAAAGAAGTTTTGCATTTTCTACCTCTGCCTTTCTGTCACGGTGTCGCCATATCACACAGACTCCAAACATTGCGTACGTATGGTGTCTAGCGTGTGCAGAGCTATGCAGGTTCTTACAGTGCGTGTTATTTTACACATCTGGATTTCTGAGTGGAAACTCCCTTACACGGCTTTCTGAGGGCAAGTTTATGCTCAGCACTGTTTATACATGTGGCCCCTGGTGTTCCAGGTATGAATCAGTCCTGATTAGAGGGGTAGAGTGAATCAGCAGCTACTGGCCTCAAGGGCCACATTTGAGTGTCTCTGCTCTACAGGGGCACAGAAAGACCGCTTTGTTGGTACTCAGGAGAAACCTTGTTCCTAAGAGTGCAGCAGGGAGGAAAAAGGCGGGAAATGAGCTCACACAGGCAGGGGGGTGAACGCGCCCGAGCTCACAGGTCGGATGCCGAACTGGTAGCTCAGCTGCAGGTTGCTCTGGCAGATTTTATCAGGACCACAGCCCTCCCTCAAGAAATTGACCTGCGGGAAAGGCGAAAGATGTGTAATATTTTGCCACATGCTGCAATTCCATAACGGGGTTAGGTAACCGTTTTTATAAGATAGTCCCATTGTTTCATAATCATAGTTGATAAGAAGGCTCAGCTAGCACATCACTGAAGTTTAAATCCACACATTACCGCTCCTCTGAGTTGCACATTAATTCATTGTGAGCACAGACTACCTTTGAATCACCCAGTCAGAAGACATTATTGAACACTGTTCGACTCATGGAGTGACTCAGGATTCAGAGATGATGTGGATTAAACCCTTATCTTAGCTCTGATTTCTCCCGGTGTAAATGCGCCGAGCGGCTACGCACCGCTGGCTACGCGCTAACCTCTGTGTGCAGGGTGCTGGGGATGGTGGGGCTGAGCACGGGGGTCAGCTCGCCCAGTTTGGCGTGCGCTGGCGGCTTTCTGTGTTTGATGCTGTGAGTGACAGTCAGGGAGATCGGGCGGAGCTTGTCCCGAAGGTTTTCCTGATACAAAGAGCCGAAAACATTCAGGAAAGATAACGCTTGAGATAACGCAAACGAAGCTGAACAAAAACAAAGCAATTTTTTATTTGGCACATTTTTAACCCTCCACGCACCCGTGAGTTCCTGCAGATCACTGATGATTTTAATAGCCGCATCCATTTTCACCATTATTCAGAATAAAGCTGTAGTACAGGACCTGGCAGGCTATTCCACACAGCGACTACTCTCTATGTGAAGAAGTACTTCCTGATGTCTGCACTTCTTTTTACACGATTGTATGTTTTGGATGTTAATATGTGTCATTCTCAGGGGATCTATAGTGTTCAAATTTTACCTGCATGTAACATCTCTATTGCTGAAATGTGTAAAAAGTTTACCTGCATTTGACATCTCTATTGCTGAAATATATTTTGAAGGACAATCAAAATATTTCTGCTTAGCAGACCTGGACAAAATACATATTTGAACCAGAATATATTTCCAAAATGTAGTCATACAAAGGAATAATTTTGTTCTGTTATAATTTGATGAAAATATGCTTTTTTAAATGTCTGTAATCTGCAGGAAACACAAAGAAAGATTACTGCTCGCTGCTGCCCCCTACCTGCAGCTGGAAGGTAGTGACCTGGCAGGCCTTGTGTTCCTGGCCGTGGAGTTCCACCTCCACAGAGTGCAGGAAGTCCTGTTCCGCCGCCCTGCGGCGCAGGAAGTTGACGCGTTGGGGCATATTCAATTTCCTCAGTTCTGCATCGACCTCTAAGAGCACCTCCAGGGCTGCAGGAGAAGAGAGGCGGGTTAAGGGGGAGAGGAGCCTTACGCATCTGGCTTACACCTCTTTGCTACCAGCCTGGGGGACGCCCTGTTGTTCAGAGCCATAAGCCTGGTCATGTTCTGGCAGCTAATGAATCACACTGAACTCTTAGCGGGACTCCAGTAAATGTGACAATTCAAACTGACAATTAAAATGTAAACTACGGACTGTATTCAATCAACATCTGTCCTTACCGTTGATTTTCTAGTAAATGCCAGTGTCACACTTGATCTTCACAAACTCAGTTTTGCATTAGAAAAATAATTATTTCCTTTAATTGTCAGTCAAGTGGTTGAATAGCGAGAGGAGGCGTGTGCCGAATATGTCACACTTCTGTGACCTGCGCCCCTCTGAGAATCTGACCAATGACTAAGCCAGCATGTCCCTGCTAAAGTAAGCCATGTCCCCAGAAGGTACGGCTAGCATGTTTTCAGAAAGCTTGAGAAAACTGCCAAACAAAATAAGACAAACAGACTATGTTAACCAGGTCTTTTTTTCCATCATCTGTCAGATTAATTTTCCTTTGGGGGTTTCGTACCGTCGATTAAAACAAACAACGGGCAGTTTTACGGTTGTCATGGAAACAGAAGGGCAGCTGCAGTGTAATAAAGGATGATGGAGACGTACAGAGAGACAGACAGGGGGAGAGACAGGCCGTACTCACTGATGTTCGGTGAATACGTTTCTGGGACCGCAGAGTAACTGAAGCAGGCTTTTACCTCCACGCTGAGAAAGACACGTTTACACGCAATAAGTTTCATTTACTTGGTGTTTTATATGATCATTTTTGAAAAAGAAACCATTGGGCCATATGTGTTCAGGGTGACGTGTGACCCAGGTGAAAATATATTATACTTGAAATATACTTTTTCAAAGTGTACTTTTAGTAGTTTTTGTACTAATTATGTACTGTGTGCTAAATTGGCAGTGCTTTAAGTATACTAAGTGCGCGGAAATTGTTCAAAAGTAGAACTTAAGTCATACTTAAGTGTACTTCAAGTGCAGTGTGTATGTTAAAATGGGACTATTTTTAGTATACTAAGTATATTTAAGTGCACTAACAAAAAGTATGATTTGTTGGTATCTTAAATACACTTGCAGTACAATTTCAGTTTGTCACCAGTGCGTTTGAAACAAACTTTAAAAGTATTACGGTGTGTTTGAGACGATACTTGAAGTACACTTTTTAAAAGTACATCTTAAACATACTTAAACAAAGTTACCCTCAAGTAAAAAAGGAAAAGTATACTTGTAATAACTTGTCTATACTTAAATTATATTTTTATAACACTAACGTATATTACTTTTTCACCGGGTGTAAACTATATAATTGTAAACTATGTAATAGTAATTAATATGTTACATAGACTGGTTAAAACAGTTTTGCAGAGTCAAGAGGCACAATTAGTAGCAAACCAAAATGATATAGCCAGAAAATATACCACATACAAAAACCCAACAAAACAACACACTTCGATGGACATTGCCTAAAGTGTGCTGTCAACACTTTTAAACTGCGTCACTATCGCATTGTAACATATGACATGCCCCTGTCTTCATATGTTGATGTAATGGGAATGTCTGTCTGTTCAGTTTTTGTGTTTGATACCTTCAGGCATACATTGACATTCAGGCCATATAGACTCATAATGTATCTACAGTCTAGAGAGTATCCAGTGCGTTGCAAATCCTGGATTAGAACATAAATGACCTGGCAAACTGTTCCGCACATTGACAACTCTGTCTTAAAAAAATACTTCAGCGTATGTTTCCGCGCAATACATTTGCGTGGCGTTTACCTTGACTCATTTCCTGTTCTATTTTCTGTTCTATTTCCAACTATGCTTCTCTGTTCTACTCACAGAACTCAACCTGAAAAATCGGAATTTAAAAAAACCTCCATCTAATTTCCCTTAGTCAGTACGTTGTATTATATTGCATTCGTTTATCGTTTATTGCTTATCCAAAGCAACTTAAGATATCGTATCCTTTTGCTGAGCCTGCATAGATTAAGCCTCTCTTTCATTTTTTCTTGTTACTTTCCCTGTTTCATACCAGCAGCTAATTTTGTTGCTCTACTTTATATTTTATCAAGAGCTTCTGTATCTTTGCTTTGTCTCTGCCTGAGCAGATCGCTTAGGAACAGCCCGGGATCCAGGAACGTTTCTGAACCGCGGCTCGCTCCTCGGTCGAACCCAACCTTTCGAGCCCGCCACCTACCACACCCCGTCCCGGCCCCTGCAGTTCTGCTGTTCCAGGTCGATGTGCTGGGGTTCGATGGTCACCTCCCGCATCACCGTAATGATTGGGCGGGATCTGAGGAGGGAGGGAGCAGAATTAGGGTGCTTGGAGGAACAGAAATCAAGACACAGTGTGACATCACCTTTGGAGAAGCAATAAGAGTGTAATTCGTTCCCTTAGCTTGAGACATGAGTTTTTAGCACAGTGGGCTAACCCTTTAGATTTTTTACTGTGGGGAGCGGCCACCATTGGTTCAAAACCTACAGTAAACCTACCCAGGTAGCCAAGTGGGTCTGGCCCAGATCTGGCGTTCCGACTCAGTTCAGTGTCGACCTTGAATTACGGCATGATTTTGGGCCGAGTGATGTGGCGATGAGTCCGGGCTGTCACATGACAGCCAGCACCGGGCCAAATGCTGCCGGACTCTGTCCAAATCCGGACCAGAGTGGCTTATTTTATTCATTTTCTCCAATTCTGAATCCCACCTGAAGCAAATGATAGTCTTCATACATGGTGGGGGGAATAGTGGAACTGACTACCCAGGCTCATTTTAAGGGTTGTTTCTCCTGACAAATTTTCTTATTGAACTCACCTGTACAGAACCACCTGATCATTCAGGGAACCCACGGCTACGTCCGGGTACGTGTTCCCATCCATGTCCAGACCCCCGGATATGGAGTAGCCAAATCCCGTCATACCCATGCTTTCACCGTCCAGCGTCTGTGGGAACAAATGGAGATTTACGGAGGAAGACCGTTTATGAGTACGACTGCACTTCAGTCTGCTCGTGTGTTTTTATTCATAAACAAACGGAGATTTACGGAGGAAGACCGTTTATGAGTATGACTGCACTTCAGTCTGCTGGTGTGTTTTTATTCATAAACAAACGGAGATTTACGGAGGAAGGACATTTATGAGTACAACTGCACTTCAGTCTGCTGGTGTGTTTTTATTCATAAACAAACGGAGATTTACGGAGGAAGAACGTTTATGAGTACGACTGCACTTCAGTCTGCTGGTGTGTTTTTATTCATAAACAAACGGAGATTTACGGAGGAAGACCGTTTATGAGTACGACTGCACTTCAGTCTGCTGGTGTGTTTTTATTCATAAACAAACGGAGATTTACGGAGGAAGACCGTTTATGAGTACGACTGCACTTCAGTCTGCTGGTGTGTTTTTATTCATAAACAAACGGAGATTTACGGAGGAAGACCGTTTATGAGTACGACTGCACTTCAGTCTGCTGGTGTGTTTTTATTCATAAACAAACGGAGATTTACGGAGGAAGAACGTTTATGAGTATGACTGCACTTGAGTCTGCTGGTGTGTTTTTATTCATAAACAAACTGAGATTTACGGAGGAAGAACGTTTATGAGTACGACTGCACTTCAGTCTGCTGGTGTGTTTTTATTCATAAACAAACGGAGATTTACGGAGGAAGGACGTTTATGAGTACGACTGCACTTCAGTCTGCTGGTGTGTTTTTATTCATAAACAAACGGAGATTTACGGAGGAAGAACGTTTATGAGTACGACTGCACTTCAGTCTGCTTGTGTGTTTTTATTCATAAACAAATGGAGATTTACGGAGGAAGACCGTTTATGAGTACGACTGCACTTGAGTCTGCTGGTGTGTTTTTATTCATAAACAAACGGAGATTTACGGAGGAAGGACGTTTATGAGTACGACTGCACTTCAGTCTGCTCGTGTGTTTTTATTCATAAACAAACTGAGATTTACGGAGGAAGAACGTTCATGAGTACGACTGCACTTGAGTCTGCTCGTGTGTTTTTATTCATAAACAAACTGAGATTTACGGAGGAAGAACGTTCATGAGTACGACTGCACTTGAGTCTGCTCGTGTGTTTTTATTCATAAACAAACGGAGATTTACGGAGGAAGAACGTTTATGAGTATGACTGCACTTGAGTCTGCTCGTGTGTTTTTATTCATAAACAAACGGAGATTTACGGAGGAAGAACGTTTATGAGTATGACTGCACTTGAGTCTGCTCGTGGCATTGTCGTTCTGAAATATGCCCATTGATGGGAGAACCTGGTCATTCAGTACATTCAGGTACTCAGCTGACTTCATTTTATTGCTGCATAACGTTTCTGAGACTATTGAATTGAACCAATTGAAGCAACCCCAGATCATAACACTGCCTCCAGACGCTTGTACAGTGGGCACTATGCATGACGGGCGCAACGGCGACATTTTTTTTGGCCAGGCAGTGTATATTTTATGGTATTGTACCATGCAGATGCCGTATTCTGTTATAGACTCTCAATTTGTATCACTGACTTATCAGTACTGTATAGCTGTACTGGGCCCCAGGGTTTATCCTAGCCACAGATCTCCAAATGCAATCTGACTACATGAAGTGAGCAGTCTCAGCTGTAAAAAAATCTAATGTCATAAAAATTAAGTTAAAAAAAGTTAAAAAAAACTACTTATTAAAGACCAGTGATTAGGCTGCCCTACTCAAATGGCTCAAGGCAATCAGTTGCCCCCAAACCATTTGAGGAAACTGAATTTTATTTATGATGTGCATAATATACTGCGTTTATTTCCTTTCTCACCTGGGCAGGCTTGGTGTCAATACCAGAAAAAGAACCGTGAAAGATGAAGACCTTGCCATCACCATCAAAAGGTGCTCCCACGGCGATATCTGCACACAAACACACAGGAGCATAAGGAACAGTTGACTGAAGATAAACTTGCAGACACAGCGCCCCCTCCAGGCCTGGAGGCTGACGCACGCCTCTGGAGGGAGCAGAGGCTTTAACTCTAAACTACCCAGAAGATAAGCACACAGGCCTACGGAGCTCACCTTCATAACTGTCCTGATTCAGGTCTCCCACGCTGTTCACCGTCAACCCAAACATGGAATCCGGAGCTCCGTTCAGCCGAATCGGCCTCACCTCCTCCCAGTGACCGCTCGGGTTCAGGTATACGTAGGCCGCACCCCCGATCTCCGCCTTTCGGTCAAAGAAGTTGGGCGCCCCCACGACCAGATCTGTCCATCTGAGAGAGAGAAAGGCAGGGAGATAAAGATAGAGAAAAAAGGACATTCTGTAACTGTGTTGATGTCACATTTTGGAGACAGAGAGACTGCTTCCGTCAGGGAGCGAAGAGACAGAGAAGATGGGAGAGCTAGAAGTGAAAACTGTGCGCAATCCAAAGTGTGACAGTGAACGCATTCTGTGGCTCTCGTATGTAATGTATTCCATTAAATCAGTGGCTCCCAAACTGTAGGTTGTGGCAGGTGAAGAGATGGACAAGGAGATGACGTGTAAAAAATAAATAAATAAAAATAAATAATTGCTTTGCATATATTGCAATTTTACAGTTATATTCACAGCAATGAAATGTATAGTTATGTTAATAAGCAGGTGTGTCAACATATTTAAGAAAACATAGCAGTAATTCTCACTTTAATTTTACATTTAGGCATACAGTGATGTGAAAAAAACTACACCCTATTTCAAGTCTGTGGTTTATCATATTAGAACATAACTAACCCTCGTCTAGTCCTCAGTAGAGAAATCTAACCTCATGTGACTCGTAAAACACACAAATTTTACTTTGCCATTATTTATTCAAAGAAAAATAAGCCAACATACAGAAGCCATGCTTGTTTTATGCTTGATATTATAGTCAGGGGTGTGTCCCAGGCCAGGTATTAGCTCATTAAGTGGGAGGCGGGCTCAGAGAGATTGTGAAGGGGATGAACGTATAAGAGAGGCCTGGGGGTGTGTCCTACACGCTGTGCACGGTAAGAGAGCCTCACCCATCGTTGTTGAGGTCGGCGGTGGTGACGGAGTACCCGAACGAGGACGCCAGCTCCTCCCCCCACAGGATGTGCTGGGGAACCAGGCGGTATACGTTGTCCTTACGCAGCAGCACCACCGCGCCCGTGTGATTGGCCCGCGGAGCGCCCGCCACAAACGTCAGCTCCGCCTGGCTCATAATCGCCTTGGCCGAGTCCACGGAGAACCCTGCGCCAGCGAGAGGGGGAGAGGGGCGTGGTCACAGACCCGGGACAGGAGAGAGGGCGGAGCCTCACAGCCCCTCACTTACCTGAGATCGTCTATACCTGCTGTAGACAGGGATGAGTGCGCTTTCAAACGTGTGTGGGTGGCAGTGTAGTATAACAGATAGGGAAATGGGCTCATAACCAAAAGGTTGCAGGTTTGATTCCCAGGTAGGAAACTGCCATTGTACCCTTGAGCAAGGTAATTGACCTGAATTTCTGCAGTATATTTCCAGTTATATAAACGCATACTCTGTAAAAATGCCAAATATTGTGTAGGTCGCTCTGGACAAGAGGATTTGCAGAATGCCAGTAATGATATGAGAATGCACATATTTAATAATTCCAGCTGCTATCCATCTTTTTATTCAGGTTTGTACCTCTGCAATGACCTCTCCATTTGGCGTGAAGATTAAATATTTCCAGTTTACATTATCTTTGATTCTGTATGGCAGAGCAATCGCCATAAAGAGAACTCTTAAAAGTTACCCTCAAATTCCATGAAAGCTGGCCAATTTCAATTCAGGTTAAAGAACACTAGATGGCGATGCATCACACAAAAGTCCTTCCCCTGAATAGACCATAAAACCTTGTTACTTAATTCATTGCTCAGGTCAAGGTCGTATTAAGCATATACTTTAAAGCACAGTTACCTTTTATATAGCTGGATATGCGCTGGCGAAATTCACTGAAGCACCTTACTCAAGCGGTACCTCACCTAGGAATTAAACTTTAGCTTCATGGAGTTTAGGGCCATAAGGCTTTATTTACTAAGACCTTTAGTTTGTGCAAAACGTTTTAGCACACCACAAGACCAATAACATCACCAATGGTATTTGTTTTGGACCAATCATTGGTTGTGTTATTAGTTTTGCGTGTGTTTTTTTTTTTTTTTTGTTGCACTAAAGGTCTTAATAAATCAGGTTCTTAGACTTTTACTGATATTCACACTGCAACCTTAGTTGTAACAGTCCAAATTGACTTTGATTCATACGCTATGTGCTGTTACCAGGGCTGGATCAATTCCCTTCAATTCAGTCAGTTCAGGAAATGGATGGTTACATGCCCTTCATGTTCTTTGGGGACTTTTTAGTTGCATTTAACTTAATTAAATGGGGTTGTATTTAAATGAGTTTCCTGGATGAGCTGAACTGAAATGGGATTGGCCTCAGCCCTGGGATGTTGATTTGTGTGTTCGTAGGCCTGTGGGGGCGTGGCTGCAGGTGATGGAATGTTGGAATGTGTTTTGTGATTTTTGGTGGTCGCATTTCAGCAAGCTGTGAAAATAATGCATCAGTTAGTTTTTTTTGGGGGGGGGTGGACAATGAGAAAAAACAGGCAAATTACACAACATTCAACGGTAATATAAAGCATGCAGATGGGGGTGTAATGATAGGGGTAGAGGAGGGGGTCAATGGGAGCTTTAGGATCAACATGCGGAAGCCACTCGCAGACAAACAGCCAGACAGACAAACGGACAGACAGACGCACAATCGCTGCGTGATCCCGGGGTGGCAGTCGTGGAATGCAAGACATTTCCAGAGAGTAGAAAACTACAGTAAAATTTTTAACAGTCGAAACATGTTGAACTGGATTGCATTTCAGTCTGCTTAACTGGTTATATTAGGCCTACGAGACCAAGGTCTTCTTTATTTTTTTGCTTTATGCATGTCTTACTAAGTTCAAACATAAAAAAAAATTATAATAAAAAATAAGTCAACTATAACCCATAAATCAAATTGAACTAATACTTTGCATATACTTGAAATTGCTCAAACCCCGCTGGCACAGTCTAATCCCTCTGTCCTGATTGGTATCTTAAATTTTTTCATACACCAATTACTTCCAGTTATGTTGACACCACAGAGCCGCGGCACTATTATCTCCGATAGAAGAAAAAAAACCTTTAAAAGACTTAAACACTAATTACATTTGATAAAGTGAGCATTTTAACTCCAGTGTAAATGAGACACTAAGCTGTGCTTTCATACAGCATTAGTAAAGGTCCGATGACTGTGGCCATTATAGTATAATGGAGCTGTATTTCATATTTAAAGTGTGTTAAGTGAGCAGACAGTGAAGGCTGGCTCTGAGTTTTGTAATTTGGGTTAAACTAAAGAGACTCGGGAAGGCCTTTTCTATAAACAACTGCGCAGTCAACAGGTCTGACCATCTGGGAGGTTAATTTCTAATTTGCAAATGAAGGCCCTTTAGTAGTTTAGTTGTAAGGAATTACAGTATGAATATTAGATTCTATATCGCTCGTAAAAACGTTTTTCAACCACTTATTGTTTAAGTGTTCGAGCATTTGTCCATTTCCGGTTTTGCCCCTGAAGTCAGCGGCTGTTAAAAAGACTCTGGAACACAATAACGCTGCATTAGCCAGCTCAATGAACTGTCAGTTACGTTTGCGGCTTTCCTCGTGTTAAATAGAGGCAGTTTGACTCCTGTTCCACTTTATTCGTGCGGCGCTTGACAAACCCAGACCGCCTACATGAAACAGGGTACCCCCCCCTTGCACAATTGCAACCCCTGAAACGCAACAAGCGTTTGATCGATCGTCATTAACTGCTCATAGACTTTTAAAGTCTTGAGGGATTATTTACACTATTAAGTCACATTATGTCAGGAATAGCTGTGCATGTTATGATGAATACATGTCCGATATTCATATTCCAGGACTTTGATTCAGTCAGGTAAACGAATGTTTCATATTTTCTGTAATGTTCTAGATGACACACGATTAATTTGTTATTGACTAAACACTGAGTCACAGGGAAAGTAAGTTCTAATTCTAATTAATGAAAGTGTGGACACCTGGTCATTGAATGAATGCAACGGACAAAACCTGCATTGTATTAAGATACATTTTAAAATCATCGCTAACAAAAACCAGCACATACAGGGGTCCCCATGACCGGGTTTGAATACTCCCAATATAGTGATTGCAGAAATGAGATTTTTGTCTTGTAATTTACGTTTATGTTTCAAACATGCTTTAAATAACCGTTTAAAAATGTATATAATTATAAATACTATTTATTTTCAGTCGCCGTACAGCCATACGTTTGTAAACTTCCGGTCAATGGATTTAATCAAATGATAAATAAAACTCGATATGAAGCATATTTTGCAACGATTTTTGTGTCAGAACATCAACGGACACCGGTGACCACTCGGTGAGTTTTCCGTCTTTGAAAACGAGAGTTTATGGTGTTTTTTGAAATATTTTTTATATGCCCATTGTGTAAGTTAGCTGTGACATGAGCAATAAACAATGTATCTCAAGACTGCAATGTTCGTGAAAATGTTGATATGGACCGTTGTATATGATCATAAATAACGTTTTAACAGGGCTTATACTGCTAAATACCGAACTTCTCCTTTAATATATGGAATGGTGCACAGTCCTGGAGGGTCAAAGTGTCTGCAGGTTTAACTCCAGTCCCGGAGGGCAGGTTGCCATAGTTTCCCTTTAGTGGGCAGATTTTGGCCTTGGAAACAAGGCATGGTATTCAATAACCAAAGAGCTGAAACACGGAAAACCAACGGACACTGCTAGGCTGCAGACTGACACCCCCGATTCACATTATAACTATATGTCCATTACTTCAACCGAAAAACACCTCTCAGCGAGGTTAATGGTAATGAGCTATGATGGCATTCCTTTGTATGTCAGCATGACCGATGATGTCACTGGTCATTCCACACAGTCTGTGCATCATATAGACGTGCATGTGCTAGTTATGTGACTGGGGGGGATTAATAGAACATGCCAGCTAGCGGTGGTTGTGAGGTTGTGAAGTTGAAGGGGGGGGTGGGGGGTGTTGAGGGAGAGAAAGGGGACTGAAGTCAATATAGAGAGTCAACAATCTGTGCGTGCAGAGAATTCAGAATCTCTCGAAGCAACAAAACCACGGTCCAACAAACCGAAAGGTTATTGGTTATTATACAGCAGACTGGAAGGTTATTGGTTAATGTACAGGTGACTGAAAGTCTCAAAGGGACATTAGTTCACACCGATGATACCTCATCCTCTGTAACCTAAGTTCACCCAGCATTTAAAATTTGCCGGTTCAAAAGGGTTAATTATTCACGGTAATAATAAATATTTATTCCTCCAATAATAAATAAACCTAAATCACTCCTGGCTACTGGAGAAATGTAGAGCCCTAGTTATGGTTGCCCTAGGGGTACTGGCCATTTCATCCCTCCTCACTAATATTAACGGTCAACTGCATTATGAAGGGGTTTTACCACAGATCCTATAAATTCACCAGATATTCTGCTCCGTATTTCTAACGTTGAAAGTTTTGTCTGTCTTCAGAAACATGACAACTTCTGAAAGCTCATATACAATATACATATATATATATATATATATATATATATATATATATATATATACACAATAATGAGGCAATGGAACTTCTGTGATGGGAACTATTGTTACCAACCAGAACCACCTGTAGTTAAGAAACAGAGAGGACAGAAGGAACCCTGGAGCTGAACATCTGGTGGGTTTACACAAACTTTGATCTTCACAAAATCTGGTGGGTTGTTATCTGTGCTCCGCCCTTCCCGGTATTAACGGTCTGCTACATTAATTATAAACCAGTCCTTACAAACCACCACCAAGGAACACCGGACAGCCACACGGACGCAACACAGACATGCAGATCTGGCAGAACCGACACCAACACAAACTAGTCCTCTACTACTAACGTCAGCGGAGACGCCTACTTCCCAATGACCAGAGAAACCAGCTCTTCAGCACCACTAATCCACTGTCCTCAGATTCAGCGCTGACCCATACCAAAAATAAGTACATTTCCAGCACTTACAGATCCCTTATAACAAAGCACAATTATATCCTTCTAAAACCCGTCCAATTTATTTCTTTCCCCTATAGGGGACATACGTCTGGTCTTATTCTCAATAATGTTCCACTGTGCTGAAACCTACAATAAAAGGCAATTCAATAAAAATAAAGTAAATAATATTTTTGAAAATATTTCTAGTGCAATATGTATTTGTCATCCGAGACACTTCTAATACTTTTTTATTGCCGGGTCTCAGAATGATATTATAATTAATTTAATAATTTACACTGCAGTAATATATATTTAATAAATACATATATAATACAGGTGACCTCCACAGAGTCCGTAATATAATAAACTTATAATACAATAAAGTATATAATATACCATTACCATAAATGTTGCAAGCAATTTGCATATATTTTTCAAGCCATTCTAAATGAGGAATAGGCACCCATTTTTGTGACTTTTATATCTTTCATAAGTTAAATATAAAGTTTATGTCCTTTCACATTATGTTCCTAATAGGCCTACATGCCAACTCTATGTCTTTATCTAGTAATACATTTTACAATATTTAAATGATATTTATTTTTGGTATGAGCAGACATGTGAATATTACATGGTCAATAATATACTGTATACCATGTTGACAATAACATTTTTCAGGACAATAAATTGGTATTAATACCAACGATTGACAAGGGCGAACAGATGAATCACACTGCACAGCAGAATTCTGAGTTTGAAATAAATAAACTCGAACAGTGTTTATATGAATCCAACAGGAACACAAAGTACTCTGTTAGAGTTAAAAGTACTCTAGGTATCAGAGTTGATTTTACACCAGACGTTTTTGAGGCCTGCAGTGGTGCTGATGGGCTTCTCTGTATCATGGGGTCATCCGTCTAAAGTTCTACACAAGTTCTACACAAACTCGACACAGGTTCTACAACCCAAGCTAAAATGAGCGCAAGGGGGTGGGAGATTGGTGAGGGGGTGGGGGGAGGGGTGTTAATCTACCACTACAAAAAGGGAGACATCCCGGGTCAAACAACGCCTTCTTTCGCCTACAAACCTAAGTAGCTATTCTGAGCTACGTCCTCAAAGATGGTGGGGCGGATGGAAGGCTCCAGGGTTTTGTACACCAGTGCGTCCTCCACTGGGCTAGCCATAAACAAGAGCCCTGGAAGCCCCCCAGAGACGGAGGGAGAGGCGGAGAGAGTGAGAGGGGAGGGGTGTGTGGGAGAGGGAGTGAAGGAGGGAGGGAGGGAGGGAGGGACAGACAGAGAAAGAGAGAGAAGGTAGGTGCTGGTGAGAAGGACTGTGCCGTTTCGTGACTTCAAGGCGCCCGTAGCAGTTCTCGCTACCGGCTTACCACCGGTGACTTTTTCAGAGGGACGAGAAGCAGGACGCAGGACGAAGGCCCCAAAAACAAAACGCCAGACTCCTCGGGGGGGGGGGGGGCGTCAAGATTACGATTCTTACTGTATTTTCTGCCTCCCCCTCCAAAATATTGTGGCCGTTTGCCGTTTGGCGAAAAGCCAAAACGCTCCGCTCAAGTGCTTGAGAAATCTGCATTAGCATGAGAAGCACAGAGGAGAAATTAATAGCCATTAGCACGTTAGCGCACGTTAGCGCCGGGCGTGAAGGAAATAAACGAATGGGGCCTGGCAAGACCTATGGGTCAGGAGCCAAGCTCTCTTTTTTGTTTTTCCCTTTTCAGAGGTTCTTCAGAAAAGAGAGGCGTTTTGGGCAGCGGTGCGATTTGGGGCCGGTCCGCGCCGGTTCTCGCCTCTCCCCCAGCCCTCTCTTTGGCCCGGGGCAGCAGGGTGCTGGCCAGGCCGTACCCAGGTAGCTGTGGTAAGGCACTGGGATCAGAAGGGCATTCTGCTCTTTCTCGTCCGCCACCTCATAGGGCCCGTCGTCATAGAAACCCAGATCCAGCAGTGACTGGTTGAGGAGCTGCACGCGCACCTCACCTGGAACGCACAAGAGTGAGAGGCACAGCAACACACACACACAAACACACACACACTCTCTCTCTCTGTCTTTTCAGGCACACAATCTCTCTCACACACACACTCTTTCTCTCACACACACACTCTTTTCAGGCAGACTTTCTTTCTCACACATACACACACACGCACGCACGCATGCACGCACACACACACGCACGCACACACACACACATATACACACACCCACATACACACGCACGCACACACACACATACACACAGTATGCACAAGTATACTGATACTCACCAGCGGGAAGCTCTGTGTTTAAACATAAATCTCACTAACACCCACACTCGCCTCTATCTCACACATACACACGCACGCATGCGCACACACACACACACACACACACACACACACACACTAGCCTCTATCTCACATCAAGGACACATTCAGTCTCTAGTCATCTTTAGCCATAACTTTACATGACTCAACAATGCGGTTACAACTACACTTTTGTTGCAACCTGCACAAGGTTTCTGTATTATTTCAATTTGAATAAACCTGTACAAGATATTACCTTTAAGAAAATATTCCTGATGGAAATTCCATATTGATTTCCTTTGGCGATGGCTGTGATTAAATGTTTAGTGGAAAACTGCACCAGCCACTAGCTTTAATTGAATTGATATGTTGGTCAATAAATCAGCTGCATGACATACGAGCCTGGTACAGTTTCATTAAATAGACGACAGTATATTATTCAGGTAAATGACCACTGCTGAGATGGTCATACTGCTAATGATTTTGGCTGTGTGCAGTTAACTAATAATCAATGAATTCATCTTGATATTCAAGCAAAAGTACTTTTGTTACCTTTTTAATACATCAAACATGGACATCAGAACTCTGTTTACTGAGTAGCCTATTTGTTGACGGTGATCAGCAGAAACAACAGTCAGTCCAATCAAAAACAGCTGTCGAACTGCTCGGTCTTTACTCAAATGTAAATTAAATATGTATTTGAAACGCAGGTTGATTTAAATCCCTGAACATTTTCAGCCTGTTACTCATCAAAATGTACAATTACATTTACCAAGGCTGTTGGTGAAAATATTTTTTTCTTTTAAAACTGTTAGTAGTTTAATAAAATTGTATTGGTGTCTAAAAGTATTTAACAAATAATATATTGTATATTGTATAAGGTCTGTACTGTACAATTTAAGTTTACAAATTAATTTAGCATTTTAGAATATTTTAGAATATTTTACGACGTATAAATATTTAGTTTCTATGTCTGGCCATTTAAAAATGGTCAGTAAATCTGCAGGGAAATGGGTTGTTAGATAATGTTTCACATGAAGTATTTGACTCTGGTGTGGTACCACAGACGCTCCCCCGGCTCCGATCCTTACCTTTCCAATTGTAGGTGCCGGGAGCGCCAAACAGGATGTAGTTGTTGTCGGGGGTGAAACTGGCTGCTAGACCCTGCTGGCAGAAGCCAAACTGCTCGTGGCCCTGCGGCCTCCCCTCGCAGAATTTCCACTCCCCGCCGTCCAGGTCGTCCCGCTCCGTCAGGTCATCACTGAGCACGTAGCAGCGGCCGATTGGGTCGCGCGTCTCCGAGGGCTGGTTCACGCGCTGGCGGAGCTCGTAAAGATGGGCGCAGGCCTGGGGGAGGCCGAGAGAGAGAACTGAGCGCTGATGCGCACCATCCTCAGGCGATTATATTCCTGCGCGCGTTGCGCATGTTCACCTGGGTCAAATGTCTTTTGATAGCATGGGAATTATATGGTTCTATCACACATTTAGCTATTGGAAATGACTGGAATAGATTGTCGCATCTTTTTACGATACAACAGATTAAACATCTTAAATTACTTTTCAAAACAGGCTTAAGCGGACAAAGACTCAACACAATACAGTGCTGCGATATGGAACTGGTAATGTGAGAACTCAAAACTGTAATATTTGCAGAACAAAAAAAAAGAAGAAGAAGAAGCAGCAGAAGAAGAAGCTATTTTCCCAGGGTCAAAGCACTGTACAATCACATAGATAACATTATGCAACACAAACAGACTGACTATACTCCATTTTACCAACATGCATCAGCTAATTCACAGCTGCATACAGAGAACAGGGTGACTTCAAGGCCACAAGCAGGTTCTGGTGAATAATTATGTGTTAAATGCTGGTTTGAAGAGATAGAAATGATTTAAAGGAGGCAGTTGACTCAGCAGCCCTTATATATGTACAAAGAGGCATTCCACAGACGGGGCACTACAGAGGAAAATGCCCTGTGTATAGTGTGTAGGAGCTTATAGGGAACAAAAAACACCGCTGTGATCTGAATATCTTAGCTAGCGGCCAGGAGTATGCTTACGGAGAATGTGGCTCATGTAATTAGGGGCGGAGCCATGAAGGTTTTGTAAGTTATGAAGATGTCGATGTCAGTGCTGTATGTAATGGGGTGCCGGTTGAGTGTGTAGAGTATGTGTGTGATACGGACTGTCTAAGGCACAGAGGGGAAATCTGGTTGGAGCATTCCCATTTATCTGCAGCTGTGCCTGGACTCTGGATGTCCTGCTGGTGGAGAATTACAGCCATCTAAACGAGATGCGATCAGCGCAGGCGCTCATTTCTTACCATCTCTGACAGAGAGGGGTGGCTGGAGATGAGTAACTGGAAAATAATGCTTTTTTTAAAGGAGAGCGGACAGTGCTCCCTCTATGTGTTTTTAACTTCATTCAGATGGGGGGAGAGCAGAGATGGCTGCAGATAGAGATAGGATCACAGTACAGAAAGTGTGATGGCCAGGAATTAAACCCCCGGCTGTCGGGGTTGAGTGGAAGTGGCTTGTATGTGGGAGCCTTATCATTTGGTGGAGTCCCCGAATTATGTCTTTTCCATGTTTTTATGTGTGCCTCAGATGAGACGATAGAATCGGTTATTTTTTTCCAGGTTTCTGGGAGAAGAAAATGGGTCAATTTTTCTTAGTGTACTTTTTGAACCAATCAGACTGGTCAGTATTTGCTGCAGTTCTGCTTTGAAAAGTTAAGTTGCATGTGTCCTGCTGTTGACACCACTTAAACAATTTGTCAACTGATAAGCAGAAGCAGTGGTTTGTTCTCACACATATTTGTGTGCCATCAGCATAAAAGCTACAGAAGATCGATCCCAGGGGGAGCATGTAGAAACAAATTAATAGAGGTCCAAGAACAGAGCCCTGTGGCACACCCTCTGTTACTGTTGCAGAGTTAGATTTACAGTTACCAAGGGTCCCAAATTCCACTCTATCAGTGGGATAAGGCCCAAACTGCCGTAATACAGTCCCTGAAACCCCAAAGGATAATTTCCATTCTACTGAGTAGGAGGTTGTGGTTAGCAGTATCTAATGCTGTGCTCATCTCCAGTAACCGGATCATGCTTATTAAGCCAGCATTAGCCACCCCAGAGTGGACTCTGTTGTGCTCTAAAACCTGACTGAAGTGACAAGTCATTAGAAGGACAGATAGTTCTGATAATATGTATGGTATGTGTGGAAGCCTTGCACTTTTCATTACCGACAAAAGATAGAAGTAATGGTGACTACAACCCTCAGGTCACTGACACTAGTTAGCCTGAGATGCGTAGGTGAGGCAAGACGAGGACACTCACCACCACTTTCCCGCCAATTCCCTGGCTCTTTACGGTCACTCCGAGCCACTGGTTGTGTTTGCTCTCGCGGTCAGTCTTTACTGTGGATGAAAGGACTGAATTTCAGCATCCAGAAGCCAGTTCATTGTTGTGAAAATCACATTCTGTTCGCGTTTAGTATTTTATCTCTAATGCTCTGTGACAGTGTTATAATAATCAGGTGTGCACTCTTTATCTCTAATGCTCTGTGACAGTGTTATAATAATCAGGTGTGCACTCTTTATCTCTAATGCTCTGTGACAGTGTTATAATAATCAGGTGTGCACTCTTTATCTCTAATGCTCTGTGACAGTGTTATAATAATCAGGTGTGCACTCTTTATCTCTAATGCTCTGTGACAGTGTTATAATAATCAGGTGTGCACTCTTTATCTCTAATGCTCTGTGACAGTGTTATAATAATCAGGTGTGCACTCTTATGAAGCTCAGATGTGCAGTCTGCTGTATGTTAAGATCCACAGATGTGAAATTCACAAATAAGCTCAGTTGTGCTCTGTGTTATAAAGCTGTGTATGATGCTCAGCCTTGGTTGTGCTTTGTGTTATAAGGCTGTGTTTTGTGTTATGATACTCAGCCTCAGTTGTGCTTTGTGTTATAAGGCTGTGTTTTGTGTTATGATGCTCAACCTCAGTTGTGCTCTGTGTTATAAAGCTGTGTTTTGTGTTATGATGCTCAGCCTCAGTTGTGCTCTGTGTTATAAAGCTGTGTTTTGTGTTATGATGCTCAGCCTCAGTTGTGCTCTGTGTTATAAAGCTGTGTTTTGTGTTATGACCCTCACCGTCTCCATCAATGTCCACCCGCTCACAGTCGTGCTCCTCGACACTGATTGGACAGCGGTACAGAGCCCCTGGGCGGGTGTGCCTTTGGGCCTTCCGCCCGCGTGCCTGAGGCGCCCCCACCAGGATCCTGCAGAAAATACACAGACACACACACATATGCGCACGCACACACACACACACACACACACACACACACACACACACACACACACACACACACACACACACACACACACACACACACACACACACACACACACACACATGGCCATGAGAGTGTGTTTATTTTAAGCAAACATTGGATCAGCTCAGCTTCCATCCTGATATATTTTCTACTTTTTATTTTTCCAGCGGCATTTTCTGCCAAATGTGTCGCTCTCAGCTACACCCATCAGGTTTAAAATGAAACTTTGACAAAAAAACACCAACGCATTAACCAGCATTAGCTCTGGCTTATGCTCTCCACCTCAGTCTTTCTGACAGACCCAGAAAGTTCTATGTTTATGGCGGCTGATATTTTGGGTCCTGTCACTGGGCTCTGCCTTATTTGGACCGGCTGGTCAAAGGGGCTATTTAAAAACGCATCGTTGAGCCGCATTCCAACCCACCGCTCTCAGCCATGACAGAGCAAGGAGGGAGATAGAGGACGAGAAGAAACAGAGGGAAAGAAACAGAGGGAAAAAGAGAAAGAGGAGAGGAAGAAAAAAGGGGGGAGAGGAAGAACAAGTCGGAGGGGAGGGGAGGGAAAGCAAAGGTTTTCGTCCGTAACTCGCCGGTCGAGAGACGCAGCCGTGCTTAAATTAGCGCCTTCCACGTCTCCTATCTCAACCCCTGGCTCTAAATGTTGGAGGGCTGACAGAGCGAGACAGGCCAGATGAGCAGTAGGTGAGATATGAGGCGGGGGCTGGAATGAATCCACCACACGTCCCCCTTCAGCAGGTAGGCCGCGCACCCGCACTGAGAATCCCGCTAACTCCGCAGGCCCCGCCCCCCCCATAGACACGCTGTCAGCAGCTGCTGTGGGCGTCTATTGTCTCTACCCCTCTGCCAACCAGGCCTGGAGTCAATAATCTGAGAGACGGATGGGGGGTGTCAGAGAAGACAGAACAGCTGTGCCCCCCCCACCCTTACCCCCCGACCCCTCTGTTACTCCACTCCCCCCTCACCACCCAGGGATTTGGCTCACCCTCCAGCAGTCTCTCTTCTTATTCACCACGCCGCTCACTCATCCTGTTTTCCACACTACTGCCCCTACAAGCTAAATAATTAAAGCGGTAACTGGCACTGCGGCTTCACTTTGCGACTACAGCTGTCGTAATGTGTTTGCCGCTCATTTTAAATCGGCTGTTCCGTGTCTCTTTTTGTGAAGTTGGTTTAATAAACTATGTGTTACGAGTCACGATAATACGCTGTCCTGACTGGCTAAGACAGGTGCTAGGTCATGCTTGTGACCACATTATGTCGGCTTTATAGCACATAGATTCACTGAAGGACAGTGAATCGTTAAACTTTTTGTGCACAAACCATTGAAATTTAAAGCATTAGAAGTGAGCGATGACATTTTTTTCACTATAAATGTGGTATATGATCTTATTGATGATGTGGGGCTATATCTTCCAGTAAAGCGCACCGATTTTAAAATAAACCTGAAATTGCACATAGAGAGAGGCAGCTAGGCTAAATGTGAAATTATTATGCTGAGGTTAACAAGCCAAGTTTAGTTTATATTTGTGTGTCTGTCCCGTATAACTGCACAGTGGGACAGGTGTGAGGGTGTGTGTGGGGGGTCTGGTATTTAACACAGTTAAGTGGGGGCTATGTGGGTGTGCAGACTGCAAGCTGCCATTTGTAAAAGCAACGCAGCCAAAACATTCAGCCAACCGTGCTGACAAATGTCACTCATGCCCTGGGAGTGGCAGTGCAGTTCAATGGCGTTGGCTTTGAGCAAAGTACTTAACCTGAAGCGCGTCAGTAAATTATGTCTGTATACATGTAGACATGCAATCTGTGTAAGATGCTCTGTACGAAAGTGTCTGCACAATGCTGTAATGTAATGTAATATGCACGCACACACAAGTGCACGCGCACACACACACATGCACACACACACAATGCATGTGCGCACACACAGAAATAAATAGCCCACACACAACTGCACACACATACACCTCCATACACATTCACAAACACAGTAAAATATGCGACTGCACGCATAAACAATCCATCCACAAATGCATTTGCACACAAGCATGAATGCTCAGACACACACACACACACACGCACACACACACACACATACCTCACACTTGCATTATCATTACACATGTATCTTTTCATGCTGGGTGGTGTAAGGCTACAGCTACTGTGCACTTCTATTCATTCCTTCTACTGTGGGGTTTATCAGGGAACAGTAAGAATGCTGTGCTACTGTAGAGAATGCTGTGTGACTGTAGAGAATGCTGTGTGACTGTTGAGAATGTTGTCCTACTGTTGAGAATGCTGTGTGACTGTAGAGAATGCTGTGTGACTGTAGAGAATGTTGTCCTACTGTTGAGAATGCTGTGTGACTGTAGAGAATGCTGTGTGACTGTAGAGAATGCTGTGTGACTGTAGAGAATGCTGTCTGACTGTAGAGAATGCTGTGTGACTGTAGAGAATGCTGTCTGACTGTAGAGAATGCTGTCTGACTGTAGAGAATGCTGTGTGACTGTAGAGAATGCTGTGTGACTGTAGAGAATGCTGTGTGACTGTAGAGAATGTTGTCCTACTGATGAGAATGCTGTGTGACTGTAGAGAATGCTGTGTGACTGTAGAGAATGCTGTCTGACTGTAGAGAATGCTGTGTGACTGTAGAGAATGCTGTGTGACTGTAGAGAATGTTGTCCTACTGATGAGAATGCTGTGTGACTGTAGAGAATGCTGTGTGACTGTAGAGAATGCTGTCTGACTGTAGAGAATGCTGTGTGACTGTAGAGAATGCTGTGTGACTGTAGAGAATGTTGTCCTACTGTTGAGAATGCTGTGTGACTGTAGAGAATGCTGTGTGACTGTAGAGAATGTTGTCCTACTGTAGAGAATGCTGTGTGACTGTAGAGAATGCTGTGTGACTGTAGAGAATGCTGTCTGACTGTAGAGAATGTTGTCCTACTGTTGAGAATGCTGTGTGACTGTAGAGAATGCTGTGTGACTGTAGAGAATGCTGTGTGACTGTAGAGAATGCTGTCTGACTGTAGAGAATGTTGTCCTACTGTTGAGAATGCTGTGTGACTGTAGAGAATGCTGTGTGACTGTAGAGAATGCTGTCTGACTGTAGAGAATGTTGTCCTACTGTTGAGAATGCTGTGTGACTGTAGAGAATGCTGTGTGACTGTTGAGAATGCTGTGTGACTGTAGAGAATGCTGTGTGACTGTAGAGAATGTTGTCCTACTGTAGAGAATGCTGTGTGACTGTAGAGAATGCTGTGTGACTGTAGAGAATGTTGTCCTACTGTAGAGAATGCTGTGTGACTGTAGAGAATGCTGTGTGACTGTAGAGAATGTTGTCCTACTGTAGAGAATGCTGTGTGACTGTAGAGAATGTGTGACTGTAGAGAATGCTGTGTGACTGTAGAGAATGCTGTGTGACTGTAGAGAATGCTGTGTGACTGTAGAGAATGTTGTCCTACTGTTGAGAATGCTGTGTGACTGTAGAGAATGTTGTCCTACTGTTGAGAATGCTGTGTGACTGTAGAGAATGCTGTCTGACTGTAGAGAATGTTGTCCTACTGTAGAGAATGCTGTGTGACTGTAGAGAATGCTGTGTGACTGTAGAGAATGCTGTGTGACTGTAGAGAATGCTGTGTGACTGTAGAGAATGCTGTGTGACTGTAGAGAATGCTGTGTGACTGTAGAGAATGTTGTCCTACTGTTGAGAATGCTGTGTGACTGTAGAGAATGTTGTCCTACTGTTGAGAATGCTATGTGACTGTAGAGAATGTTGTCCTACTGTAGAGAATGTCTCATCACAGTTCATCAGTTCACCTTAACCCCCCCCACACACACACACACACAGTTTATTCTCACACACGAGTTCTCCTAGATCCTGGATTCCTTTCTTATGAATATGCTGGCACATTCACTCAAACAAATGATCCTCATTTAATTATTCATCCTTCATCCTCCCTTTTCCCTCTTCTCTCCCCTCTTCCATAATCCCACAGTTCTTCTTTTTCTGTCTGTCTGTCTGTCTGTCTGTGTGCGTGTGCAAGTGCGCACATGAGTGTGTGTGTGTGTGAGAGAGAGTGTATTGTGCATGTGAGAATGACAGAGCCCATTGGAATGCCCGAGTGATGCCAGGCCCATAGAATCCGTGCCAGTGTGAAGAGGGTGTGAAGGGTATCCACAGCGGGCATGTGAACACTCACCCCCCCTCCTCTCTGATATCCTCTTACACTCATTACTTCAAAACCTCTTCTTTCTCTCTTTCTTTCTCTCCCGCTTTCTTCTTCTGCACTCATCGCTTAACATCATCATTAACGCTGCTACTGACCACTGCAATGTTAGGCAGTGTATGGCAGTATTAGCTCCAGTTATGACGATTTGAATGATGAAATGATTTCACTCTTATGTACATAATTAACAGGAGATCTGTTTGCACTCAGATCTGCCTTTAAAATAGTGTCATTCTCTAGAAATCAGTAAAATTTTAAAACATTTTGGCAGATCAATGTTCTATAAAATATGTTACTAACAAAAACCTGCAATCATAAGAAAGAGGACATTTCTGAATATTGTTGAACATAGGTGCTGTGTCGGCATTATTGTAATGTAATTGCATATGATAATGTTCTCTAAATATGACATTCCTATACTAGGCCTTCTGTATTTATTTAGTGTGATGTATATTTAATAAAAAAAACATTTGGTATGGGAGAATACTGTCTATTGTGTCACGTTCATTCTAATCCCCGCCTCCTGTCATTTTTTACTTAATTTAATCTTGTACACTGAAAAGTTAGAGAATTACTGTCATATTACCATACACTCTTATCCGGAGGGGCTTACACAACTTTAGAATAAATAAAAAAATACAGCTGGATATTTTGATACAGCTGGATATTTACTGAAGAAATTAAATACGTTGCTCCAGGGTACACTACCTGGGGATTAAACCCGCGACCTCTGTGCACAAGTCCAGTTCCCTAACCACTATACTGCACTGCCACCTGAGAAACTGCATCTCTCTCTCCCCCTCACCGCATGCGGTGCCCCGCCCCTGCCCCGCCCCCCTCCGTCCCGCCCTCATCACCGCACGCTCTCTCTCTCTCCTCACGCGCCCTTTCTCATCAGGCCTAAGAGCTCCCTCACGTCTTAAGTTACTTCTGTTTTGACTCGCGGCTGCAAACGCCCCTCTAATGGCCCTTTCACTCGACTTTAGACAGAGACGAACGCGCGGCGGCCTTGTCCTTCAAAGCCCATTCCACGGAGCTGGAATATACAGCCAGGCTACGGAAATAAAACAATCATCCCCTCTGGAACAAAGTAACATATCGCAACCCGTCACACTCTTACGGGCAAATACACACGTTATTTCTGCTTTCAAATATTGCAATATGCTTTGCTTTTTAAATAAAATGCTGTGAAATACATTCACCATTATGGCATGTGAAAGGTCTACTTGTTTGCAGTAAATGCCGTTTCCGTGAGGTTTTCTTGTTAAAGTTTACGCGGCGCTAGCACACCACGGAGGCATCAACAGCCACACATCATTCACTTCCTCAGAAGGAGCGCCCGGTCGCGGCTAAAAGCTGAGAGACTTAATTGAATCAAGAAAACCAACTCATCCTTTAAAAGAGACCGTCCTGATGTCGAGCCAAATCCGAGCTGGAAAAAGCGAGGTATCGAACCGAAGGGCTCGGAGGCAGGGAGTAAATCTCTCATTGTTATTGATTGCAGTGACTTCAGTGATGGGGTCAGAGTCAGGGTTGGAGGCCCGGTAAGTGATATCCCACTGGCTTTCAGTCACATTCAGTCTCTTTTTCTTTCACAGAAAAGAAGATGGCGAAAAGGACAGATGCGCAGGGCATTCCTGGAATTTTTGTTCCTGTTATTTTCAATAGATTCCTGCCTATGAGTCTTCCACGTGAGCTTCCGATCAAAAAAAGAGCCATAACTAGATTCACCAAAGGTGAGATCCTGTTAAAAGTTTGTAAAATGTATCGGATTTATTCACCATTACAATTAATGATAATATATAATAAATAAAGCCTGACATAATGCAAATTATTGAATGAATAGAAATTCTATTTTATAAAATTGTAAAATATTAGAACAATAAAATAATACGCATGCAATTATGTTTTGAAGAATCAAGGTGAAAACTACTCTTTTATACATTTCATATTATACAATTGAGATGATGTGTTTCATACTGTATAAGCCTATAAGCTTCTTCCAACCCATGATTTAGGGCTGGCTGTAGGTGTGGTAGACCTGTCAGATTTTTTTTTACCACTGATAACAAAAACCTCACTGACAACTTTCACTTGACATTTTCTGGCACAAAATATTGTAGCTTTTGACAGAAGTTCTCTTTTTACGCAAATTATGAAGTGCGGGCATATTTCGGTCACGCAGTGTGACTGCATTTCACGGTTTTTGAAACCTACAATCCCAACTATTTCCAAGACTTCTTTGTGCACGCGAAACACGAACAGCACCAGATCACAAGATAGATCAAAGTCAACAGCAGAAGTGACCCTTTGTTCTCATCAGTCTACAGTATAAATTCAGCAGTGAAGTCACTGATCAAATGAATGCCACTGTCAGCGCTCATAATCCACATAGTGACCTGAATTTGGTAGGTTATTCACAAGCTTTTACTTTATCGGTTATCTGATTGGTTTCTCGGTGTGTGTCGTAGTAATTCACCCACGGCAGGGGAATTCTACAGGCCATTTGGGATAAAAGGAGGCCTGTGTGGGACAAACCCTTTTTTGCTGAAGCGGGGTGTCCCGGTTGTCAACCAAAATTCAGCTCAACCTTCCTGCTTCAATCTCTCCTATTAGTCCCATCCATGATTTCTCTCTCTTTCTTCCTCTCTCTCTCTCTCTCTCCCTCTCTCTCTCTCTCTTTTCTTTCTTGCTCAATCTCTCTCTCTTTCTTACTCTCTCTCTCTCTCTGTCTCTCTCTCTCTCTCTTTTCTTTCTTGCTCCATCTCTCTCTCTTTCTTACTCTCTCTGTCTCTCGCTCTTTCTCTTTTCTTTCTTGCTCCATCTCTCTTTCTTACTCTCTCGCTCTCTTTTTGTTGTTGTTCCATGTCTCTCTCTTTCTTACTCTCTCTCTCTCTCTGCCTCTCTCTCTTTTCTTTCTTGCTCCATCTCTCTCTCTCTCTCTCTCTCTCAATCAATCTCCTGTTGCCTAACAGCATATCTCATAATCTTACACTCCCTGCTGCTTCCATCGTACAAACACCAGGAATAACTTGTTTGCACAAGACCACCAATATCCCATCGGGACCTGCACTAACTAATTATTGTTAGCCTGGGGCCTGTGAACCAGTGAAAGACACTTAAAATAACATAACAGCCAGCGATTCCTCTTTAATACAACCAAGGGCTACTACAGTCTTGCAGCCAACAGCTACAACATTAGAGCAAAACGGCGGACGATGAACAAGAAAAAAACCACCCACGTTTCGCTCGATTATTCGATTTTCATGACACAGGGACAAAAACAGCGGAAATATCTGTGGTGTGACTCAGTGGTGTCTTTATTCCTCTCAGCCACTGGAATTCCCGTTCCGGACAGGGCCGAGCGGTCCGGGGGAAGACGGGAATCGGGGACAGCTGCACCAGACGCCCGGAGCGAGATGCGTTCCGGAACAGGGCACTGGCCGAGAATCAGGCCCGTCATTTCTTTGCTGCCTTTATTTTCTAATCTATCGGTGATAATGTGCAATATGTATCCTCGCCCCTTCCTGGTCTCCCACGACAGAAGCCAAGAGTGCCGTTCCACTTACGCTAACAGCTGTAGCCTGAACTAAAAACTTGGACGTTTTTTTTTATCAAACAAGGTCCGGATGTACAGTAGCACAGTGCCTTTTCTGGGACTTGTGTGAAAACACATAAAACTCCTGGGGCTTCATATTTTTTAAAGCGTTTTGTTGACTTCCACTTCCATTCAAAACCAACGCTCAACAAATGAGGTCTTTCTTTCTGTCAGTGTAGACAGCAGAGAAGGACACTGTAAGAGGAGGACGTGTTCCTGTGGAGTCCCTCTCACGGCCCTGTCACCATTCTCTGTGGAATCAGAAGGTAAAGGGCCACCTTCAGGAACAGATGGTGCTACGCTCTCCCCAAGCACCTCAGCCTGCTAAACTAACACACACACACACACACACACACGCATGCACAAACATACATACGCATACAATGCAAGTGAACACATACAGTCAGATCCCCATGTACACAACACACCCAAATATGTACACGCATGCACATACTGTATATACACACTCTCACACACAAAGACATAAATAAACACATACATGTGTAATATAACACATGGTTGAGTTTCATTCATGAAGTCAAAGTTACGGTAATATTCAAATGAATCACACAATGATTTTTGTCAGTGACATTTTTAACATAATAGCACAGAATAATATATATATATATTTTTAGTTCTGGCCACAAGTACACACACTCACATATGCACATGCACTCACACCCCCCCCCCCCCCCCCTCTAGGTCCCTCTAGGTCCCAAAGGAGTCCTAGTGAGTTTACTGAGGTTTTAAAAATCTAAGTGCCTTATCAGTACCCAGTCCACACACAGACAGACCCCCTCACTATATTTATAGCCTAATTTGTTGTAGAAAAATTGAGATGGGCAACTCAAGGGTCTTTTACATTCTAATCACACCGGACCCCTCCCCCTCCGATCTGCACCAGTGACCCGGCAATCCTTCAAATTGCCTGCTTTGAGTCTCTCTTCTCAGCCCACAATGCCCCCGATACTTGTACATTTACCTCCCCACACTCCTCTAACCTGTGATTAATCCCACCCTGAATAAACGGACCGCTAAACTGTGTGCGCCGGACAGCAGCCGAGTCACGTTTTACATTCTGGTAACACTTTACATTAAGTTGTACTTATACTGGAGTTAAATTGTAACTAATTTGGTAACAAGAGGTCGTTACTGAGTAACTCCAACGTAGGTAGCGTGGAACAGCGGTTAGCGGTATTCTTAATTCCACGCGTGAAACAAGGCCGGCCCTGTTACATCTCTCCTGCTGAAATGAAATCATTCCATATCATAAAGACAGGTTGTGAAATTTACCTGCAAGGTTTATTTGTTTTGTATCATGAAGATGTGGCCTATGAGCGTAAATAAAATATTTCAAAATATTCACGTGTGTAATTAAGAATACCGTTAACTGTTGTTCCATGTCACCTACATTGGAGTTACTCAGTAATAACCTTTTGTTTCCAAATTGGTTACAGTTTTACTACAGGTATAGGTGCATCTTAATGTAAAATGTTACCCAAATTCTTTCACTTCAATACAGAGAAATAAAAAGATAGAAATATAGTAGGTTTTATGTTGAGCACAGATATCAAAATGGGGTTTTGATTCAGAGCCAAGATCTACGCCCCGCATCGAGGATTGTCATTAGATATGGCAGAAGAAGAAAGTTCCATGACTTCAAGAGATATATGCAGTCAACATTTCAAAACGGTATCCTGCCTTCAAATGGGAATTTGTGTTTAAACAACGGAGGCCTTCAGAGCACAGCTAAATAAAACAAAACACATGAATTCAATAGTATGTACATTTAACGGACAATAAAGACTTATACCATATTCTACTGCATGATAATGGAGAGGTGCTTCAGTGGATGATGTGAGGCACTGATGTACTCTGGGGTACTCAAGTAGTGGCCTGGGGCCAAACGAGTATCCCCACAGTACTATGAGGATCCCCACAGTACTATGAGGATCCCCACAGTACTATGGGCCCTTTGACCACTAAGAAAAAAAACAAACAAACATAAACGTATAAATGACTTTTTACCACATTCTTGGAATGTGATAAATAACAGCCGACCATGTTTTAAGAATGTGTCTCTTGTCAAACAGAAATTCTACTTATTTGTCCGTTTAATATATTACATTTTTCATTTTGCATCACATGTTTTGCCAGCCTGAACGTTTTTTCCACCAGCAACTACGTGCGATATGAAGGTAAATGATGACAGGATCGATCCCGTCTAGGTTCACAGTTCACTTTTCAGTCCTTTCGTTGTTGTAGGCAGTGTGATGCTCATTCAATAGAGCACGATGTGTGTGTGTGTGTATGTGTGTGTGTGTGTGTGTGTCTCTGTGTGTGTGTGTGTGTGTGTGTGTGTGTGCCTGATGATGGGACAGTGCCCAATGCGGTGCGATTTACTGCACACGCTCACAAAAACAGGGGCCTCCGGCAACCCGTTTCCTCCGGTAGCGCTCGCTCCTTCTACTAACGTCCGACAGTTCTGATCCGTTATCAGATCGCGGTGCAGGTCCTTGCCAGCGGTAGATGAAATGGCGTATTTTTCTCAAGTCTGAGGCTCAACGTGATTTATTAATATGTCTACCTCCAGGGGAAGGCCGGTCATAACCTTCACAAGGGGGGCGTTAACGCTGAATATAGACTACATCCAAAAAACGGCCACGTGAGCAGCTTGTTTCATTTCATTCTTAAACCATACAACCATGACGTGTTACTTACTGTAATACAGAGTAATATGGCTAAATACACTTGCCTATATGAGTACAGCTGCATGTATAAGCTACACAGAGTAATATGACTAAATACACTTGCCTATATGAGTACAGCTACATGTATAAGCTACACAGAGTAATATGACTAAATACACTTGCCTATGTGAGTACAGCTGCATGTATAGTCAGAATACTGAGTAAAAAGTTTTGTCTTTAGACTGACTCCACAGATAAGCATTGAGACTGTAGTTGTGTTGGACTGCCTGGTGCCTGAGTGATTGAGGGCAGGGATTGAGGCTTGCTGAGGGTGTTTCTACATGCTGTGAATGTGCTATTGTTACTGTTCCCCCCACTGAAGTCTGCAGTGCCATATTTATGAAGGCCGTGGCTCCACTTCCCATTGAGTCTTTATTCAAGGAGAGCAGCGGAAGGACCTTACAGAGGAAGAAAGAGCAGAGCAAAGAAAGGGAACAAGCAGCTGCTGTGAGAGTATGCACCGTGTGTGTGTGTGAGAGAGAGAGAGAGAGAGAGAGAGAGAGAAATTTGTGCCTGAGGATATGTGTGTGTGTGTGTGTGTGTGTGTGTGTGTGTGTATGTAAACCACTGTGGGGTTGTGAATTTGTGCACGTGTATGTGAGAGAGAGAGTCTGCATGTGAGTGTGTGTATAAGTGGGTGTGTGAATTGAATTTAGAGAGGGGGAGGAGAGAGAAAGTGTGTGTGTGAGTGTGTGAAAGAGATAAAGAGGGGGAGGAGAGAGAGACTGTGTGTGTAAGCGAGGAAAGATGCGTGTGTGTGTGAGAAAGAAACAGAGAGAGAGAGATGGGGGGGGGGGGGTCTGTGTGTGTGTGAGAGAGATAGAGGGGGAGGACAGAGAGACTGTGTGTAAGAGAGAGCGAAGATGTGTGTGCGTGTGTGTGCATGTGAGAGAGAGAAAGATTGTGTGTAAGAGAGGGAAGATGTGTGTGTGTGTGTGAGAGAGAGAGATAAATTGTGTGTGAGAGAAGGAGAGAGAGAGATTGTGTGTGAGAGAGAGAGAGATTGTGTGTAAGAGAGGGAAGATTGTGTGTGTGTGTGTGAGAGAGAGAGATAAATTGTGTGAGAGAAGGAGAGAGAGAGATTGTGTGTGTGAGAGAGATAAAGAGAGAGTGAGAGAAAGAGAGAGAGAGATTGTGTGTGAGAGAGAGAGAGAGAGAGAGAGATTGTGTGTGAGAGAAAGAGAGAGAGAGATTGTGTGTGAGAGAGAAAGAGCGAGAGAGAGAGAGATTGTGTGTGAGAGAGAGAGAGATTGTGTGTGAGAGAGGGAACTGTGTGTGGCTCACTGTGAGACACTCAGACCCCTTCCCTCTGATCCTTCACAGATAAATAAAGCCCAGGACATTACAATGGTAAACTCTGGACATTTATGAGCAGCACTAGAGCAGAGCAGAGAGACTGGCCAACAAGCACCTCTATGTGGGAGTCTGAAAGGAGGGCGGGAGGGAGGGGGCGGGGGGATCATTCATTGATTTAGGGGGTGAAAAGGGGGCAGGGTCACTGTCAGCTCTTAAGCCCCCTTTTCAAAAGGGGGATTTCATTTTGCCATTTTAATGCAAATGTGCCCTCGCAAATTGTCCAATGCCTTTGGAATGTGTGAAGGAGTTGTACTGTGCCCTTTTCAAAACGAACTCAGAAATGTCCACAGCTAGGATACTACTGTAAGACCTAGACTATTTTCTGAGAGAGACGATGGGGGGGGGGGGGGGGGGGGGGGGGGGCATAAGCGATTGACAGGATAGCCAGGGTAACAAGAATTAGTTTGTGGCAATCTGGCCTCTTGCAATGCCCTCTGGGAAACTGGTGGTCTTGTGCAAACAAGTTATTATTAGTTTATGGGATGGGAGGGGCAGGGAGAGCAAGATATTATTGGAGATGCTGCTTGGTGTCAAGAGATGGATGGAGAGAGAGAGTGGGGGAGGAGGAGAGAGAGAGAGAGTGGGGGAGGAGGAGAGAGGGCGGAGAGAAAGACGGACGCGTGGAAAAGGGACGGACTGGGAAACCATAGCTGGAACATGGGGCGGAATGGAGTTAGAACATTACTCATGAATTTATAATGTGGACTCGTGGAGCCATAGGGTATTTATGCTGTTGACATTGGTCAGTACACTTTCTCTTGTGACGTTCCTCCTGTGTCTGATATCCATGGAAAAGAGCCGATAGCTGCATTCGGAATGGCTCCCTATATGCTTTATAGTGCACTATTTAGGGGCCATGCTTCATTGCATATTCCATTGCGTTCTTAATTAATTTGTAACCATTGATATGTAATCAGCAACATTAGATTATGACACAAAGATCGGTTTCCGGGGGACGGAGGAGAGGAGGTGGTAGTGGAGGAAAGGAGGATGCATTTTTTTGAGTATTGGGATGCACCCAAAGTCAGAGGATGAATTGCATATTGAGCAGGGATCTCAAATTGAAATACTGGAGGGCCACTGTGTCTGCAAGGTTTTGATATTCCTGCACTTAAGTGCTTAATTTAAGTCATGTATTAGCTAAAGAGTCTGCACACCTTGTTTCTAAGGCCTAAATTGGCTGCTGATCAAAATCACAAAAACCAGCAGGTTTGGAGTTTGAGGCCCCTGATGCTGAGCTTCACTGGACCTCTGGAGATCATTGGGCCTCGTTTATGAAGCGTTCTGAAATATGCGCGTACATTTAAACGAGTTGGTACGAAGCATTTACACCGCATCCATGAAACCGCGTGGGAAAGGCAGATTTTTTTCATATTCACGTACGTATGATCATACAAACGCGTTCACGTTATTGTGCAATTCGCATAAATCAACGACCGTTCATTTATTACATTTGCAATGTGTATTTCAATGGCCGCATTTAGTCTTGTGAATTTAACAGAAAATAAAAATAAACTCATATTCTAATTATCAATCAGAAGCTACATTTACCGGCATTCTGAGTTTACGAACGCGGTACGCGTGGTCCTGAGCAGGTGTAAAATTTGTTTGCACGTGCGAACAAATCTCAGATACGAAAACGTCGATGAACGCCAAAACACGGGCGAACTTGCTAATACGAACGATTTACGTGCAAATTCGTTCTGCTCACGTTTCATGAATGCGCTCCCGTGTGCGTATACAGAAAACAGAGCGAGAGAGAGAGGGAAATGACCATACAAAGACAGCGTTAGGGCCCTCTCATTTCTTTTAACATCCCTTTAATGGCAGCATTGGGGATTACCACTTCTAACCCAATGCTTGGCCAACTCAGCCAAAACAATGACAGCAATTAATCTAATAATAATGTGCTACCCGGGCAGTGGAGAAACATGTTTTTATGATAATAAAAATGCATTCGGGGTCATAATTCTGCATTAGGTTCGAATTTTACATTAGTTTTGCTTCCCTGATTGTGCTCCACTCTTTCACTTCACTTCAGTCAAGGAAATGAACTGCACTTCAATTCATTAATTAGAAAAGCAATGGAGGATTTTTAAAAAAATGAACAAATGACATTTAAATTCAGTTCTTGAAGTGACTGTATTGAAATGGAATTGACTCCCGCTCCTGTTTTCCACCGTTCAGCCCGACGGAGCCAGGAAGCGAAGCCAAGGGCGAGCGTGCCCGTCCAACGAACCTGGAAGAGCCGGCCTGGCACTCGGATACTGGAGACAGCCGGAAATAGCCAGCATTCCCAACGTGGAGCCTGGAACCGGAGCTGGAGACGGGTTCTAAACAAGAACCTCCCGCGCAACCCGATCCGCGGAGGGCGAGGGCATCTCAGGTCCGCGGGAAACAACGGTCGACCGCCGCAATAGGGAGGACACGCTCCGTGAACGAGGGAAAGCCCTGACCTGACTGGGCCGAAGAGCAGAGAGCTCATCTTCATCAACACGGACCGACGCTGCAGTCTGCGGAAACGGAGACGGCTCCACGCAGTAAGAAAATACACTGAAACATACAGGGATGCAAAATCCCACATGAGCTCCTGGATAAAAGCATCTATAAACCGCAGTCAATATGGCGAAGTTGTAGGTTACTTTGCAGGTGACACAGGTATATAATCCATACAAAAAGAGTAACCAGTGTTAGCAACTGACGTTACATATAAAATACATACATTCGAATGCACATTTTAAATACCTGCATTTGAAATACTGTCCATCGCTTGACTAAAGCTGTGAATCACCTGCTTTTTTTTTAAGGGCAGAATTCTTGCAACAGTCACAGAAGACGGGTTACTGATTAATGCCAGAATGTTCTAAGCAAATACAGATGATTTACAGATGGTTTATGAACACTTCATGTAGAACAGCTTCTGTTAAAACCGGCGAGTCAAAGAGCGTCACACACAATGCTTAAAAGGGCTTCAAAAAGGGCTCAAATATAAACTGGGATAAAAGTTCCCATAAATTGTGGATGACAGGTATTTTCAAAGGTTCGCAACAACAAGCAGGATATAAAAATAATTAATATCCTCGCATGAGTTCAGTGGTGCATTTAGATATATACGAGATACCCCCGTGAGGTAATGCCATCTGAACAGGGTCAGTGGCACTTAACCCCTGTGTGACCAGAATCGCAGTCCTCCTCCAGTCTGCACGAACGCGTGGTGTAACAGCAAATCCTGTCCCCCCTTCTCCTCCTACAACCGGCAGGAGAAATCAATGAAGCAGCCACTTGAGTAATGGCCTTCCGAGACACAGGCAGCCATCTTATTATCCACGACTAAGGGTGATGGATTCATCTATCGCACAAGTGAAGCTTTCCTTTGGAGTGAAAGCCCCCCCAAAAAATGGAAAAATAACCTCAGGAATCGAACGTGAAGCGCGGAGACTTCTGCTCTCCTCCTGACTCGAGCATTAACCAAAGGAAAGTGCCCTTCAAAGCCTGATTTATAGGGCGAATTTAATGCACAGCTGCGCTTAATGCTACATGTTTAGAGGCGGCTGATTTGTTTGTCCTGCGCTCGCTTCTCCCCTCATCTGCTTGTGAGCAGTTATAATTCAGCCTAATGTGGCAGTTTGTATTTAAACTTCTCCAGCGCCAATGACCTCGGACCTGATCTTGATTAGAGCTGAACCAGCCCCGCCCCCATATGTCATCATATTCTTAGTTTTGAGTGTTTTTCTCGCTAGCCTTCTAGCTTTGAGCTGCAATGACTGTGCTTTTGTTATTGTTTCGGAGACACAACACTACACATACCCTAATTGTGTGTGTGTCTAATGCAGGGCATACAATTATTATTTCCTAGTGTGAAATATCATATTTATCACATAATATAAAATGATATGTGGTCAGAACATGCCGACTTTTGCTCGACAATGAGACTATTCATTTTGAAGCACTGTGTGTCAAAATGTTTGTAAAAGTAAAGAGCGATTCATTTATTTATTGACGGACTCAAATTTCATATTGGCTGTCAGTTTACAGTCTTCAGGTACAGCTGACCTACAGCTACCTGCATATACCAATTTAATCATAAAATGCTGAAAGTGAATGTGTGTGTGTGAAGGAGAGAGTTATTATTATTATTAATAATAATATTAGTGTTACTGCTTTAAACCACCCGCAAAAAAATCATCCGAGGTGATCAACTAACATGGTGTAAAGAGGATTGCGTGTGCTAAAATGGAAAGATACGCCGCGAGTAGGCTTAGTGCTAGTAAGCATAATTTCAGTTCTGACAAACATCTGTAACTCCCGGCAGAACCTAAGAGACATCCAATGAAACAGTTTGTAATAAACCGCCAGCTTGTTCAGCGTAACAGTATCCTACAGGCTTACCTTACACGAAAGAAAATACCATAAAAACGGCAACATTGCTGCCTGTATTTTCAGTTTTGCCAGTTTATTAACAGTATTCCAAACACGCAAAATCTCTCATTTAAATATGGTTGTTTGCGGCTGGAGTAATTGACCTTAGTCTGAGGCCGTTTTTATGGTTCGAGCTGGGCCCCTTAGCTCTAGTGAAGGCACATCTTAATGTTACGCCATCCAATGACTTTCTAGATCATTCTGCGCTTCCAACTTTGTGGCAACAGTTTGGGGGAAGCCCTTTCCTGTTTCAGAATATCAATGCCCCCATGCAAATCGAGGTCCAGACAGAAATGGTTTGTCGAGATCGGTGTGGAAGAACTTGACTGGCCTGCACAGAGTCCTGACCTCAACTCAATCAAACACCTTTGGGAACAGTTGAAAAGCCACCTGTGAGCCAGGTCTACTCGCCCAACATCAGTGTCTGACCTCACTAATGCTCTTCTGGCTCAATGGAAGCCAATGAGGCAAATCTATGCAGCAATGTTTCAACATCTAGTGGACAGCCTTCCCAGGAGAGTGGAGGCTGTTATAGCAGCAAAGGGGGACCAACTCCATATTAATGCCCATCATTTTGGAATGAGATGTTGGATGAGCAGATGTCCATATACTTTTGGCCTTGTGTTGTATGTTTAACAGTACAGTCTTGTGTTATCCTGGTGTCATATATCTTTTATATATGCTTTGCCAACACCTTGGTTATCCTGCCAATAAAACACCATTGAATTGAATCTGAGAGAAAGGGAGAGAGAGAGGGGGGGAGGGGGAGATCCGCAAATCTCTGAGAAATGTACTTTACAGACAATATTTCAAATGCATATTTGACCCGGGTCATTACAAGCAGTGCAGTGCAATTGATTGAAACAAACTGCTCACCTCAGCACACCTAAAAGATGCATAGTGAGATCGCTTTTCTGTCTGCGCAATAGGCCAATATAGGCCCAGCGGCTGACACGAGCATAAATAGCCACTGTTCTCAAACCCCTGGGGTCTCCCCCCCACATTTACTCGGACCACAGGGTCAGTGGTAATCAATACGATCCCGCTGTCTTGTACGCGCATACATCTTGTAGGACGTCTAAGCCTCGTGGGAGTCGGATGCATAAACTTCCTCCCCGTTGACACACCTGCATGGATCGCCTTACCGCCCGCCAGCCAGCCAGCGAGCACTGCCTCCGTATGGGTTTAGCCTGGGGTTAATCAATGCCTCACTGCTGAGCGAGAGCACTGCCTTCTTATGGGTTTAGCCTGGGATTAATCAATGCATCACTGCTGTGCTTAACGGCAGCACACACCAGTACATACAGGAATACACCGGGACAGCTCAGCTAATCCTGTAGTACTGTTGCCTCAGGTCTGCTTTTCACCTTTGCTGTCTGTATGGTGAGTCAGTACATGTGAGTTACAAAAAAAAAAAACTTTTTTACATATGGATATAGTTCAACACCAAGGAGTGACTCCTCCCCCATCCCATCTCTGGTTGATTCCCACTGTAATTGGCTCTCCAGCGTGAAACTATAGCCAGTTCACCCAATTCTATTGGCTCTCCTCTGCATTCATAGCCAATGATATTCAGCCTTCTGTCAAAGGTGAATCAAGGTAAGCAAAGGTTAATAATAATAATACATTTGATTTGTAGAGCGCTTTTCATATAGTATCTCAAAGGTTAATCAAGGTCATGTGACAGTCATTAAAAAAAGAAAGCGTTATGGCATTGTGGATGAGAATATGGCAACCCTATCCTGAAGCACAGGTGATGTTTTCGAAAGGGCAAAATGTGGGAATCCTAGCCCTGCTGGGGGGACATTGTGGCTGTTGCTTTGTATCACAGACCTGTTTAAAAACCCACACACTTCATTGTACACGCAAGTATTTATCTAGTACCATCAAGGGAACCTGTGAAACTGCCCCTTTATAACAGAAACCACCCAATCCAGGCTTTCCCCCCTCCCACTCCAATGTGTATTGATTTAAACAGGCTCAGCTTGTGGCAGACACATAGCTGTTTAATGTAGACCTAAGAAGTGTAGTTCAGACTTGATAAAACTGTAGGCGTTTCCAATCTCAAACCATTGGGCCTCATTCACCAATCGCTCTACGAACAAATGTAGTTCTTAAGACTTTTTTAAAAACGGTTTTCACAAACATTTCGGGATTTACTGATGTTTGCGTTCTGAGCTTCTGCTCTACTCAAGAAAAATTCATTAAGAAAACATCGGTGAATGCCAGAATGTTCATAAATACATTTTAAAGAAAGTCTTAAGAACAAATTAGTTTGTAGAATGGTTGGTGAATGAGGCTCATTGTTCTCTCAACATACTTAGACTTAGATTAAAAATTCATGGTAAAGAGTTCATCTTCCCATCTTCATGAACTGAACAATTTAAAAAAAATTATAAAATAAATCATTTTTAAGAATAGTTTCTTTTTATTCAAGCTTTCCCTGGAAGAGACTGCTGTCAAACAGTATACAAGGTCTACCAACCAACTTCAGCCGGGTGCACCAGTGACATTTCACTTTGCAATGCAACCCGTAAAAGGACTGCCTAGATTACCAAGCTTCCCAAAAATGCCTGTGTCTCTGCTAGTTATCAGCGAGTTCATTTTTAAATAAGTGACATTAGAATAGACACAGAGCCCTGGGGTTCAATGCAGCATGTCTGAGCATCATCTGCCCTTTGTAGGTTCACACTACTAAATTAGGTGAGCAAGAACGCAAGTACATCCAAGCAGCTTCTAGCACACTAGCACATTAGCCACAGAAACCTAAACCATGTTTCTTCACAGGGAAAAGCCCCTGGTTACAGTAGGATCAGAGGGGAAAGGCCCTGGTTACAGTAGGATCAGAGGGGAAAGGCCCTGGTTACAGTCAGATCAGAGCAGAAAGGCCCTGGTTACAGTAGGATCAGAGGGGAAAGGCCCTGGTTGCAGTAGGATCAGAGGGGAGAGGCCCTGGTTACAGTCGGATCAGAGCAGAAAGGCCCTGGTTACAGTCGGATCAGAGGGGAAAGGCCCTGGTTACAGTAGGATCAGAGGCGAAAGGCCCTGGTTACAGTAGGATCAGAGGCGAAAGGCCCTGGTTACAGTAGGATCAGAGCAGAAAGGCCCTGATTGCAGTAGGATCAGAGGGGAGAGGTCCTGGTTACAGTAGGATCAGAGGAGAAAGGCCCTGGTTACAGTAGGATCAGAGGGGAAAGGCCCTGGTTACAGTAGGATCAGAGGGGAAAGGCCCTGGTTACAGTAGGATCAGAGCAGAAAGGCCCTGGTTACAGTAGGATCAGAGGGGAAAGGCCCTGGTTGCAGTAGGATCAGAGCAGAAAGGCCCTGATTGCAGTAGGTTCAGAGGGGAAAGGCCCTGATTACAGTAGGATCAGAGGGGAAAGGCCCTGGTTACAGTAGGATCAGAGGGGAAAGGCCCTGATTGCAGTAGGATCAGAGGGGAAAGGCCATGGTTAGAGTAGGATCAGAGGGGAAAGGCCCTGGTTACAGTAGGATCAGAGGGGAAAGGCCCTGATTACAGTAGGATCAGAGGGGAAAGGCCCTGGTTACAGTAGGATCAGAGGGGAAAGGCCCTGGTTACAGTAGGATCAGAGCAGAAAGGCCCTGATTGCAGTAGGTTCAGAGGGGAAAGGCCCTGATTACAGTAGGATCAGAGGGGAAAGGCCCTGGTTGCAGTAGGATCAGAGTGGAAAGTTTCATTGTTGCAGTTGGATCAGTGGGATCTAATGACTGCCGCTTTGCCTCGGGGCCTCTGTGACCGTAGTTGTCCTAAAAAAACCTGCTCTGGCTGCTCTTCTCATGTCATACTAACAAAAACTTTTTGAGACTGATGCCAGAAAACAAGGGAACACTGCCTATACATTATACTCTCTCTTTCTCTCCCTCTTTCTCTCTCTCTCTGTCTCGCCATCTCTCAGTTCAATTCATTTCAAAATGCTATATTGGGAAGACATATTTCAATGTATGTGTTGCCAAGTCTTTGCAAAAAAACACATAAGAATGTTCTTACGCTACAATACAATATGTCATAAAATATAAACAAATAAATACATAACAAATACATGCAAATACATAAACTTCTAATAAGATTATTATTAATAATTTATTAATAATAATAATAATAATAATAGAAAACTATTTACAATTTACCATAATAATTAATGAAAATTGAGGGTTGACACTGCCCCTCAGGCTGTGGGAGGCGGCTACATATTGTGCGGACAAATTTTGGCAGCGGCTTTCCTCCCAGGAAAATTAGAATTTGCTGTGATTTAGATAGATTTGGGAATTGTGTTGTGAATTTGGGGAAAACATTTTTTTTTCACATTTAATGAGGAAGTGCAGCTCTGTCTCAAAACCCCCCTTTTTTCTGCCACAATATCTCCCTCTCTCTCTCTCTCTCTCTCTTGCTATTTCTCTCTCTTTCTCTCGCTCTCTTTTTTTCTCTCTCTGTCTGAGAGGGTTTGTAATGGGAAGACCTTTGTTAGAATATGAATATCATAAACTGACTGGAGAGGTCAATAAATTCTTTGGATCTTTGGAATTGGAGGGGGTGGAGGGTGCATCTCTCTCTCTCTCTCTCTCTCTCTCTCTCTCCCCCTATCTCTCTCTTTTACAGTCTTTCTCTCCCATACTTTAGCAGTTTTTTTCTTTCTCTCCCATACTGGCCTCGTCTTAGTGTGATTCCTTTAACACGGCTATGTTATATATCGATCGTTTTTATCGAGCCTCTTTACAGTAATGCATGCCGCATCCCTGAAACAGCAGTAAAGATATTTAAGATGTTCAGTTTGATTTAGTTCAGGGATATGTGTCCCGTGAACGGCCCAAGATGCCAGTCTAGAGAAAAATCGATCCTCCTTACAAGGCGAATGTGATTAAAACATTTTTTGATCATTTAGGTTTTCTCTGAAGGGCATTGAGAGTGACACTAAGAAACAAATGGGGCGGGGTTTTCGTTATAGCGAATGACAGATGAGTGACTGAGGGCAGATTGGCTCTTCCGGGGCTTTCCATCGGGGCCCTGACATTGTGACCCGCGGGCGTGAGGTAAAATTAGCCGTTAGAGCGTGAGGTAAGGGTGACTCTAGCGATCGGTGAGTCACACGTGCGACTCAATCCTTCCCGCTCTCCCGGGCGCTGACGTTACCCTCCACTCAGCTGAGCAACACACACCCCAAAAACTCGGGGTGACAAAATGTCAGAATGGGCCCCAACAGGACCCCTGGTGAACTACCACAAAATACAGTTCTATTTCGGTAAAGAACAACAGGAGTGCACTCACTTGTATGCATCCAAGTCCCAGAATAGACAGCTGATGGACATTACTTTGCAAGTAGAGATTCCCGCCTGCTCCTCAAAACTGCCAGCAAACGTTTGATGGGGATAATTACTAAGGAAATGGTAATTACTCAGCCAGACAGACCACACACACACACAACAAAAACACACATACACACACAAAACGCGTAAAAAACACATGCACACACTCTCACACACACACACACACACACACACAACCCTTATTCTGGAGCTTGGCTGATTATGAAGGCAAAAGCACGCGAAATCAGCCGCGTTAATATATTACTGGTGCATGGATTCCATCCAGAAATGCGTTCAGCTGAGAAAGCAGGAGCTGTGACACCGCAAACAAACCGGGTATTCTGTACAATCACTATCTAATAACAGAACTCAATATTACCACAAGGACCAAGAATAAGAATAAAAAGAGGACAATGAACTCAAATCCCCGTGTAATGAACACCTTTTTAGTAGCAAACGGCAGACCGTATCCCGACAGGGATGACCTCCAGTGACACAAGCAGAGGCTTTCCAAGTCAGACCTGATCATTTATTAATGACCCGAAGCGGACTGGGAAGAGGTGCGTTCTGGGAATGCTGGCATCAATCAATGGGTTTTACTGGCAGCGGCAGCAGAGAAATGAAATGCTTCATTTACACAGTAGAGAAACACACACACATGCAAACACACATACAGCTTGCACACACACACACACACACACACACATGCAAACACACACACACACACACACACACACACACACCACAGACCCAAAGGGGCAAACAGCAGTCTTCTACCAGAACAGGAACGTCTGGGTTCCACACTGCTACTGTATTTAGCTGTTTTTTTTCCACTTCCACAGCCAGCGCTCGTTGCACCCTCTATCAGAAGGTTAACTGGAAGAGCTCCTTCCTCTGAATCCGCAGCGCCGGCCCAGAAACCCTCACCCGCGCCCGCCGTCTCCGATAGCCGTAAATCAGGGGCTGTTATATGCTGAGTGCCTCTCATAGCGTGCGCGTTTCATAGCGGTAATGAAATGTCGCTGACCTGCGTAGCTCTCTCAATCATCTTACATGGAGTAACATCAGTGAGAAGGCCTTGGGTACCATATAGAATATGCTGACACAACTTCTCATAAACCACTCTATATCTATAGAGGGCTGGCAACACACGCAGGCTTGTCTATTTAAAACTGCCATTGTCCAAACAGTACTTCACAAGTAAGGATCTAAACGTGAAATCCAATTGCTAGCATAGATTTATAGAGTTCCAGCGGACAGCTTTGTGAAAAATCAGCTGACATCACAGTATTACACATGTTAAAAACTAAGAAAGGTGCAGTAGAATAATATGAGATTGTTGAAAAGCTTGACATCTACAATCTGTACCATCTACACATGGAGCCCTGCAATTCTTCAGTCTTCAATTCTGGGCATAAAAGGAGCATATTTGCATTGCATTACATTACAATAACTTAGCAGACACTCATATCCAGAGTGGCATACAGAAGTGGAGATAAACAGAGTAACTCTTAGGCATACAGGATAGTGCTTTTCTGAGCTCCGGGTTTGTTAAGGCATGAGAACGCATGGTGAGCGCGCACGCTCAGGGGTGGGGGGTGGGGGAAGGTGGTCCACTCACCAGCTGCGCGGCTCCGGGGTCAGCTGCCGGTGGAGTGCGACGGAGAAGCCGAAAAAGCTGCCCTCCTCCCCCGCCTTGGTCAGGGTCCCCGCTGTGTCCAGATTGTACCCTGAGCCGGGGGCGGAGAGCGCCAGGACGGCGCAAAGGGACAGAAGCCGGCGGAGCGGAGAGGTCACCCCGCTCCGCGCGGGACGCGGCGCCGTCCGCAGGTACATTCCCAGAGAAGGTTCCGGTAGGCGGGGAGACCCGAGGGTATTCCTGAGTGCGGCTCTAGGCGGTGCAGAGGAAAGTCCTGGAATCCTGTTTCCCTCTTCTTCTTCTACTTATTCTTCCCAAGGGTCTTGTTCTCTCTCTCTTTCCCTCTCTCTCTCTCTCTCTCTCCGTTTGCTGCTGTCAGTCTGAGCAGCCTGAGAAAAACTGCGCTGTGTTTGAGCTGGTTCGCGTGTGTGTGTGTGTGTGTGTGTGTGAGTACCTCCCCCCTCTAAACCTGAGTTGCCTCTGTGACAGAGAGACAGAGGACAAGTGCCTCGAATAGCCCGTTCACTCCTCCCCTCCCATCCCATCCCCTCCCCTCCTCTCTCTCTCACTCTCTCTCTCTCTTTCTCGCTCAGCTGACATCAACACTCAAGGGACTGCTGCCAAAATACCAGCCGGTGTTGTCGGGATACTTGGAAGCGTTTGAAAAGAACTGGAGGGAGAGAAAAATAGAAGAGTTTTTTTTTTTTTTTTGTAACGGCTGAAAGCAAATGCTAACAGGTACTGGGTTCCAGAGACACAAGAGAAAATAATTAAAGAAGGAGAAAGGGAGAAAGAAAAAAGAAAGAAAGGAAAGTTGAGGAGAGATGCTGTGTGAGTTTTTCTTGCGGTCCGAAATGTGGGTGCAAGTCCTGTTTCCAGATCATGTTTGGTGATGTGGAACTAACGTTTATGGCGATTAACGGCATAATGTGCACAGAGACCCATGAAGCAGAGAGCAGTGCGTTGGCTTTCCCCGGCTTCTCTGGCAGACAGAGAGGGGAAAGTGTGTCGAATAGACAAAGAAAGAGAAGAAGAAGTTCTTAAGGGATTAAAATAATAAGTATGATAAAGACACAGAAACATGCTCTGAATGCGGATTGCGTAGATGCACATAATTAAAGGAACGCGCAGGTGTAGATAATTACAGAGACAGTTTGACAAAGTTACATTGTGCAAAGCGAGGACTGAGTCTATTTTCTGTAGGAGTTCATGGATTAAGTCCCATCTGATTCCACCCTTTATGGCGGGAGACTGAATGTACAGAACTTCCCCCCCAGCTACAGCAGGAGGGTCACATCCTGTGGCCTGTAAGCAGCCCCACACTCAACTACACACAGCCTATAATACACACACACACACACATACACATACACGCATGTATGCACACAGACACACACACGCTCGCGCGCACACACACACCATACACGCGCACGCACGCACGCACACGCTCGCGCACGCACACACACACCACGCTCACAAACACACATGCTCGCACACACACACACCACGCACACATGCGCATGCATTCGCACACTCGTGCACACACGCACACGCACAGGCACACACACATCCATACACGCACACACACCACGCACACATGCGCATACATTCGCACACGTGTGCACACACGCACATGCACAGGCACACACACCACACACACATGCATACACGCACACACACACCATGCACACACGCGCATGCACACACGCACACACACACATACACACATGCTGCACGCATGCACACACGTACACACACGATCACACAAACACACGCACACACGTACACAGACAGGCACACACAAACACGCATGCACACACACATGCTTCACATTGTGGGAAAGTTGGTCACAGCTGCTGGGGATCTGACCGGCTGATTTCTCCCTCTATCTGTCTCACTGCACAGCTGTCACTCAGAGCCCTCCCACCTCCACCAGCCCCACCCCAGCCTCCACTTACAGCACCACCCCCACTCTCACCCCCACACACCTCCATCAGCACCACCCCAGCCTCCACTTACAGCACCACCCCCACCCTCACCCCAACTTCCACCGCCACCAGCACCACCCCAGCCTCCACTTACAGCACCACCCTGACTCTCACCCCCACCCATCCTCCACTTACAGCACCACCCCCACACACCTCCACCAGCACCACCCCAGCCTCCACTTACAGCACCACCCCCACTCTCACCCCTACCTCCCCTCCACCAGCACCACCCCATCCTCCACTTACAGCACCACCTCCACCCTTACCCCCACCTTGCCTCCACCAGCACCACCCCAGCCTCCACTTACAGCACCACCCCCACCAGCACCACCACATCCTCCACTTACAGCACCACCCCCACTCTCACCCCCACCTTGCCTCCACCAGCACCACCCCATCCTCCACTTACAGCACCACCCCCACCCCAGCCTCGACTTACAGCACCACCCCCACTCTCATGTGTCATAACCAATAGTGACAGTATATTACAGCATATGACCAATGTCACAATACTGTCATAACGTATGCAGTGATTATTTTTGAACTGGTTGTTTGACCAAATTAGCTCTGAACATTGCAGCAGTCTTATGGCATTTGACATAAATTGCGACATGCTGTCATGACAGGTTACAACAGGTGCATATGTCATGCTAATGACAATGTTCCGTAGACTTTATGGCATAGAGTCAGTGGTTTAACCAGCCCTGGGGACCCTGCATTGGGCTGCGAGTCTCACTACTGCTCTCTACTGCCCTGGTGTGGTGAAAAAGACCAGCCTCTTTCTGCTCTCTCCTCCCCTGGAAACCTGCTAGTTCAACAGGTTAAAATTTACATCCTTCTGCAAACAACAGAGAGGGGAAGATCTCTGTTAATGCGATTTCACTTATTCCCTGACCACCTGTGCTATATATCAGTCTATCATCTTCCGTTTGGGAAAAATACAATGTGTCAGACTCAATTAGAGGTACGACGATGAATGAGCCCGATGGAGTTGATTTCCCAGGATGCATCAGGTATGTATATTTCTCAAGCCTCTGCATCCCACTGTATGCTTGTTTTTCTTAAGGGTGGGTCTGATATATACTGTAAGTACATCCACAGGGGCGTTTGATCGGCCCGTACGGTGAAACGCTTACAGAGCGCGTCGGAGTTGTTTTCGGAGAGCGCGGCCTGTTGTTGGAAAGATTTTGTAGGATGCGCCACGCCTGGTACTTCATCAAGTAGGGCAGCCGGGAAGAGGCAGCCGGGACGCTCCCGTTTCCGGAGGCCCTAACAGAAGACAGGAATGAAAAACACTGCACTGCCCCGCCTCCGCTCCGCTCCGCTGCCTGGATGCCTTTCGTCCCGAAAGGCTAGCTATTTACATGAGCTGAGCTGACCACATAGGACAGGCATGGGCTTCAGAACGTTCTAGAAACTCCGGAACACACCTTCGCAGAGAATGATTAGAATTCACACAGCGCAGCAGAACAAACTGCAGGGTCACCTCTGATCCTACTGCTCTGTACAGGCCATAGACAACGAACAACTTTTTCCGCTAGTTTTGTCAGGAGCATTATATGTGAGGTTTCTCGACAGAGAACAGTTTGTCATGGATCAAACAAAAGGTTTTCTCATATATTCAACTCATTGTTTGCGTTTGTTGACAAGCTTTATCAGTATTTTTGTATTGTAAGCTTGTAAGACTTCACTCTGTTTTATAGGCTACTGGGGAAACTCATTAACTGAAGACAACCAAAGCAAGTGCTAGGTAATCTTTGTTTCCTTGTTCATAATGTTTTAACAGATTGAAACATCTCCCAAGTGTTTCTTCCTTAAAATAATAGCTGGCTGGACAGTACATACATACAGCTTCATAATCACCATCAAAATACTTACAATATTTCAATAATGCACCACGAAAGCCAGCGTTTGTTAATACGTACAGGTGGCTGCTATTTCAGGTGACTATAAAAAATCTATTCATCCTCTTGATGGCAGTTTGGCCGCTACATTGCAATGTGAGCTAATTGTAGCTGCTGTAGCTAGTTTGGCTCACACACTTTCATTCTGCTATCAATTATTGATATAATTATTTACAGTTGCAGAAAACAAGTTTATCAATATGAACTACGTGTATATCTGTAAACAGACAATACAGTCTGTATCTTCATACAGTAACAAATATTATTATTTCCTATAGGATCAGACATGGAAACACAATGTAGGATATTTAGAAATGACTACATTTAGTTTTTCACATGATTTTACACCACCATCCACTGCTGTACCAAGTGTACCCACAATTCACGAAACCTCTCCGCTTTCAAATCCATCATTTAGTAACATCACCCGAATGACTCCATTGGTTAAGTCAACAGGATACCCTATTGTACGTTTACCATTGCTTAGGTGGGATGGTTTCTGGGCTTGTAAAACTTGTGCAACGTTTTCCCAGCTCATTATTGAAAATGAGAACTGTTTCTCAATGAACTTTACCTTTTAAATAAGGGCAAAATAAATCATAAATTCCAGGTGTGTCTGATACCTGAGATAAACGTGGGCTGTTTTCCCATTCTCTCTCTCTCTCTTTAATTCTCTCTGCGAATGAAAGCCATTGGCAACAGAAGCCAATGTCTGTAACCACTAAGCCATTGTACCGTCACTAGCAGGCACCACATTGCAATGACTGGAGGGGTGACATCACACAGCCCGTCTTTCAGACGTATTGAATGTAAAAGCGGACAATGCGTGGTGTCAGTCGATATACAAAGCGGGGCGGGCGTTGTCTTGGCTGCGTGCAGGATATCTGAGGACCTGTAGGTGTGGCGGAGAGGTGAGTTAGCACTTTACCGTAACAGTGCGTGACATCACCCGCCACATAAGCAACGGCAGTCCAATTATCTCCCCTGGCTGGGGACCTTGGGTCTTTAGCTGGTTGGGGTGGTTGGATCTGGGGCAGCAGTGTAGTGCAATGACCAAGGAACTGGACCTGAAATCCACAGGTTTGATTTCCAGCTGGGCTGCCAATAGACCCTTGAACAAGGTACTTGACCTGATCTGCTTCAGTAAAAACTATCCAGCTCTATAAATGGACAGTATGTAAAAATGCAATCTGCGTAGGTCACTCTGGATAAGAGCCTCTGCTAAACGCTGAAATGCTACGTATAATGCAATGCATTTATTGACATACAGAACAGCCGGCTTGGGCTCTGGTTCAAAACCCACAGCAGACTTGAGACCATTACATAAGTCAGTCGCCCATATAATATAGACCCCCCAGCTGCTAAAAAAGCAGATTGGGTCTGTCAGGCAGCAACATATGAATGCACTACTTGTCCAGATTTCTGCTGAAAGGAATACAAACTGCATGTAGTCTTTCATAATTTCATTTGTAAAGTTGTTAATAAGGTCTGCATTCCACCATTCCTCTTTTGAAGATGACACTATTCCTCAAATCTAAAATACGTTTTTAGTTTAGTAGTTCATTGCAGATGCAGAATGTGTGTGTGTGTGTGTGTGTGTGTGTGTGCGTGCGAGAGAGAGAGAGAGATTCACTCTACAGTACATCTTTCCTATGGCCACACACCCAGGTTGCCCTTCTGAAATTCCCACAGAATCAGGATGTCCCATCTTCTGCTATCTGTGTTGTTTCACACACACACAATCTACCATCACATGTTTATATTCCATCCTCAGTTCCAGGAGCCTGTCTTCACCCGCAGGAATGTATGCGATTGCAAACCACTGGATGGTCCAAAAGACAATGCCCTTTGCCCCCCCCCCCCCCCCCACACACACACACACATTCTTCCATAGCTATTTCTGTATCTAGGCCTGGTTATTTTCAACCTGCCATTGTGACAGAAAACAGGGTGAAATATTCACTGCAAGATCTTCTCTGTAAAGAGTTTGTCATAAGCTCTCGTCCTGTTAGGCTAATCCGCAAACCTTGAAAATGTTTGGGTATTATCCTAAAATCATAATTTACATAAGCACAGCTTCAACTTTTAAAGGGATTGCCAACTCAAATCGATGATTCAGCTTTCCAATGGTTAATTGTTGTCACCCTGGGGTGGAATAAACATAACCCAAATATCTGTACTAGGTGATATGCCTAAATTGAGATATGCCCTTCTTTTTTCCGCCAATGCCTGCAATTGCCTACCGATTAGCTTAATTCTAACAACTATAGAACACCCCATAGATGCGCTAACGAAAACTAGCAAGTAAGCGAGATGTTTTACACTTCTTACAATTGTTATATGTAGCAATTACATACGTAGCTTAAGAAATAACTACTTTGTGGTCTCAGTAGCGTTAACGTTACCACAATGAAATGTCAAAGAAAAAGAAAATTGTTGATGTTTATTTTGCTGGAACTTGGAAGACTGAGGCATTCACCTGTCTCTCGTTTGCTCGTTAGTTCTGTGTATTTAAGTTCCACTCTGTCTTGTGCTCAGTGCGAGCTCATCTCACTTGGCTTTTGTCTCTGGTTTGCTACAAGCACTTTTTCCCAGTTACCTCTTTCCTGCTATCTGACTACCTGTGTTCCTGACCTTTTGCCTATTTCCTGTTTTTTTTTCCTGTTTTTGTTTTTGGATTTCGCCTGTTGTCCTGGTTTTTCTGCTACAATAAACTTCGGTTTATTTTTGACGTGCTGTCTGCGCCTGAGTCCCTACTGCACCCTGACACATTACAAGCTAAAGGAGTTTAAATTGTGTTTAAAACAGTGATCTCAACCTCCAATCCTGTAGGGCCACAGCCTCTGCTGGGTTTCATTGCTTTTCAATCAACGAGCTAGCTTTCGGCTCTCAACCTCAGCACCAGAAATAATGCCGCCCACTTGAGATCTGTACTCAAAAACCCAGATTTCCCGGCTCCATTGAGTTTTGACAGCAAATTAAAAATACTTGCTCTCATATATTGATGTTAAATTTGAATAAAATTATTTTTTTAAGTACTTATTTTTCCATCACCAAATTTTTTTTTTTTTACCACAGACAAAGATATAAATTTTAATTAAAATTTATTCTGGGCTATGTCCTATTTTCGCACGCTAGTCTGCAACCAATTACATACGCTCAAGGCTTTGATGTAGCCTTCTCACATCACTGTCTGCTTATTCCATGTTGTACATTTGACTCCAAGGACACAACTGAGCATGTCTGTTGAGCGCAACAATTATACTTCCTGGTTCGGATGCGCTTCCAGAGAGGAAAGGCGGCGTGAGAGGTGAAACTCCGGGGCTGGAACATCCGCAGTGGAACTTATTAGCCAGACAACAGGCGCTCAGAGAATGACTGGAGATCAAGAGTTTTTACAAATCTGTTTGCTAAACAGGTAATTATCAGACAGACAAAATCAAAAGTCTCCCTTTTATTTTCATATTATTTATGCATAGGCTGTCAAGACGCAGTACTATTGCTGACAACCCGTTATGATTTTGACAATCCAACGAAAACAAACTTTTAATCCAACTAGCGCCGGGCAGATGCGAGCCTACTCTCAGCATAACGTTATTTTTGTCAGGACAACTCACGTATTCAAATGACATGTTTTAATGAACAGGGGCGTCGTAGTGGGGGGACAAGTGGACCTGACCACCCAGGGCCCCAAGGTGGGGAGGGGCCCCCAGAAGGTCCGTACTAAAGAGTTTGCATTGGGAAGGGGGCCCAGAGAGACTGCATTTGCACGGGGCACAGAATGTCATGCTACGCCCCTGTGAATGAATGTGCTGTTACATCCGCTGTTTCCCTTCAGTCCACCCTCCTTTTGTTCTCCCTGTTTTCCCCATTCCTCTTGTTCCGTGTCATGTGTTTCCGTTTACTTTGTCTTTTCTTGTGCAGGCTGGGCGTGGCTTCCCCGATTTGCTCCTCATTATCACTCGACCTATCACTCGCCCCCTCTTCTCACATTCCACACTTACCTCGTTACCTCATTTACTCCCACATACATTCCTCACACACCTTAATTATCCTCATGCTTCACACCCGTTTTCCCTTTATTTAAGTTCAACTCTTTGTTTGTCTCGCCAGTTTGTTCCGTCTGTTTGCCTTGTGCTCGATGTGTTTGGTCTCTGCTTATTCTTGGTGCTGTTAACCGGTTTGTTTGTCCTTTTCCCGTTCACTCGCCGCTCGCTCCTGCCCTGTTCCCGGTCCTGCCCTCTTGTATTCGCCAGCCCTGTATCCAGACCCTCACCCGCTCACCTGCTTGCCTTAGTTCGCCAACCCCGCTTCCAGCCCATCACCCAGCTCCCCTGGCTGTCTGTTCGCTTTCCTGATCTAATAAATTCACTTCTGTCTGAGTTTTTTCCCGAGTCTGTCTCCGAGTCCTGCATTTGGGTCCATTCCAGAGTCTGTACCACAACATGTGCTGCATAATTATTTTGGTTTGGCGCTGAATAGATCTTCTTTAGGTACTGCTCTGGATCATGGGCATCTCCCCGTTAAACAGAAGATGACCAGAAACCCCACCATACTGAAACCCCCCCATTCTGAACCCCCCCCCCCGTACCAATGCAGATCCAAACATCAGGCTGAAGCTGGGGTGGTGGAGGGCGGTCGCAAATTTTAACACAGAAACACCAAAGCAAACAAGGGCAGCAACACAAATGAGCAGTAAAGAGAGGCCCGATTCTTGGTTTAAAAAGGGGCGCTCCATTAGAGGTGTGTGTGCATGTGATTGGTTGAGTATGAGACGCGTGGTTGCTAGCTGACCAGCAAGAGTTTTCTGACAGAACTTGCTATGCATACTTTGTTCACGACGCTCATTTAATGTTAGTACTTAAGATAACTGAAAACACTACTGCGCATCCCAGATCACCTCCCCTTGTCTGGACAAAAAACTAAATCGGGAAAAGTGCCAGTTCCGTATCGTGTTATCCCATCTAAAATCTTTGACACTTCCCATAGGTTTCTTTTAGCATCACTGTCTACATATTACATACTCTAAGGTTTCAACCCTTAAGTGTCTAATTTAAGTTATTGTTCGGCTAAACAGTCCAGACACCTTGTTTCCAAGGCCTGAATTGGCAGCTGATAGAAAGGCAACAGCGACAACCCTGCAGACACAGCGCCCCCTCCAGGACTGGAGTTTGAGATGCCTCATACAATGAAGCAGGAGGGGACAACAATTAAACAAAAACAGTCCATCTTTTTTTTTTAAATAAAAAAATGCATAATATAGAACCCAAGTCTCCTGGGAGTAGGAGGGGCCAGGAAAGGGCTCCTGAAAAATTGGAAATATCTTAATGGCAGATTGGGCAGGAGGCCCAGAAAAGCTGAATAAGATGGAGGAACAATGGGAACGGCCGGGGGTACAGTGTGCCTGGGAGATCTGCTCTTACAGCCCGCCCTCTGCCCCCCACCCCCGCACTCACACACACACACACACACACACACACATACACGCACACACACACACACAAATGCATACACACACACAGTCACTCACACACACACACACACACACACAATACCTCATTAGCAGTCTGGACCACACTTCAAGGAGAAAGCTTATTTTTAGATGTGGGTGCTTCCACAGGGGGAATTTTTCCTTCCACCCTCCCCTCCCCAAAACCAGCTATTGCTGTAGTCAGCACTATTATCACTGTTATTGATTAAAGCTCATGAGGGACAGGCAGTTGCACAGCACATTAGAGATTGCTATCCAGCAATCCACCGATGGATTTAAAACCACATGTCCCAGTGTGCATTACGCTCAATTCCTTTCTTACATTTGAACTTTGACCTGACAGGCATCCTGTGGGCCATTAATCTATCTGTGAGATTTATTAAATTTAGATTTATTAAAAAAAGGACCTGTGTGTGATGAAACATGAACACTGCCTGTTTGTTGTGATACGGCACCAGGACAGAGGTAGAATGCACCGATATGGTGCTCCGAAACAGACAAGCAACTGTCACACAGTCCATGGCTATGGGTACACCCCTTAGCGTTGTACGCAGCACAAATGTTTCGCACGGTACAGAAAAGTGAGTGTCAGTGAATGAGGTACTGGAAAGATTTACTGCTGCAACTTCCTTTGGCTCGGGGTCAAGAGTCAACAACATGGCTGGTTGGTGGCACTGCAGCGTGGGAAATTTCCTGGGCGGACGGCGGCACATCTTTTCTGGGCCTCTGCCCTTCACTATAAAAGGACACAACAAGGATGTAGACGAGGGTCCATATCCAGCGGCAAAATGCCTTTATTTCACCTTTATTTAACCACCAGTTCTCTTGAGATTAATCATATCCTTTGCAAGGAAGGCTTGCCAAGCCAGTGGACCAAGTCACTGACATATAAAACTGAACATAGCCTATCATGTAACAATTTGTACAAATACAATTAAAAATTCGCAATTTACACGAACACGCAGACATTACAAAAGCAGTTACAGTACACTCGTGAAAGGTACATTTATGTTTTTGAACCCTGATAGGGACACGAGATTCAGTATCTTCATTTGGTTTTTGCATTATAACTACAATCTCCTTTTCTCATTTGAGTGCTTACTCTTGGCAAAAAGGATGACAAGATTGATTGTGAACAGAGACAGTAATTCAGAGGACATTAAGGGGGGTTTGCGCCTCTCCGCAGGACCTTTCTGTGTCCATTATCAAACATTCCCACCCTCAGTGTGCTTCCTAAGAGCTGAAATCTCAATAATGTTTATACTGCTCCTTCCCAAGTGGATCTACACTGCTGTTAAATGGGGGCTGAAGGAATTTAGCCAAATTCTGAAATCAATCCCAGATACAACACAGGCAAACAAACAAAGGGCTTATTTCCCTCAGAACGGGTCTGAGCTCTGACTTGAAATTGCTTAGCCGGCATTTTCCTGTCCTCCTCGACGTTTCTTGTGAAGGGCAAGGATCTATATGCAATTAAACTCAAGCCTTTTAGGTTAATGACATGCATTCAGCATGAGGGATTGAGTCTTCAAAAAATGACCCAATGTACACAAAGCTTGGCCTTTCTGCTTTTAAAACAGCGAGTGCCATTCCATGCTAATGAATGCAAAATGCAGACAGTCTCCACAATTATACAACCCCAATTCTAAAAAAGAAAAAAACAATATATGTTTTACCTGATCAACTTTATTGATTTTTGTAAATATACGCTATTTCCGAATTTGATGTCTGCAACACGTTCCAAAAAAGTTGGAACACGGCCAAAAAAAAAACACCTGTTTGTAACATTTCACAGGTAAACAGGTGATGCTACCATGACTGGGTATAAAAAGGTATTTAAAAACTCTTGATATTTTATTTTTAGCGATACTATAACCTCTCTGCATTTGAATGGATCTCTATGGGAATTGGGGGGTGAGACTAGATTAAGTTGTAAATTACATGGGAATAGTATGGAATCCATGGTTGGCTGTAAGTAATCAAAGGTCTGTGTATCCATTCAAATACAGAGAGATTATAGTATCGTTTTTAAGAGTACATGAAAATAAAATATTTTTTTATACCCAGTCATGATAGCATCACCTGTTTACCTGTGGAATGGCAAACAGGTGTTTTTTTTTAGCTTCCCAGTCTTTTTTTTTAGCCCCTGTCACAACTTTTTTGGAACGTGTTGCAGGCATCAAATTCAGAATTAGCATATATTTACAAAAATCTATAATGTTGATAAGGTAAAACATTAAATATATTTTCTTTGTACTGTTTTCAATTAAATATATGTTAAAAAAAAAATTACAAATCACTGCTTTCTGCTTTTATGTGCATTTTACATACTGTCCCAACTTTTTTGGAATTGGGGTACCAGTGTACAGGACAGATAAAATTAACCAGTCAAACACTGATCAACAAATGTGTTCACTTGTCTGATATTGATGATCAAGTGCAAAGAATAATCATATTCTAAAAATATATATATTTTCCCTTCAACAGTTACGCTGGATGACATGGGCTTGTGCATGTATGCCAGACATTATAATATTGGTCATCAAAATGCATTGTGGCTGTTGTTTGGGTATGCCTTTATTCCAGCATTATGAAAATTGAACGTATTTTTAAAAATGTATATCTGAATCCTAATACTGTTATATTACTGTACAATAAATGCATTAATTCATTATCCCTGTATGAGTTCTACTCTCCACCCTGTGCTACAGGTGCTGGAAATGTTAATGTTGATGTTAAAAAAGGAAATGCTAGCTTCCTGTTACTATAAATACAGATTTGGACTTGGCAGGAGGTGGTTTCTTTCGGGTAGAATGGTGAAAATTAAATACATAAATAACTAAATAAATATTAGCTCGCGCCAGAAATCTATGAAAGTAAACCATCATACCGTTAGAATTAATACCGCGTGGGAACCAGAGGTGGAAATCCAGGGGACATAAAGTAAAAATCCTCCCCAGTATTTTACTCCAATCACCTGGATTTGCTCATTATAATTATTCAGCGAGGAGGTAGAACTAATTAGTGAAATCAGCTTGCTGAGTCTATGGGTGGAAGAAACACATGGCAGGATTTTTACTTTATGTCCCCAGGATTTCCACCTCTGGTGGGAACAGTCACATGACAGATCGCACTTCCTGCATGCAGTGATCACTGACTGCCTCTTCAGGGATGAGCTAGCTGGCTATACTTTTTTTCCATTAATAAGCATTCGATGAATGATGACATAAACCATAAGAATGCTTTCTCGTTTGCTTAAGGAACACCAAGCGAAGCAAAACGAAAGGAAAGAACTCCAAGGTATAAAAAGCGCTTATTGTTTATTTTCATTCTCTGTGCCTGGGGCCCAGTTTGTACGGAGACTCGCTGCTATCCTACTCGGTTTTTCCGACGAGCGACGCCAGAACGCGGGGTCGCATCTCGGCGAATCCCCGGCTCAGTCGTAAGGGGGCGTGTTTGTGGGTTTAACCCCGCCCCGGGAAGGTGTGATTGGTTTTGTTTCTTAAGATCTAATCTTTGATTGGTCTAGCGGAAGCGTCAATCAGCTGTGAATTTGTTGTTGGCGGAAGTAAGGTAGTTTTTTTATTTAGCAAAATTCGCTATGTAGCGAAAAGATTTTAACAACATATCAAATAAATAGCTCCTTATCCATCTAGCGAAATACTCTTTTAGTTGTCGTGTTTTGAACGTTTAACGAAGGCGGTTTTATAATATCTGTCCTGTGCTGCCTAGCTAGCACAGTAAGCTTGAGCTCTGTCCTAGCTAAGTTGGCTATGTCAGCTAGCTAGCTAACGTTATTAAATGAGCAAAGTGGGACATTGTTGTAACGTTAGTTTGCGAGATAATGTTATACATTATTCGCCAGCTGGGTAATCGATTTTCGAAAATAATAACGCAGGCTGTAATTTAACAGTTAATCACATTTTCTTCATTCCCATTTGAGTAAGATTAAAATACAGTATTGTCCATAGCTTAGAGCTAGATGGCTAACGTTAACTAGCTATGGTCAGTCGCTAACAAGTCTTTGCCATTGTAATTATCCTAGCTAACGTTAATTCGTTGATTTAGCTACTTAGCTAACTAGATACCGTTAGACGAAGTTCCTCTGAAGCTGTGTAACGTTACGAAAACCTGTTGGTTTATTTTAGTAGTTTTCATATTCAGTCCTGGAGACCCATTGTGTAGCTATGCTGCTTTTGTCACAGCAAATATGATGATCAATATAGGTCGTTGAAAACGTGTTTAAGTTCAAACTGGCCGTGGTTTTTCTAGCCCTGCGCCTTTTCATACCCATGGGTACTAAATATGGCACTAAATATGGCATTCACCAACCGGGGCTCAGATCCCAAAAGTTACACCGAACAGAGAGACGGCTCCTGCTGCGTGCACACGGTCACCTGACCTCTTTTTAGACCGTCCAGCTCCCAGGTATTACTAGCAGTGCCGTTTTCACCCACAGGGCCCAGTAGCTAGTTCAAAACCTTTAATCCCTATCCAATCAGATTTAGAAATCCCATATTTTGTGATCCAGGATCAGACAGCTCACCCAAATTTTGTTCCATATTTCAAAGCAATTTCGGATAGGGTCACCCTGATCCAGATTCAGACTTTTCAAGATTACTAGATCCTGAATATCAGTGCTTTAATCCTACCTATCTCCACCTATTCATTGGATGTGAATAACAACATAAGGAAGACAGACAGTATTGCAATTTGGAGCCATTTATTAAGGATATAATGAGGAATTATATTTTATATATAATTTTATGATCACAAATTTATTATTTGGTTGAATACACTGGTTTGAGAGGTATGCAAGAGGCCACTGCAAATGTGACAACAAAATAAATTTAAATGTATCAACCATAAAGCCTACAAATGATTTACAAACTTTACCATCTTATTTATATTGAAACATATTTTTTAATTAATTGTATAGTACATTTTGCTCTGGTAATTCACTCTAAATCCACCCCTCCAGTTGGATCAAGATAATCCTTTTTTCTTTTGGATCATACTACCTGTTTTATTATTCCAAAACTACCCGTTTTGAAGATTTGATCCAGATTAAAGCTTGGATTTGATTTCCTGATCCAATCGATTATCAAAGTGATCCCAATCCTGTTTTTTGGTTTTGAACTACCCAAAATCAAAATCTGATCCAATTGGATAGGGTTTAAAAGTTAACCATGTGTAAAATCTGTGATTGGCTATGGGACTATTTGTGGGCTCTGTGTCAGTCAAAGTTATGATAGGGCAGCTTCATCAATAGTCAACCTAGACTTTTATGACAGAGAAGCAGATAAGCTGTCCCAATTCACGGCTCCTCGTTCTCTCCTCTCCTCCACTTGTCTGCTCTCCTCCTTTCCTCCACATACTTCCGAGTAGGAGACAAATGGTAGTGGGGGAGTGGAGGAAAGGAGGTGAGGAGTGAAGAGTATTGGGATGCCCCCATTATTATTTCTAGTCACGTGACAGGGGTTTTTAAAGATCTAACCTGTATGTGTTCATTATTATTAGTCATGTGACAAGGGTTCCAGAGATCTAACCTGTATGTGTTCATTATTATTAGTCATGTGACAGGGGTTTTAGAGATCTAACCTGTATGTGTTCATTATTATTAGTCATGTGACAGGGATTTTAGAGATCTAACCTGTATGTGTTCATTATTATTAGTCATGTGACAGGGGTTTTAGAGATCTAACCTGAATGTGCTCATTATTATTAGTCATGTGACAAGGGTTCCAGAGATCTAACCTGTATGTCTTCATTATTATTAGTCATGTGACAGGGGTTCCAGAGATCTAACCTGTATGTGTTCATTATTATTAGTCATGTGACAGGGGTTTTAGAGATCTAACCTGAATGTGCTCATTATTATTAGTCATGTGACAAGGGTTCCAGAGATCTAACCTGTATGTGCTCATTATTATTAGTCATGTGACAGGGGTTCCAGAGATCTAACCTGTATGTGCTCATTATTATTAGTCATGTGACAGGGGTTCCAGAGATCTAACCTGTATGTCTTCATTATTATTAGTCATGTGACAGGGATTTTAGAGATCTAGCCTGTTTGTGTTCATTATTATTAGTCATGTGACAGGGATTTTAGAGATCTAACCTGTATGTGTTCATTATTATTAGTCATGTGACAGGGGTTTTAGAGATCTAACCTGAATGTGTTCATTATTATTAGTCATGTGACAGGGGTTTTAGAGATCTAACCTGAATGTGCTCATTATTATTAGTCATGTGACAAGGGTTCCAGAGATCTAACCTGTATGTGCTCATTATTATTAGTCATGTGACAGGGGTTCCAGAGATCTAACCTGTATGTGCTCATTATTATTCCCCACAGAGAGACGCAGGAGAGAGGCAATCACAGCTGCAACATGTTTGACGGAGGCCCTGGTGGACCACCTTAACGTTGGGTAAGGCTGTTCGACACTGCGTGGAGACGAGCCCTTCACATTGTAAGGGTGTTATTCATTCAGCTGTTCGACAGGAATCATGTCATACTCACCACCACCATAGCGCCAACCTGAAGCTCCACAACTAATCGGGCTGCCTTTAAAAAAAAAAAAAAAAAACGAGAACTAATATTTTCATGTGCACAGCCTCTGAGCTTTCACCACAAGCCCCCTGAATGCCCCAATACCCACTTTTGTAAAGCCAACATCAGAAGCTTTTATAGGCTAAGAGAGCACACAATAGCTGTCTGGGCCTATCGCAAACATACACTTAAACTTTTTGAAAACAGAAATTTCTCTTGAGGATATTAGCCTGACAGAGACGAGGCTCGTAATATTATGAGGGTCTAAACCTGACAGGCTGGGCTAGTTTTATAGCCCCTTAAGGTTTGAGAGTGACTCTGGGTAAAAGTGTCTGCTAAGTGACTGTAATGTTATGATGTTATGAGCCTGGCAGTGAGGCAGGCCAGCCCTGGAGTAATGTAGATCTGAGGCAGAGTGACTGTAATGTTATGATGTTATGAGCCTGGCAGTGAGGCAGGTGTGACGACCCGGCTCAAAGCCCATCACATAATTTACCAGGACACGGAGTGAATTTAAGGGATAACAAGTTTATTTAACAGACGTTTCAAAAAAGACCAAATAGTTTCACATTGAACAGACAGCCTTGCTGGAGATTCCAAAAAGCCAGTGAGCATAATCGCTGCTGGTGGGCTGGGTCAACCGCTTCTTATGGCCCAGCCTCCAGCTGTATCCAATAATGGAGCCACGCCTTCATCTGCAATCAAGCAGGGTAGCCAATCTGCAACAGCTTACCTGTTTAACTAAAAAAAGGGTGAAACATGAAGGGGGAAAAACGCCAGCCGTGACACGCCCCCCACAAAAAGACGGCACCTTAGGTGGCGACTCAGTGACGCAAACAATTCATTTATTATTTACAGTATGGTTCAAAACAAAAACAATTATATTTAAATTTCACCAGACCCCACCCTCATCATACCGCCTCACGTGTACTCCTCTGTCCGATTCTCCTCCTACAGTCTCGCAGTGGGCCCCCCGCAAGAGAGAGAAAGAGAGAGAGAAAGAGAGAGAAAGAGAGAGCGAGAGAAAGAGAGAGCAGGGGCAGAATCACAAACTAAATTAAAGTGGCGCGCGACTGAGAGCGTCCGCGACTTTATTTTCAGTGCCTTTTATGCCTTTTATGCCTTTTGTGCCTTTTTCGCCTCACACGCGAAAAGTCCCCGGTTCGAAACCGGGCGGAAACACCACTATTTTCCAAAGACCGCAAGCACTCTGAATTTTCCAGTTTTCCTCTAAAAGCACCTTCTGCAAAAATGTCTTCTTCCCCCTCATCACTGACCGACGGCACATCAGGGTTGGCCAGATTGGGATTTTCAGCAACGGAAGGTAATAAAACAGATTGGACAGAGGTTAGCAAGGAGGATTGTGCAGGCTCAATGGACGTCGCAGAATAATAAGGCTTAAGAAGATTTACATGACATAGTTGTACTTTTTTCCTACGGTCAGGTGTGGAAATTAAATAATTTAGATCAGAAATGCATTTTTCAATTTTATAAGGACCTAAAAATTTAGCTTGAAAAGGATTGTTAGATGTAGGTAATAATGCAAGCACATGATCCCCAGGATTAAAATTGCGAAGTTTAGTCCTGCGATCAAATAAGCGTTTCATTTTGGTTTGTTTTTCTCCTAACGCTTTCTGAGCTGCAGCACAGGCTTGGTATAGCCGGTACCGGAAACCACTGTAATAGTCCACAACATTTTCAGGAGGTTTTCCGGTTTGCCATTTGTCAGCTAATACAGCTGTAGGACCACGAACTTCATGTCCAAAGACCAATTCGTTAGGACTGAAACCTAGGCTCTCTTGTGCAACTTCTCTTATGGCCAGCAAAAGCCACGGAAGACCTTCTTCCCAATCCGCTCCCAACTCAGTACAATATGAGCGTAAAAGAGCTTTCAAAGTTGAATGAAATCGCTCTAAAGCTCCCTGACTTTGTGGGTGATATGCTGTGGAAACATTATGCTGCACTTTAAGTTGTTTTAACGCCTTATTAAACTGTTTGGACATGAAGTTTGATCCCTGATCCGTTTGAATAATGGAAGGAATACCGAAGGTAGACATAAAGGCGGTTAACGCCCTTTGAATAGACTTAGCAGTAATGGAACGCAGGGGATAAGCTTCTGGATAACGGGTAGCTTGACACATTATAGTTAACAGATAACAATGTCCCGCACGGGAACGAGGTAACGGACCGACACAATCAGCCAAAAGATATTGGAAAGGTTTAGACACAACCGGAATGGGACACAAAGGTGCTACTGGTAGGCTTTGGTTTGGTTTACCCGTGATCTGACAGGTGTGACAGGTTTTAATGTAATTGGCAACATCTTTTTTTAGTTTTGGCCAAAAGAACTTCCGCATCACCCTGTTATAAGTTTTCCGAACACCAGTATGGCCTGCTGTGTCGTTATGAGAAAGTTGTAACACAGCTTTTCTAAACACAGAGGGAACAACAATTTGGACCACATGGTCATCATCAAAAGTGTCGGCCCTCAAAACCCATTTACGGCATAGCAACCCCTTATCCAAATAATAACCAGATTGCGTGTCCTCTAACTTATCCGCTGGAATGATTTGATCAAACAGACTTTGTAAGGTAGGATCGCTAGTTTGTTCTTTAACTAAGGTTTCACGAGAAAACTCAAAAGGCGAAACATACAATATGTCAGTTGTATCCCCATAGGGAAGCACGCTTTCCGTAACTCCCGTATCCGAAGCATTTTTAATAGAATCTATTTCATCTTTCACTATATTATTAGTCACAGCAACTTTCAAGTCATATTCTTCCACTGCATCAGGTTTTATTTCTTTAGCGGAAGAGATTTCTGCCTGTCCCTCTAGTTTTATTACAGCTGGGGTAGCCTTAACAGTATCGGACATGGATTTTACCGATGTAGTTTCTTGGGATACCAGATCACCAAAAATAGTGTTCTCCAGACTATACGACAAAGGATTCTCTTTTTCTGAAGCTCGTTGGTGAGTCATAGAACGTGTAACAGCACATGATGTGAAAATTTCAGGAAATTGCTTACCCGCCTCATCTTCACATTTGTGGGGTTTATCTGTTACCACGGGGAGAAGTGCGCCACCTACTGCCTGACCAGCTAGGTCATTTCCCAGCACCACAGACACATCTGGTATTGGGAATTTTGGACAAACGCCCATCACCACTTCTCCGGTCACCAGCTCTGAAGACAAGACAAAAGTATGTAACGGAACAGTTGTATACCCAGCCATAGTTTCAATAATGACACTACGGCCAGTAAATGAACCCGCCGAAAAAGGCAAAGCATTGGCCAGTATTAGGCTTTGGGAAGACCCCGTATCACGTAGAATTTTCACCAGTTTCTCATCATTCCCCAATGAAGCTACTCCATCTGAAATGAAAGGAGCATAATCAGAGATTTTGCCACGAATCAATGATTCTTCTAGCAGACCAAATGAGCGAGGAGTGGAACACAAGGGAGGGATTGTTTTGGCCATAAGACCCACAAATTTAGGATCATTACGGTTTTTCTTAGGGCATTCATTTTTCCAATGGCCCTTGGCTTGACAACTATGACAAGAACGATATAAGATTAATTTTCCATCCGTACCAGCCACTTCTTTCACTTGGGAAGACAAATCGCCTCCTTTGGAGGTTAGCCGATTTGAACCAAACCCAGAAGTCTGGGGACGAGAATCAAAACCACTTTGATGTAAGCTATCACGTCGGAAACCACCGCGGGAACCCCGACTTGAAAAACCACCTCTTCTAATGAGAACAAACTCATCAGCCAGCACAGCTGCTTCCGTTGCGGTAAGGGCTTTGCGTTCAGTTACGTAAGTGGCAATGTCCTGTGGAATAGAATTTTTAAATTGCTCCAAGGCTATTAAATCACGCAGTTTCTCATACGTATCCGCGCCAGTAGCATTACCCCACCTAGTAAAATGAAGCAGCATTTCACGGCAAAACTCAACATGAGTTTTACCCTCACTACGCCTCCATTTCCGGAACTTTAAACGATACGCCTCTGGCACCATCTCATAATTTTTCAAAACGGCGTCTCTAACTGTACTGTATGATAACAATTGTTCCTCCGTGAGGGCAGAATATGCTTCCTGCGCTTTACCCACCAAAACTGATTGTAACATAATGATTTGTTCGTCTTCGGGCCAATTACAAGTTTTAGCTATTCGTTCAAACAAGACAAAAAATGTATCAGGATCTTTTTCAGAGAATTTAGGAACCAATCTCAGATTACGAGTAATATCACCATGACCCGAAACAGAATATTTCAGAGAACCTCGCTGTTGCAATTTGTCACGTTCTAAAGCCAAATTAGCTTGCGTTTTATTTTCCTCAATTCTCAACTTCTCCATTTCAATTTCTGCATGTTGTCTCATTTCTTGCATTTTTAATTCAGTTTCTGCATGTTGTCTCGTTTCTTGCATTTTTAATTCAACTTCTGCACGTTGTCTCATTTCTTCCAATTGCAACTTTTTCATTTCAATGTCATATTTCATTTTTTCTAATTGAACCTGGTCCCGAAATGACCTTTTTGATTCTGACTCGGATCCAGATCCCGAATCAGACACAGGTTTTTCCACAAGCTCAACACTTTGTTCAGCGGCCAGATGTAACGCCAATTTACGCAACTCGGCTTTATTAAGTGAAGACGTGGGGATACCACCCCAAAAAATCACAAGCTGTTTTAATTCGGCTTTGTTAAATGACACAAATATTGTGTTTGAAGGCTCTTTAAGGAAGTTTTTCAACTTCTCACTTTCAATTTTACCTATATCTTGCGCCATGACAATTAATGCTTTCACCGCTTAAGGGAAAAAAGAAAAAACGGCTCAATGCAACGCTCGTTACCAGCAAAGGGCGTGCAAAACAAAATGAGTTTGCCCCCCCCCCCCTTCTATCTAATCTCTGCCTGTACGTGTGACTTACGGGAGGTTTTTAATCACAATACCCGACAATGACACACAACCAAAACTGATTGCCTATACAGAGCGGGCGTGAACCCGAGCTTCAACCGGCTACACCCGTGTACACACGAAAAAAACAAGCTAAAACAACAAACGGGGTTAGTTCACCAAATAACCTTTAAATGGTGAACTAAGCTTCAGCCTAACCGGGCAAAACTCAGTTTTTTTTGTTTTACCCCCCTTTTATAGAAACGTCGTGCAGAGAGCACCTCCAAGCACCGCTCAGTGTTTTCACAGCATACACTGAGGAATCTCCAGCACCTGTACCAGGCTTAATTCATAAGTTAATTGCTTAGTTCACACAGGTGATTGTCCTTCAAAACACCTGCCAACCTTAACACTCCTTACTTCAAGACAATTAGGGTTAACTCAAGCAGCACTGCCTAGAGAACCACTACCTCAAACCACAATTTTAATTTTAAAGAAGGTATACGAACCTCTTTACCACCGCTGCAGTTAGACCTGTAGTCGTTTTTTGCACAACAACCAATTTCTAGGGCGCGAATATACGCTGCCACCACCGCACAAAATACCTTTAAATTGCTTCTTTTAACGGAAAGCAAATTATCCGGGACGAGCCCCCAAAAATTATGTGACGACCCGGCTCAAAGCCCATCACATAATTTACCAGGACACGGAGTGAATTTAAGGGATAACAAGTTTATTTAACAGACGTTTCAAAAAAGACCAAATAGTTTCACATTGAACAGACAGCCTTGCTGGAGATTCCAAAAAGCCAGTGAGCATAATCGCTGCTGGTGGGCTGGGTCAACCGCTTCTTATGGCCCAGCCTCCAGCTGTATCCAATAATGGAGCCACGCCTTCATCTGCAATCAAGCAGGGTAGCCAATCTGCAACAGCTTACCTGTTTAACTAAAAAAAGGGTGAAACATGAAGGGGGAAAAACGCCAGCCGTGACACAGGCCAGCCCTGGAGTAATGTAGATCTGAGGCTAAGTGACTGTAATGTTATGATGTTATGAGCCTGGCAGTGAGGCAGGCCAGCCCTGGAGTAATGTAGATCTGAGGCTAAGTGACTGTAATGTTATGATGTTATGAGCCTGGCAGTGAGGCAGGCCAGCCCTGGAGTAATGTAGATCTGAGGCTAAGTGACTGTAATGTTATGATGTTATGAGCCTGGCAGTGAGGCAGGCCAGCCCTGGAGTAATGTAGATCTGAGGCAGAGTGACTGTAATGTTATGATGTTATGAGCCTGGCAGTGAGGCAGGCCAGCCCTGGAGTAATGTAGATCTGAGGCAGAGTGACTGTAATGTTATGATGTTATGAGCCTGGCAGTGAGGCAGGCCAGCCCTGGAGTAATGTAGATCTGAGGCAGAGTGGAACTGACACCTCCCCCAAGCTCTGGAGGGTTTGAGTCACTCGCCTATGGCCCAGGGTTCGAATGCTGCTGAGCGCGCTCCGTTCGATAGTCGATTCGCGCCTCGGGTCTTCTCTTTAGTGCGCCTGCCTTGGCTTTCGGTTACATTACCGTCAGTGCATCTTGATATATCTGATCAATTGTCTTGAGTGGATGACTAAGCATTTTAGGCTCGCTTTAAACAGCTTCGAGGCTCTCCTGTCAATCTTACCCTGACGGTAAATATGAGAAATGTTACCTTAAACAAGCGTATACATTTTGGTTGTTTTTATTTAACCTAAAAGGGATATGTATGTATGTATTTTTAAAGACATTCCTGAGATCCCATGAAAGTATTGTATGTCAATATTAAAAAAATAAATAAAAACATTTTCCCTGTAAGATTTATTCCCAAATGCATGACATCACTTTCTAAATATATTTTCAAATGCATTCCAATAATTTGTGGGACTGGCCAAACAGTGAATGAAAGAAGACCCCATATTGGTAAAGCAGAGTCAGAGTTGATTCGATTTAGTAGCAGTTTTATCCTGTCCTTAAGTCCCTAACCTTACCCTTCATGAGCTACAATTCAAAACTGATTCTGAATCAGGGCCCATTTACGTAAAGCATTTCAGAGCAGCAGGGCTCATCTAGGATCAGTTTTCCCCAGCAATATCCTAACCTTAACCATTATGAGAGAAGAGGCGGAGCTGATCCTAGTTCGGCACTCCTTCAATGGTTTTATGAATACAGCCCCTGACCTGGGATCAGTTTAGTTTTTTTATCTCATAATAAGGTTGGGATATAAAAAGGGGAAACCTGATCCTAGATCAGCTCTCTTACTCTTTGGCCCTTTACAAAGACGAGCCCCAGAGTTTACCGGAAATGTCTGACGCGATGAAGGAACAGAACAGAAATAATCAGTCATTAGCGGGAACATAAACGCGGGTTAAAAAGAACAGAAGCCGCCAAGGCGACGCGAGCAGCTGTGTTTTGTCACGCGTCTATACTTCACCACACCAGAGATGTTACTCAGCATTTAAATATGTCTCCGTTACTGGACACATTGTGCCGTGCAGCAGTGTCGGTGCTCTCCCATTAGCTACAGGGAGTGCATTGATTCGTTTTTTTTCAGGCTCTGCCAGAGACGCCCGTAACCGTTAATGAGGATGTCTGGGTAAAGCTGCTGTTTCTCCGGCCTGTGTCGACGCCCTCCTTTTCCTGCCCGTATGCGGCTCAGCGGGGATGGCGGTTCCCGCGGCGTGCTTGCAACCGCGCTTTTCTGCGGCGCTAGATTAATTAATACCTGTCAGGCCAGGGTCAGATAGTTACGCCGCAACCTGCTTGCGAGAATAGCGCCTGTCCCAAAGGACTTTATTCTGACCGGCAGCATATTCCTGGAAGCGGGTTGCCTTGAAGATAATGGTACAAGCGATATGAAACGCATATGAAACGTACATCACTGTGTCTGCCCCACTCAGGGTGTAGAATCTGACCCTCCGTGCTGTCGGCTGTGAGTCTGCCCCACTCAGGGTGTAGAATCTGACCCGCCATGCTGTTGGCTGTGAGTCTGCCCCACTCAGGGTGTAGAATCTGACCCGCCATGCTGTTGGCTGTGAGTCTGTCCCACTCAGGGTGTAGAATCTGACCCTCTGTGCTGTTGGCTGTGTGTCTGTCCCACTCAGTGTGTAGAATCTGACCCTCTGTGCTGTCGGCTGTGTGTCTGTCAGTCTGACAGGGTGTAGATCACTGATGGCCGTGCTGGCGATTGTCTGTCTGTCCCACGCAGGGTGGCCCAGGCCTATGTAAACCAGCGCAAGCTGGACCACGAGGTGAAGACTCTCCAGGTCCAGGCCAGTCAGTTCGCCAAGCAGACGGCCCAGTGGATCAGCATGGTGGAGGGCTTCAACCAGGCCCTGAAGGTAAGGCAGAACCTACCCTCTCTGACCCAAACAGACCTCTTCTCCACTGACACTGCCAGGCTGGGTCAGAACCTACCCTCTCTGACCCAAACGGGCCTCTTCTCCACTGACACTGCCAGGCTGGGTCAGAACCTACCCTCTCTGACCCAAACGGGCCTCTTCTCCACTGACACTGCCAGGCTGGGTCAGAACCTACCCTCTCTGACCCAAACAAGCCTCTTCTCCACTGTCAGCATACCTGAGGTATAGAGAGCCAGAACCACCAGACCTGGGTCCACTAACAACAACAGCACACGGCACCAATATCCAAGATCATGAACTACCAGCCTGGTTTCGCATGCATCTGGGTCAGATAATTCTTTAACAGGCTGGTGAGTACTGTCTTAGGAGAAACATCTATTGTCACCAGAATTTCAGAACAAAAATTATTGTGAGGGTTCTGTAGGTTCTGTCAACTCTTACCATGTCTATGGAGATGAAGTATTTCAAATAAGTTCACTACATGGTCAAAAATATCCGGACACCCCTTGGTTTGGGGCTGTTTTTTATGGTGGTGTGTAATTTAGAATGGTGCGTGTATGTGGGGCTTACAATCAGGCATTGGCTGGCTTTGCAACGTGTCTTGTCTGAAACAGAATCTTTTTGCTTGGATGTCAGTAAATGGGAGTATTTCTTATTTGAAAAGGTTTTCCACACAGTGCTGATTCCTCCGCCCTGTTGGCGAAGGTGTGAAATGAGTTTGTAATATCTGAGGTCATCACTCACCAGAGTAGCATGAGAATAAAACGTCTGCAGCCCAAAATGAAATGGCCTTTTATACTGTTATCAGATAAGAGTCGAGATATATGGGCCGAGCACAACACACTCCCAATACCCTAAAATTTGTATTTTATTTTTCTCCATTTTTTTCACTTTCCAAAACGTCAAGCATTTATATTTATGACTTTTGAAAAGCGCTGAAGTTGCTCTGAAAGAACACATTTCCATTTCCGTTTGATAATATATTTCACAGCAACATTTTCAAAAGACGTTTTTAATATCTGAAAGTGGCAATAATTTATATGTTTGCCCATATATCATTAAGTGTCTTGGTAATATTTTATTTAAGTTTGAGATGGTGTGCAGCGTAGCACCCTCGTCATCAATGGAACGCGAGGGTGGGGGGGGGGGGTCTGGGGAATGTGATCCTGTTTTTGTTTTTTTATTCAATTTGTTTATTACTTCCTCTGCTGGACAATCAGTCATAAATTAATAATGATCATGATTTTGGCTCCCGCGCTTAATGAAAAGTGATCGCCTGCCATATTGACGCATTGTTAGATCGCCTGCGATATTGACGCATTGTTAGATCGCCTGCGATATTGACGCATTGTTAGATCGCCTGCGATATTGACGCATTGTTAGATCGCCTGCGATATTGACGCATTGTTAGATCGCCTGCGATATTGACGCATTGTTAGATCGCCTGCGATATTGACGCATTGTTAGATCGCCTGCGATATTGACGCATTGTTAGATCGCCTGCGATATTGACGCATTGTTAGTTCGCCTGCGATCTTGACTCATTATTAGATCGCCTGCGATATTGACGCATTGTTAGATCGCCTGCTCTGCTGTAGAAACAACCGCTTCATTGAACTGAAAAGGGGGCGTGATCCGCAATCCCTTATTTGAGCAGAAAATAAAAAAAACATCATGCTCTACATCCCACCTCCTTTTCAGTATAATGGTAAAATGAATAGGAGTCTAAAAAGATCGCGAATGTGTGTGTGCATGCGTGCATGCTTCCTTGCGTCTGTGTGTGTGCGTGCTTGCATCCGTGCGTCTGTGTGTGTGAATGTGTGCGTGCTTGCATCTGTGCGTCCGTGTGTGTGTGTGTGTGTGTGTGTGTGTGTTTGTGTGAGTGTGTGCTGTGTGTTTATATATGTGTGTCTGTGTCTGTGCGTGTGTGCGTGTGCGCGTGCGTGTGTACATGTGTGTTTCCACTCTGATTCACTTCTTTCCCAGCACTGCTGGTGCCGTTTGGATGTGCGTATTACATGCATTGATGTAAGACTCGTCATCAGTGGAACCAGCAGCGCTGGTATGTGGCTGTGGATGGACAGGCACCTGTTGTGGTTATATCAAACAGTTAGACCTCACTCATCTTCAGTGGAAGAGCCGTGTATGTGTATGTGTGTGTGTGTGTGTGTATGTGTGTGTATGTGTGTGTATGTGGGTGTGTGGGTGCCAATGTGTTCGCTTGTGCGTGTCTATCTGCGTTTGTGCTTGTGTGTGAGATTTGCTTGTGTGTGTGTGTGTGTGTTTGTGTGTCCGCATTTGTGTTTTATGTGTGTAAAATTTGTGTGAGAGCGATGTTTGTGAGGGGAATGTGTGAGATGAATGTGTGTGAGATGAATGTATGTGAGAGCGATGTGGATGTGCTTGAGGGGGATGTGTGCGAGAGCGATGTGCGCGAGATGGATGTGCGCGAGATGGATGTGCGCGAGATGGATGTGTGTGAGATGGATGTGCGTGAGAGCGATCTGCTTGAGGGTGATGTGTGTGAGAGCGATGTGTGTGTGTGTGTGAGCAATGTGTGTGAGATGCTGGGAAAGGAAATTTTTACAGTCTGTAGAATGCGGCTCTGACTCACTGATCTTCTTCTGAAGCTGAAAGACTAACGCTCAGATGTCCATCAGGCAGACCGTATCAGTTTACTGTGCACTGTGTCATAAAGACGTGAGTCATTCTACAAAAGGTTGTTTTTCCTTCTTTAGATTTACCGCACCTCATCCTCCTAAAATCTCACCGCCCTGCAGTGTTGGATGGTTATACAGCTCATTGTAATGGAGCAAACGAAGTGAGTCATTTGTGAGTGTGCTTTCAGAAAGCATTATGCGCCCACCCTCAGTTTCTTGGTCCAAGACGCCCTCTTGTGGGGCTGGAAGGGTACTGCAAGCCAGCATGTGAGATGTGTAAATGTGCTCTGGATTTGGGTTAAAAAGGAAACGCAAGTTAGTAGTTTTCTCGGTGACTGTAGTGTATTCCGGAATCCTGTCAGATTCCAGAATGTTCTGCATTTTCATAGCCTTCGTGAGCATCAAACATGCAGAAAAGCTTAGAGCTGTCCATCACAGGACCAGAACCTCTTCCCTCAAGTGAACTATCTTGTGGCGAAATCTGCGACGTTCAACAAGCAAACTTAACAGGTGCTCTACAAGGGAGGATTGATGAGAAACAAACCAAAAGGGAACTGAACCGCCCTCGCAACCAATATAGGAAGTGCAACCCCATAGAGTTGAAATGTGACCACCCACTTTTTCCGTGTGGAGCATTGCATTGTGGGATTCCCTTCTTGCTGGAAGCTTGCATTTTATACCCTTGTTGGAAGGGAGGATAAATAAGGGAGTGAGGGAATGTAATTACTCCCTCCTCCTTCTTAAATTGGAATCAAATCCCACTTGGTGTGGCTGCCGTATTTCATCCTGGCATCCTGGATTCTCCCCTTGAAGCAAGGGAAGGGAACGACGGGACAGAAAACACAAAGCATAATATTTGGATCCCAACACAGCCCCTCTCACCCTTAAAAGTGCTGGCTTGTTTTCTCCAATACACCATGGGCCTGATTTACTAAGACCTTTAGCGTGTGAAAAACCTTTTTGCACATGCAAAACTAATAAAAATCGAAACATTGTTCTTGCATTCCGTTCACCCAGTGACACATCCTGGGTTCTGGTTTTTTCAAAGAGATGGGCATTGGCAAAGGTCACCGTATTCCCAATAAAAAAATGGGCGTGATACAGGTCCTGATGGTCGTGTTGATTGGCCTTCCTTTGCTGTCCGCAGGATAGAAAATTTCACCTCAAAACACAGTTAACACGTCTCATTTGGTTTATTGGAAATTAGTTGTTGGTTTTAAGGGTCAAACCAAAGCCAGCCGACCTGGAGGCCATCTCTATATAAATGGGTTCTGTGTGTACAAATTTAAACTGTAATCTGGATAAGAGTGTCTGCTAAATGCCTGGACATGATGTTGAATGTAGGTGTAGTGTTGAATGTAATGTCATGTTGAATGTGATGCGTTAGGGTAAATGTAATGTTAAATGTGATATTTTACGGTAAATGTAATGTCATGTTAAATGTAATACGTCAGGGTAAATGTAATGTAATGTTAAATGTGATATGTTACGGTAAATGTAATGTCATGTTAAATGTAATACGTCAGGGTAAATGTAATGTTAAATGTGATATGTTATGGTAAATGTAATGTCATGTTAAATGTAATACGTCAGGGTTAATGTAATGTTAAATGTGATATGTTACGGTAAATGTAATGTCATGTTAAATGTAATACGTCAGGGTTAATGTAATGTTAAATGTGATATGTTACGGTAAATGTAATGTCATGGTAAATGTAATACGTCAGGGTAAATGTAATGTAATGTTAAATGTGATATGTTACGGTAAATGTAATGTCATGGTAAATGTAATACGTCAGGGTAAATGTAATGTAATGTTAAATGTGATATGTTGCGGTAAATGTAATGTCATGGTAAATGTAATACGTCAGGGTAAATGTAATGCTAAACGTCTTTGTGTCTGGCAGGAAATCGGAGATGTGGAGAACTGGGCCCGCAGCATCGAGATGGACATGAGGACCATCGCCACGGCGCTAGAGTACGTCCACAAGGGCCAGCTGCAGGCAGCCTCCTCTTAGACACGGCGGCCATGGCGACCAGCCCACCAATCGGAGTGAACCTCGCACATGCTTTTCATTTACACCCCCCCCGATATTCCGAATTAGCAGTTGAGCTGCTGCCAACTGCCGTGAGTGGGTACGAGGATCTCGAGGGCTTTGCTTTAGCCACTGGTGTAGCAAGCCTCATTGGTCAATAATAAGCCTATTAGAGTGATGTAATCGTACCCGTGCTTACTGCCTGCCTGGGGGCTTTTGTCACAGTGCGCTTTTCTCATCATTTTCCGTTTCTCACGGGTGCCGGTACCAGAACTAAAGTCTTCTTTGTGCTGCTCTGAAGCGAACCGCGAAGCCAACGATATTATCAATTCTCCACAGCGCACGAGCGCGCGATGGTAATGCGTCACGTTCGGTCACGGCCCGTTACGTAAAATGCCCGTTTCGCTCCGATCTTCTGTCGCTGTTTGGTAATAATGGGGGCGTGCCCGCTCCCGTAACGCTTATAATATCTGAAGCGCTGGAGTCAGAGTCCGGTCCTGGAGGGACTCAGTGTCTGCTGGTTTCTTCTGCAGCGCCACTGATTATTGTAAGTCATTTAAGCTATTGATTGGTCCACACACCACATTCTCAAGGCCTTAATTGGCTGCTGAGTGAAAGGAAACGGGACTGGAGTTTGACACCCCTCACCTAAAAACTAGCTCTGATTAAAGTGCTTTGCCATAGAACACATGTGCAGGTTGGTTGCATCTGCCGTGTCATTAACAATATGTGTTGATTTTCCCAAACTAGTAAAGATATTTATGATTTATGCCCCTGTCAGGTGTTCTCATATAGAGTTGTTATGTGGCTAAATGTTGTTTTTTAATAATATTTTCAAGTACAGTGTTTTCATGGCGTTTACATGTATGATCACTGTTACCGTGGCAATAAATGAACGTTGTACCTTTCGTGTGTTCATGAAAATGTTTAATTGTTCAATTAATTTTGCTTTGAGGTTGACATGATTGACAGCTGTGAGCTTTCGAAGAAGCTCATAATAGAAAATGTAATGCACGAAAATGAAACGTCGTTCTGCGAGTTTTGATGTTTGTGAATTTAAACCAAGGTTCTGTGGGGTCCTGCACAATAGTATTTGGTTAATGTTTCATTGCATTACATTACATTAATTTGTCAGACGCTGACGGTCGTTGAAGCAACAAAACAGATCAGACAAAGCACATCTTTCTCATAACGTAGCAGCTATCCATAGTGATGAGCATGGAGTATAGTGCACACGGTAATCTGTGGGCTGAGCGATCATTAAACCGCCGTGCGTAATGGGTCAAGCTGGAGAGCAGTCAGGATGTTCTTTACAATTCAGTTACGGTTATGTTCCACAAAGATGGGGTTGCCTTCCAATTCAACTGAATTTGGCTCGGAACAAGTGACCTGGACCTTATTTTGTTAGCCCTCAACTGTATTCCCATCCGTAGTCATAACAGACCGTGGGGATCATTCAGAGACTGGAATAGTGCCTTAACATACCAGACTGTGGGGCCCATCCACACACTGGAACAGTGCCTTAACAGATACCAGACCGTGGGGCCCATCCATACACTGGAACAGTGCCTTAACAGATACCAGACCGTGGGGCCCATCCATACACTGGAACAGTGCCTTAACAGATACCAGACCATGGGGCCCATCCACACACTGGAACAGTGCCTTAACAGATACCAGAACGTGGGGCCCATCCATACACTGGAACAGCCTTAACAGATACCAGACCGTGGGGCCCATCCATACACTGGAACAGTGCCTTAACAGATACCAGACCGTGGGGCCCATCCATACACTGGAACAGGGCCTTAACAGATACCAGACCGTGGGGCCCATCCATACACTGGAACAGGGCCTTAACAGATACCAGAACGTGGGGCCCATCCATACACTGGAACAGGGCCTTAACAGATACCAGAACGTGGGGCCCATCCACACACTGGAACAGAGCCTTAACAGATACCAGACTGTGGGGCCCATCCACACACTGGAACAGTGCCTTACCAGATACCAGACCATGGGACCCATCCACACACTGGAACAGAGCCATAACAGATACCAGACTGTGGGGCCCATCCACACACTGGAACAGTACCTTAACAGATACCAGACCATGGGGCCCATCCATACACTGGAACAGTGCCTTAACAGATACCAGACCATGGGACCCATCCACACACTGGAACAGAGCCATAACAGATACCAGACTGTGGGGCCCATCCACACACTGGAACAGTACCTTAACAGATACCAGACCATGGGGCCCATCCACACACTGGAATAGTGCCTTAACAGATACCAGACCGTGGGGCCCATCCACACACTGGAACAGTGCCTTAACAGATACCAGACTGTGGGGCCCATCCACACACTGGAACAGTGCCTTAACAGATACCAGACCATGGGGCCCATCCACACACTGGAACAGTGCCTTAACAGATACCAGACCGTGGGGCCCATCCACACACTGGAACAGAGCCTTAACAGATACCAGACCGTGGGGCCCATCCACACACTGGAATAGTGCCTTAACAGATACCAGACCGTGGGGCCCATCCACACACTGGAACAGTGCCTTAACAGATACCAGACTGTGGGGCCCATCCACACACTGGAACAGTGCCTTAACAGATACCAGACTGTGGGGCCCATCCACACACTGGAACAGTGCCTTAACTGATACCAGACCGTGGGGCCCATCCACACACTGGAACAGTGCCTTAACTGATACCAGACCGTGGGGCCCATCCACACACTGGAACAGAGCCATAACAGATACCAGACTGTGGGGCCCATCCACACACTGGAACAGTACCTTAACAGATACCAGACCATGGGGCCCATCCATACACTGGAACAGTGCCTTAACAGATACCAGACCATGGGGCCCATCCATACACTGGAACAGTGCCTTAACAGATACCAGACCATGGGGCCCATCCACACACTGGAACAGAGCCTTAACAGATACCAGACCATGGGGCCCATCCACACACTGGAACAGTACCTTAACAGATACCAGACCGTGGGGCCCATCCACACACTGGAACAGTGCCTTAACAGATACCAGACCGTGGGGCCCATCCACACACTGGAACAGTGCCTTAACAGATACCAGACTGTGGGGCCCATCCACACACTGGAACAGTGCCTTAACAGATACCAGACCGTGGGGCCCATCCACACACTGGAACAGAGCCTTAACAGATACCAGACCGTGGGGCCCATCCACACACTGGAATAGTGCCTTAACAGATACCAGACCGTGGGGCCCATCCACACACTGGAACAGTGCCTTAACAGATACCAGACTGTGGGGCCCATCCACACACTGGAACAGTGCCTTAACAGATACCAGACTGTGGGGCCCATCCACACACTGGAACAGTGCCTTAACTGATACCAGACCGTGGGGCCCATCCACACACTGGAACAGTGCCTTAACTGATACCAGACCGTGGGGCCCATCCACACACTGGAACAGAGCCATAACAGATACCAGACTGTGGGGCCCATCCACACACTGGAACAGTACCTTAACAGATACCAGACCATGGGGCCCATCCATACACTGGAACAGTGCCTTAACAGATACCAGACCATGGGGCCCATCCATACACTGGAACAGTGCCTTAACAGATACCAGACCATGGGGCCCATCCACACACTGGAACAGTGCCTTAACAGATACCAGACCGTGGGGCCCATCCACACACTGGAACAGAGCCTTAACAGATACCAGACCATGGGGCCCATCCATACACTGGAACAGTGCCTTAACAGATACCAGACCATGGGGCCCATCCACACACTGGAACAGTGCCTTAACAGATACCAGACCATGGGGCCCATCCACACACTGGAACAGAGCCTTAACAGATACCAGACCATGGGGCCCATCCACACACTGGAACAGAGCCTTAACAGATACCAGACCATGGGGCCCATCCACACACTGGAACAGTGCCTTAACAGATACCAGACCGTGGGGCCCATCCACACACTGGAACAGAGCCTTAACAGATACCAGACCATGGGGCCCATCCACACACTGGAACAGTGCCTTAACAGATACCAGAGCGTGGAGCTCATCCACACACTGGAACAGAGCCTTAACAGATACCAGACCATGGGGCCCATCCACACACTGGAACAGTGCCTTAACAGATACCAGACCGTGGGGCCCATACACACACTGGAACAGTGCCTTAACAGATACCAGAGCGTGGAGCTCATCCACACACTGGAACAGAGCCTTAACAGATACCAGACCGTGGGGCCCATCCACACACTGGAACAGAGCCTTAACAGATACCAGACCATGGGGCCCATCCATACACTGGAACAGTGCCTTAACAGATACCAGACCATGGGGCCCATCCACACACTGGAACAGTGCCTTAACAGATACCAGACCATGGGGCCCATCCACACACTGGAACAGAGCCTTAACAGATACCAGACCATGGGGCCCATCCACACACTGGAACAGAGCCTTAACAGATACCAGACCATGGGGCCCATCCACACACTGGAACAGTGCCTTAACAGATACCAGACCGTGGGGCCCATCCACACACTGGAACAGAGCCTTAACAGATACCAGACCATGGGGCCCATCCACACACTGGAACAGTGCCTTAACAGATACCAGAGCGTGGAGCTCATCCACACACTGGAACAGAGCCTTAACAGATACCAGACCGTGGGGACCATCCACACACTGGAACAGGGCTTAATCGTCCAGTAGCCCTGTGAACATCAATAGAGTACTGAGGACCAGTGAGAATGGTGTTTGTAGAATTGTGTTTGTACAAGGTTTCAAACAACCCCCAGAATTTATTGACAAGAAGCTACTTTTTTCACAGACACACATAGTCTAGTTCAACTTCATCAGCAGGACACAAAAACACACGTGTGCAGTTTACATTATCTATTAATATAAAAAAAGCTGTTTCCCATGCTAGTGCTTGTTAGAATAAATGAGTCTGTATTCAGGAAATATTCAGCTCTACAGTGCCAACTAACGTTATTAGTGTGGTTATGAAACGCTGACAGCACATGGAACTTTCAGTGTGTAACAAAATGAAATGACAAAAATAGACGTCTTTTATTCACAACATCTATGATTTGTTGCTGGTTCCTCGGTCATTGCAGAGAGCCTTGCTCTGATTGGTCGCTCCTAACAAAACCCCGTCTTGTAAGGTTCGTACACCGATGAAAAAGTATATTTGAGTTATTTCATTCCGTTGAGGATGAAGAAGACCTTTAACACTTGGATTAGCGCGTTTTGTTTCGTGCACAACCCTCCCTGTTCTAGAACAAAAGAGGCTTTCTCTAAATGTAGTATGGAGAAATTGGAATTATTGGCTGAGTATTGGTCACATGTTCACACACACAAGGCCTTAAGTAATCTCCTTTTGAGTTCCAGCTCCAATTAGCCCGTGAGTCAATCTCAGCCTACCAGCCCGACGTCAATCGCAACGTTACATCAGCCGTTTTATGCACCGCAAGGACGCATACAAAGGCTTAATCACAGTCAAAATGCAACTGCCTCTTTGTTCCTGAGGAATTCAAGAGTGCTGTTGGGGTGTGACGTTGAACTTGGCAAAAGCCAAAGCGCGTTCTCCTTTCGAACACTGTGCCTTTAGCACGCTGAACTATTCTTGAGTGCAGCCCCCATAAGCTTGTGTGGCTATTAATATTTATACTCCAGCTGATGTATTCCCAGTTATGCAAAGGGAATTTATAATAATCACTGGAAGTAAAATGTTTTAAATAAAAAAATTATGTGCTGGTAAATTGTCAAGACAGTACAGCTTTATGATATGATTATATTATAAGGTTAGGGTGCTTAAGATTAATTTATAAGTAATGAAGTGCCCGTTCTTGGATTGAGGTGTGTCAATATTTCAATATTTAATTTACTGCGTTTCTTCAGTTTGCTTCTCTCCATGGTCAGAGCTGTGTCCGCCTCTTCATCTGCAGGAGTCTAACTGTCCCTCTGAGAGCATTGTGGCAGGTGGTCACCATGCAGATCCTTCCTGTACAACATCCAGAGACTCCGCCCCTTCCTGTCCACCGACTCTACCCAGCTCTTATGTTGTGTTCACGCCGTATGGGAGCGATGGTAACTACGAGCTTCCAACTTGGAAATTCCGCTCACGTTAACTCCCGAGTTCACAAGTCGTAAATATTACATGTGAACTCTTGAGTTTTTTAACAATTCTGATTTATCCCACTTGACGTCACCAGTCTTGAAAAATTTTCATCTTTTTAAAAATTGGTACTCAGCCTACCATATTTCTGTCTGTTGGTGAGGCTGCATCATACAAGTTTCTTGGCTGTTCACCCAAAATGAACAACATGTGGACTCAATGATAAAATGCATGAAGTGAACTGACAATAAAATATACAGTGATACAGTGATTCTGACAGTGAAAGATATTTGAGTGGTAACCACTCTTAACTTGCACTAATGCTTTAATAACATTTCAGTTCACTGGTCTGGGCACCATTGGCCATATAAACCGAGTGAATACACGTTTGTTTCTCTTGTAAGTCGTTCTGGATAATAAAAGGGTCTGCTAATTGAATGTAATGTACTGTCAACAAGTAAAACAGCAGATCAAGTTCATGAGTCTCAGAACTATTAAAATTTTCTACTTGTATCCCCAAAGACCAAAGGAAAACCCTGAATCGTCAAAACAAGACCCAATCACAACAAAACAGCAGCGAGGACAATGACCCCTGCGTGCGCACTATCTGTACGTTTATCGCACCATGTTAACCATTTCTGGCACAGACTTGCATTACCTACTGTTTACTTTTGAGTGGTGTTCCAAGATCTTTATTGAGCGCCCGCTGTAGCACACCGTCAATGCCGCCATCTTGTTCCCCACAAGGGAACAACAACACCAAACATGAATACGCTGTACATGGAAAACCTAAGGTTACATGATGCCGTTTCAACGTCAGTAGTTCTAACACAGTGGAATAGTTGGACCTGTATTATTGGGCAACAGTATTTTTGCTTATCAGATCTGGCTGACTTCTTAGCTGACAGTCAGTCCACCTTTGGTAGTCAGGATAAGGGACATACTGTACTTCTGTAAACCACCATCCCATACACACACACACACACACACACACACACATGCCTACACATGCCACGCACACTCACACACACTCACAAATGCCCACACAAGCACATGCCTACACATGCCATGCACACACACTCATAAATGCCCACACAAGCACACACACACTGACACACACACATGCATGCACACACACACACAGACTCATACACACGCACACACACAAACTCACACACATGCCTACACACACACACACACACACACACACACACACACATGCCTACACATACACACAGACACATGCCTACACATGCCACACACACACACTCACACATGCCCACACGAGCACGCACAAACACACACACACACATACACACACCCACATGAGCACACACACACATGCCATGCACGCATTCACACACTCACACATGCCCACACACACACAAACACGCACGCATACACACACACACAAACACACAGATTAAAGATTGCATATTATTGTCTTGCTGCCTTAAAGGATAAAGCTTTCTCAGGCCGTCACTCCCAGCCAGCAGGGGCCAAACAGTCTGAGAGAGAGCGAGAGACAAGAAGCACATTCACACGGAGCAAAGTAAGGTAGGAAGTAAACCTCTTTCATTTGGTTCATAAACTCCTCAGATCCATACAGAGTCTAAGGTCTGTACTGGTTTAATGACTTTTTTGGGTGCTTTTAAGGTGTTTTGTTGCTTTATGAGTCACTTAAAAGAAGCATGAGTATCTCTCAAAAAGAAAGTGTTTTATTCAATTTGACATTTGGAAGTAGGAGGCTGAATGTTTTTTATGTAGTCGGTGAATGTTACAGTAAATCTGTCAGTACACATAAACGCATGTATTGCAATTGTCATGCTTTCATGAATGTATTTTCATGTTTTCTGTATGTGCACATATATCTTTCATGTCATGAGGGGAATTCTGACAATATGCTGTGGACACAGAGCCGGATCTAGGCATAGGCAAACTAGACAGCTGCCTATAGGGTCTAAATGCCACAGGGGGGGGGTCCAGAAAGCAACATCAACTTTAGGCCTGTAAAAAACATATTTAAAATTATTTTAAAATATAAAATATCTTTCGATATTTAAAAAGAATTTAGGATTAAAAATATATAAAACTTTTTTTTCAATCAATGAAAGTTTTCTCTAAAAAATCATGCACAACGTAGCCTAGCCAGAGGTTTTTTTCGTATAGGGGGAGGGTCTCTGCTCTGGCCTGGCTGCACACATTGAAATGTGCGCTAAAAACAATCTACCTGGTGAAATCTATCCATTTAATCTGGCCCTGTGTGGACACACGCAAACACGCGAATGCATTAAATTATTTAGTCGCGTATAGTTGTGTGTGCTCTTTATTATACGGCAAACGTTCTCTTTGTCTTTTCTGGCACGTGCGTTTACATAAGTGTGCTGCCATCGCTTACCCTTAAGAAATCAACATTTTCATTCTGAACTGACCAAAAAAGGAAAGCGCAAACACAAATATACATCTATATTTGGATTTTTAAATAATGTATAACTATAAAACTTCACATATACACGTGTACTTGTTCTTCCTCAAGTTCTCAAAGTCCTCAATAATCTCTGTGTCTAACAGGGTTTGAGCCATGAGGGGCTTAGTAAACTCGAATAGCATCTGATTTTATTTTTTCTTGTGGAAACCCTCTCACAGATGTTATCTTCATCCTGTAAGAGCCTTATCCAAAGAATTTTCATGTGCTCACAAAACTATTTACAAACCCAAGTTGGCTTCCAGCAATAACTATGAATGCACAGACGCACACACACACACACACACACACACACACACACACACACACACACACAAACAGCAATAAACGAAACTGTCTATTCCCCTCTGGGTCAATGTTTGAATTTCCTGACCGTTTAGCTTATGTTGCCATTCCTTCCTTCAGATTTGAGAAACACCAACAGCAACAAAGGCTGTTGGTGTCCATTAATTAATTATTCAGCCAAACCCACATTTTATTTTCCTGTTTATCCGGTTCACCGTGTGTGTTTTACAGAGCCATTATTTTTTAAAAGCAGCATGTTGCATAACCAGCATGTCTGGATTCTATACAGAATATAAATTTAGTCTGTGTGGAATCTTTTTCATGCCTTATTCCTCACATTATCAAAACCTCTGGATTTTGTGGAAGCATTTGCAAGAATGACCCTGAATTTATGAACCCCTCTCCACAAACGTCACGCTATCTATGAAAACAGGGTGTAAATGTCTGATTACTTTACTGAGTTATGTGAGCTACATATAGAATGACTGAGTAGAGCAGTATAATTTAAACAACATATATCTAGTTTATAAATAATAATTATTTAATTTTACATCCACAGCAACACACACACACATATAGACACACGCATGCACAACCACTCACAGTAACACACACCTGCACACACCCGCGCACACAGTAGCACACACTCACACACTCTCCCTTGTCCGTAGCCCGGTCCTCACAGTGTATCGATGGAGGACCTGTGTCAGTACGTGCTGTGGGCCGTGCCTGTGGTGTGTTTTCTGATCTGGCTGTGGAGAGACAGTCAGCAGGTCACCGCTACACACACTCACACACTCTCCCTTGTCCGTAGCCCGGTCCTCACAGTGTATCGATGGAGGACCTGTGTCAGTACATGCTGTGGGCCGTGCCTGTGGTGTGTTTTCTGATCTGGCTGTGGAGAAACAGCCAGCAGGTCACCGCTACACACACTCACACACTCTCCCTTGTCCGTAGCCCGGTCCTCACAGTGTATCGATGGAGGACCTGTGTCAGTATGTGCTGTGGGCCGTGCCTGTGGTGTGTTTTCTGATCTGGCTGTGGAGAGACAGTCAGCAGGTCACTGCTACACACACTCACACACTCTCCCTTGTCCGTAGCCCGGTCCTCACAGTGTATCGATGGAGGACCTGTGTCAGTACATGCTGTGGGCCGTGCTTGTGGTGTGTTTTCTGATCTGGCTGTGGAGAGACAGTCAGCAGGTCACCGCTACACACACTCACACACTCTCCCTTGTCCGTAGCCCGGTCCTCACAGTGTATCGATGGAGGACCTGTGTCAGTACATGCTGTGGGCCGTGCCTGTGGTGTGTTTTCTGATCTGGCTGTGGAGAGACAGTCAGCAGGTCACCGCTACACACACTCACACACTCTCCCTTGTCCGTAGCCCGGTCCTCACAGTGTATCGATGGAGGACCTGTGTCAGTATGTGCTGTGGGCCGTGCCTGTGGTGTGTTTTCTGATCTGGCTGTGGAGAGACAGTCAGCAGGTCACCGCTACACACACTCACACACTCTCCCTTGTCCGTAGCCCGGTCCTCACAGTGTATCGATGGAGGACCTGTGTCAGTACGTGCTGTGGGCCGTGCCTGTGGTGTGTTTTCTGATCTGGCTGTGGAGAGACAGTCAGCAGGTCACCGCTACACACACTCACACACTCTCCCTTGTCCGTAGCCCGGTCCTCACAGTGTATCGATGGAGGACCTGTGTCAGTACGTGCTGTGGGCCGTGCCTGTGGTGTGTTTTCTGATCTGGCTGTGGAGAGACAGTCAGCAGGTCACCGCTACACACACTCACACACTCTCCCTTGTCCGTAGCCCGGTCCTCACAGTGTATCGATGGAGGACCTGTGTCAGTACGTGCTGTGGGCCGTGCCTGTGGTGTGTTTTCTGATCTGGCTGTGGAGAGACAGTCAGCAGGTCACCGCTACACACACTCACACACTCTCCCTTGTCCGTAGCCCGGTCCTCACAGTGTATCGATGGAGGACCTGTGTCAGTACGTGCTGTGGGCCGTGCCTGTGGTGTGTTTTCTGATCTGGCTGTGGAGAGACAGTCAGCAGGTCACCGCTACACACACTCACACACTCTCCCTTGTCCGTAGCCCGGTCCTCACAGTGTATCGATGGAGGACCTGTGTCAGTACGTGCTGTGGGCCGTGCCTGTGGTGTGTTTTCTGATCTGGCTGTGGAGAGACAGTCTGCAGGTCACCGCTATCGGAGAGAAGTACGTCTTCATCACTGGCTGTGACACGGGCTTCGGAAACCTCCTGTGCAAGCGGCTCGACCGCCGCGGCTTCAACGTGCTCGCCGCGTGTCTGACGGAGAGAGGGGCCGACGACGTGCGCAGGGCCACGGGCCCCAAGCTGAAGACCACGCTGCTGGACGTTACAGACTCCGCCAGCATCCAGAAAGCCATTGAGTGGACCAGGAAGGAGACCGGAGATACAGGTGATGGGGCCAAGAGATGGAGGCAGAGGGACACTGGTTGACCACCAAAAATATGTTACTTTTATTTATTTAATTATTAAAAATTCTGTTTCATTTATATGTTTTAGTGTATTTCTGTATGTACGCTTTGGCAAAATTTACAAGCGAATTTCATGCTAATAAAGCATTTTGAATTTGAGAGAGAAAAAGACAGAGAGAGAGAGATTTTTAACTCTATAGAGTACTCAAGTGAGTACGTCACATGTGGGCGGAGTCTGGTTTCGGAAGTAAATTCCCTATGACAGAACGGGCTTCGAAGACTATTGACTAATTCTTGAAATCTGATTTATAGAATGAACCGAAACATTCCTGGATTAGCCTGTGTGGTATAAGGATATTTTATTTTTTAAAGTAATGGATTCATGATTGTAGTTCAACTTGTAGTCCACTTTAAAGGACTACATATCCAGTACTGCAATGCACGGGTGGATATCATCATCTCGTCTGTCTGGACATTTTTGGCAGATGGGAGTACTGCCGCTGAAGAAGAGCCAACGTTAGCTTGCTAAGTTGAGAAGCCCGCCTGACAAGGTCAGAAACTATGCTATGGTTAACCACATAAAGCAATTCTAGCTCTTAGTCCTTCAAGCTAGCTAGCTAACATTAGAAAAAAGTGTTTAAAAAACGGAGATGTGTGCTACTGCCGGCTAACGTTACCTGACAACATTTGGAGACAATGCTGCTCGACCGAAGGGAATTATGGGACGTTGAGTTTTTAAACAGTGCCAGCGCTGGTATATTCACAGAAAAATACTAAAACGTAAAATATACTCGAAGCTGGTCCAGAAAAACGACATAGTTTGCGAACGAGCGTTGTATTAAACAATCCAGGAAATTGACAGTAAGACATAGCTAATCACTAAAAATGGTTTAAAAGTAAGTTTTAGTTAATGTCTACGCTCTAAATGAATGGGGAATTTACTTCCGAAACCAGTGTGACGTAGTCACTTTGAGTACTCTATAAGGCCATGGATGGTGAATGGCTTCATCCATATAGGATTAAATATTTCACTGCACTGCAATAATGATGATGGTCCCTGTCTGCACTCTTTTCAGCTACAAGAGATTCAATGAGCAGCCTATCAATGGTCGGAGAAGGAAGACATTTTTTTATTTTTTATTGTTTTTTTGAAGCCGCGCATATTGGTCGACTTGGTTCCGCTTTCTTTGCATTTAAATAAATGAAAACGAACGGATGGAAATGTTTCTTTTCAAAAACGCTGTAAGCTGTAAGAGTAACGGCACTGTTTTAAGAAATGTAGTAAGTAGAAAGTACCGTTTTTTTATTTAAAATGTAGTGGGTAAAAGTGAAAAACGTACTTAAGTACAGTAACAAAGTATTTGTACTTTGTTACGTTCCACCTCTGCATGTGACACGACGTCAACTTACGTCAATAATTTCACAGTAGAAGTAACAAACGTGCAGCCTGTCCAAACACACAAATCCAGTCTGAACCACTTGTGACATTGTTGTGTGGACAGTTTCAGTTCATGCACTTAGCAGACAGTCTTATCCAGTGTGACTTCCCTTGCAAAAACTAGTAAACTAAAGTTAACTTTTAACTATACTCATTTTGATATACTATTAGTATACTTGTAAGTGTACTATTTTGATACTTATTGAGACTAAATTGGCCCGCCCACATTTTAATTCATAAAAGTACAATTAAAAGTGAACTTTAGTTTTTTTTGTAAAGGTTATAAAACTGGTAACCATCTGGTGCTACTCTCATGAGCAGAAAAGCGCGATATTAGCAGGAGAGTAAACGGTCGGCACTCTCCTCCGGTCTCCAGGGCTCTGGGGCCTGGTTAACAACGCCGGGCGAGCCCTGCCCATGGGGCCGACGGAATGGATGAAGGTGTCGGACTTCGAGGGCACCCTGCGGGTGAACATGATGGGCACGATCGCGACCACGCTGGCCTTCCTGCCGCTGCTGAAGAAGGGGCGGGGCCGCGTGGTCAACGTGGCGTCCGTCCTGGGCCGCGTGGCCGCCAACGGCGGAGCGTACTGCATCTCGAAGTTCGCCGTGGAGGCGTTCTCCGATTGCCTCAGGTACGGCGCCGCTCGCATGGCTCAAGGGGGAAACACTCACCCGGCGATTAAAAAAAAACACTTGACTTTATTTACTTCATTTATTACTTACGAACAATACCATAGACACACAGAGTGTGATACAGTGATGTGACAAAGGAAGTACTCTCAGTTCTATGGTTTTATATATTAAGACAAAACTAACGCTCATCTAGTCCTCACATTTTTCTGCATGTTACATTACATTACATTATAGGCATTTAGCAGACGCTCTTATCCAGAGCGACTTACACAGCATTTCTTTTTGCATTTATACATAGTATACATTAATACAGCTGGATATATACTGAAGCAATGCAGGTGAAGTACCTTGCTCAAGGGTACAACGGCAGCGTCCGACCTGGGAATCGAACCTGCAACCTTTCGGTTACAAACCCCGTTCCTTAACCATTATGCCACACTGCCGCCCTTATGTTATGTTGACTTATTTAGGTTGAATAAACATGTACAAACTGTACACACGGGGCCTTATTTACAAAAACTGTTAGCACACGCAAAACTAATAACACAACCAATGATTGCTGCAAAACAAATACCATGACCAATCATTTGTCATGTTATGCTAAAAGATTTTGCACACATTAAAGGTCTTAGTAAATCAGGCCCATGGTCTACTACATGAGACAGTGCTCCAAAGAGTGCTCGTAATGATGTGGGGGGATAGGGTTAGGGTCGCAATGGCATTGCCTTTTACATTTCAGAGTCAATCATATATACGTGTGGGCTCTCCAGAAATGACCCTTAATATGATGTTCCTGTCTTTTAAATGAGACAGTGCAGGCAGCTATTTGCATGTTTACCTTGCCTCACGCCCCCATAGATCCTTGCAGAGCCTTTATCTGTGATCTCTGTGATGTTTTGCTGAAATGCTTGATGGGAATTGTATTTAGTGGAGGCAGCTCGTGCGAACGAGACGAGAAACAAATGCAACATGGATGACCTCAAGGGATGCGCTGAGTGCCGGTGTTACACAAACACCAGAATCAAATATGAAAGATGTGATGCTGTGGACAGCCAGTAGGGGGCGCAGGGTTTCAGCAGTAGAATATTCCTTTCGCTTCACCCCTCTCTGCTATACCCCTGAAAAAAACAGTGTGGTTCAGAGAGATGTCCCTTCCTCAAACTGCCCTGTGACAATCTGACCAGTGTATAAACTGGCAAATCCTTGGCATGGCCTATCGCTGGTAGAGAAAGTACGGTTCTCTAAGGCCAGACGCCTTTCTTTGGGTAAAGGGAGAGATAAGAGGGAATGACAGTAAATGTGTTTTTTTCCCAGGAGGGACATCCATTACTTTGGGATTAAGGTGTGCATCATCGAGCCGGGCTTCTTTAAGACGGCAGTGACCAACCTGGAACCCTTGGAGAGGGAGCTCCACCGCCTGTGGGGCCAGCTCACCCCGGAAGTGCGCGAAAGCTACGGAGAGAAGTACCTGCAAAACTGTAAGCACGCCGTCGCACTCCTTTCCGCGGTCTCATTTAAAGCAGGGGCTGAAAACGGCCGGTGTGTGAGCAGGTTTTTGTTTTAGTCCAGCACTATGATACTAATCATGGTCTTCGGTCAAGATAGATAGAATCAGGTGTCTTAGTGCTGGAGTAAATATGAAAACCTGTACCCACACCAGTGGTCTGTGTGTGTGTGTGTGTGTGTGTGTGTGTGTGTGTGTGTGTGTGTGTGTGTGTGTGTTTTGGGGGGAGCAGGGATGTGCCAATAATTTTTGAGTTATACTTCTTGTTTTGCACTGATATATGCATTTTATGACACATGGAAACGCATGCAACAATCGTCTGGTTAATGCCAACATATTTATCTCCCTACTGCCTTCTGGACCTCTGCTGCATCTCACCTCGTCCCGTTGCTTTGTTGTACCTCGCCTGCACACCGAACCCAGTCATCAAGGTGCAGCGCTTCATAATGAACCTCGTGTGTGACTCTGACCTCAGCAAAGTCACCAGCTGCATGGAGCACGCCCTGACTGCCTGCCACCCGCGAACCCGCTACAGCGCTGGCTGGGACGCCAAGATAGGCTGGATCCCTCTTTCCTATGCCCCGGCCTGGGTCGTTGACAGCTTGCTGAAGTTAGTGTTGCCGCGCCCAGCGGGTAGCGTCTCCTAAAGTTTCGGGAAAAGACGAGGAGACACGAAGAGCCACGCAATTTATCGGGGATAAAATAGTGCAAGGAAAAACGCACCCAATGTCACGTAAGGTCTGTTCTGAAAGTCGAACATTTTTTTCTGTAAACAAAACTGCAAGTTCCCATTTAAAATATGTGTTGAATCATACGTACGTGGTAATACATATATTTTTTATATAATACAATTATTTTTCATAAACAACCCAATGTGCCTTTTTTGAAGATTATGCCTATGCATAGTCTGAAATTGTAGAGGTCGTGTGCATACAGGACCTCGTATAAATTATTATCAATATTATTTATTTTTTACGCCACTGGGACGTATACAACTACAACATATTTTTCTAAACTTTAAAAGGTAAACACACATAGTGGCAGTCTTATGTTCGATTTTTACACGTCAGTTACATACAGGCCCGTTATTATCTTTCACACCAAAATATTTATTGAAGTTTTTGTTTTACGCACATTAGCTTATATATGAACGACGTTATATTACATTGCAAATAACAAAGAATGGGTTTGTCTGTCATCGAAGCCAGATGGTGTTTTCTTCACAAACAAGCAAGAATGTGTAAGGATACAGTACTTACCTCTGAATTAAAATGTAGCGATATTGTGTTTTAGACTAACATACCAGAGCCTTAATAAATGTGACTGTTTGAAGGTTTTAATTTCTCACATTACGATGACATGAAAGATATGTGCATAATAAACTAAATGATTCTTGAACGTGTTCTGTATCATTCAATGAATATGTTACGACCCATACATATTTACAAGCGGTTATGGACATCATCTATTGCCACACGGTAAGTTTGCATTGCGCAAGTAGCTATGGAGTCGTGTATGGCAAGCCGTTTTAACATTTATTCCTCGAGACTTACTAGTAACTATTCATTAGATACTAGTACTTATTCTTTAGTTACTAGTAACTATTCCAATAGTAATTAGTATCTATTTCAGTTTTACTAGTAACTATTCATTAGATACTAGTACTTATTCTTTAGTGACTAGTAACTATTCCAATTGTTACTAGTAATATTTTTATTCTTACTAGTAACTATTTCTGTTTTACTCGTCATCAGTAATGACTAGTCAAAATGACTATTTGATAATTAATGTTTGTTCAATTAACATTCTTACTAGTAGCAATAAAAATGTTACTAGTAAAACTGAAATAGATACTAGTCACTATTGGAATAGTGACTAGTAACTAAAGAATAAGTACTAGTATCTAATGAATAGTTACTAGTAAGTCTCGAGGAATAAATGTTAAAACGGCTTGCCATAGTCGTGCTGTTTGTGGCTACTTCTGTATTGTGGTGGAAAGAGGGCGCAGAATGCACTGATTTTGCCGATGCCACAAAGCCACGCGCTACTATGCGCTCCAAAGAGTTGTACATTTATTTTGACAGGTAGGCTAATGATTGAAGGTGTGAAAACGCGTGAATAAACTCGTTCAGACGTCACAAATACGTTCAGGCATCACAGATTAGAAAATAGCGCCAACTAGCCACATTACATGGTTTCACAATTTGGTCTCTGTGAAGTCGACGTCAGTCGATGACTTTATTTTCCTCGGACTTCCCTGGCTTTACTCGGTGCACATCACACGCAGCTGTTGATACAAAATGACCGCTTTCCACGGGCAGTACGCTGGGCTTTCGTTTTTGAATTAGTTTGCTAAATTATTTTATGTACATAACTAATACAGAACGTAGGCTATTTTTTTTTTTTTAATTGACACGGTTTGCAAAAAAATATGTATTGTTTGAGAAGTTTACTTGTGACAACCCCGCGGATTTTACAGCGGCTCGTAAGAGATGCCACAAAAAAAGTTTTGTTTGAGTGTGACAGCAGCTTTTTTGCGAAGAGGGGAACACCTTGTAGGTTGTTCTGCACTAACACGACAACTCAGAAAGCCGCCTCGGACGCGGAACACGCACATCAGGCGAAGTAAGTGCCGTATGCTCCATCTTCAGCACAGGGCAGTTCGTCCCACTCTACACGGCTCCAACATTTTGAACTGTCAAATGACAAAACATTCATGGGAAAATGCCATATTGTTTCCGGCTACAACGTGTTATGAATTTTTCTGAACTAAATATATATATTTTTTGTATTCAAAGACAAATGTCACTTATTATTTCCCACAGCCTATTCAATGTTAGAAAGACCATTTGTTGTTGGGCTAATAGGGATACAGGTAGGCCTATTAGGTCTGTCCATAGACACATTCCCCGTCTTGTTAATTGTGTGTAGGCTACTAGCTTAGCAGCAGAGCTCTCATTCTGAACAGAATTGTACTGCCATATTTCAAATATATTGTCCGACTGAGGCAAAGATGATAGATAGATAGATAGATAGATAGATAGATAGGCCTATTTGTCTATTGAGGCTCAATTCAAACTTTGTTTACGGTTGTGTTAAATCAGGTCACACACCCTGACTACTCTTCCAGCTGGTTTGTGTATATTGTCAGAGATAAGACTTGGATATTTGCTTGCTGCAGTCATGTGAATAGACACACATGAGAAGACAAAAATGGCAAAACTAGCAGAGGTGTTTGGAAGCGGCATGTCTTTGAGTGTGTCTCTGCCCCCTTTCTGTGTGTGGCAGAAATGTCAACAGAAAAGGTCTGTTATCAGGCCTGGAGGACATGCTGTTCTACACAATCACAGAAGGACAGGAGCGGATCCCAGTCGCGCGCTTTATCTCTGTGAGTACAGCGTACATGCAGATCACAACCAGATCGCATCCTCATCATATTCACAGGGCACATACAGTACATGCCAGATCCTGGTCTGTTTCATGTCAAATCTTAGCACACATACTGTATATTATCAGTTAATATGAAGACATTTTCTTCAACCCATGGATGCACAGGATACATGCAATTCCTGTTTATGGGTTCCCAAAAAAATTCAGGTTGTCAATACACATACACAAACAGACACACACACACACACAGACATACATGTACACTCACAGACAAACACACACACAGACACAGACATACACACATGCATAAAGACGCTTCACCCGACACGAATAGAATGGCATGTTGCGTTGCGTGTTCGGAAGGAAAGCTGTTCCATGTTGACGTAAAATCCAGTTTGAGCCGACTGGTGTTCGTAAGGGGGTTTACTGTGACATGATAGCGCTCAGCCGTGTCATCGAGTGCCCGGCGGCTCAGGTTCCACCGCAGCGGAACCAGATCACAAGCGGCCGGCGCCAGCTGCAGAGGGGCAGGGCAGGACCTTCCTCCGGGGGGCGGGGCCAGGCAGGGACATACTGGACCCTGGAAATGAGCGGCCCTACTCTTTGCCCTTCAGATTGTGCCCGTCTTAGGCCGTGTCTCAAATGGCTCTCTAGTTCCCTATATAGCGGACAAACTAGGGCACGGGTGTCAAACTCATTCCATCGAGGGCCGAGTGCATGCAAGTTTTTGTTTTAAACATGCTCTACACCAGCTGATTCCACTAATTAGTGCACCTCCTTGGTTGAAGAGCTGAGCTAATTAGTGAAATCAGCTGGTGTAGGGCACAGTTGGAACAAAAACCTGCATACACTCGGCCCTCGGTGGAATGAGTTTGACATCCCTGAACTAGGGTGTCAGCCAACTCCTAGCAAAATATAGTCCATTGCACAACAGCTCAGAAACCATCCGTACCCAGAACTATCGGGGACCTCGATAGTTCCCTGAATGCGTTCCTGTTTCTGTATTATATTTTATTTATATTTTTATATTTCTGTCCCACTATTTTACATGCTACACATAATACTACAGGAGAGAGGCAAGGACTAGTTTACATCCTACAGGCCACAACAGTACTACAGGAGAGTCAGTGACTAGTTTACATCCTACAGGCCACACACAGTACTACAGGAGAGTCAGTGACTAGTCTACACCCTACAGGCCACAACAGTACTACAGGAGAGTCAGTGACTAGTCTACACCCTACAGACCACAACAGTACTACAGGAGAGTCAGTGACTAGTTTACATCCTACAGGCCACACACAGTACTACAGGAGAGTCAGTGACTAGTTTACATCCTACAGACCACAACAGTACTACAGGAGAGTCAGTGACTAGTTTACATCCTACAGGCCACACACAGTACTACAGGAGAGTCAGTGACTAGTCTACACCCTAGAGGCCACAACAGTACTACAGGAGAGTCAGTGACTATTATACACTCTACAGGCCACAACAGTACAACAGGAGAGTCAGTGACTAGTCTACACCCTACAGGCCACAACAGTACTACAGGAGAGTCAGTAACTAGTTTACACCCTACAGGCCACACACAGTACTACAGGAGAGTCAGTGACTAGTTTACATCCTACAGACCACAACAGTACTACAGGAGAGTCAGTGACTATTATACACCCTACAGGCCACACAGTACTAAGGAGAGTCAGTGTATACTTTAAATCCTGTACTACACTCTTGTATTACTTTACACAGTAATACAGAAGTACTGTACATATGAAATAGATAATTGTATTTGAAATGCTATCCATCCCTGTATGCTGACAAAAGCTACAGCGGGGTGCAAAAATGTTGGCACCCCAGGTCAAAATGCTTTATACAATGAATATCTAAGTGAACAGAAGCTGACCTCTAAATGGTACAAAGTTAAACATGACACATTTCTTCAAATTTTAAAGCAAGATTACTTTTTATTTAAATTTCTTACAGTTTCTAAATAATTTAAAAAAGGAAAAAGCCCTGTGCAAACGTTTGGGAACCCTTTTGGATTACTCTACTTTTTAAAAATATGATTACTAAAGCCCAGGCCCAGGTGATTAACTCGTTAGGGCTTCAATGCGTCATCAATATATAAGAATATAATTATTAATTTATTTTATTCTCCCCATAACTCCATACCCCGACTGCGGTGGCTGTTGTGGGTGGTTGTGGTGGTTGTGTACAATCCTCGGAACCTCTCTAAAGAATCATCATAGTCCACTTCCACCAAACAAGAAAAAAACAAAAAAAAAAAAAAAAAAAAAAAAAAACTCAAATTTTACATTTCACCACTGTCAGAAACAGGAAGATAAATTATTGGAAAGGAAGATCAAAAAAAGACCAAGAAGAAGAAGAGAAGAATAGAATAGAATAAGATAGAATAAAAGAAGAAGAGAACAAAACACCACACAGAAAAGAAAAACCCAAAAAAAAAAGCTGCAAAAAATGTAGCAGAGGACAGTAGTTGTTTACTTTAAACACAACAACAACAAAAAAAAACAAAAAAAAAGAGTTGCCAGAAAGAAAGAAAAGTAGCCAAAAGAAAAGAAAAAAAGCAACCTAAAAAGGCGAAGCATTTTGAAGAACAATTGCTTTTGGATTGACCAAGACAACCAAAACTTTTTGGCCCAAACCAAACAAGAACATTTGAGAAAGGACGTGTGGAGAAACAAAGGAAAACAACATTGAGAACTTAGCCTGGAGGTGCAGCCATTATGCTTTGGGGTTGTGTGGCAGCGGGGGGCACAGGAAATATTGTGCAGGTGGAAAGAAGAATGGATGACACCAGATATCAAGAAATTCTAGAGGCTAATGTTCGAAGGTCAGTCCAGACATTGAAGTTGAAGAGAGGTTGGGTATTCCAGCAAGACAATGATCCAAAGCATACCTCAAAATCAACCATGAAGTACCTCCGGGAAAGATGGATGAAGGTTTTGGAATGGCCACCACAGTCCCCAGACTTGAATATTATTGAAAATGTGTGGAGAGATCTCAAACATGCCGTGCATGCAAGGAGGCCAATGTTTATTTCTGAGCTAGAGGTGTTCTGCTAGAAATAATGGGAAAAAGACCCTTAGCTGGCTACAGGGAGCGTTTGCAAGCTGTTATAGTTGCCCGAGGAGAAGTTACGAAGTACTAACTGACAGGGTTTCCAGACTTTTGCGCAGAGCCGTTTTCCTTTTTTTATTATTTTGAAACCGTAAAAAAATCTAATAAAAATTTGAATAAATCTTGCTTTAAAATGAGAAGAAATGTGTCATGTACTTTTTAGAGGTCAGGTTAGCTTCCTAAAGGCATTTTGACCAGGGGGTGCCCACATTTTGGCACCCCACTGTCTGTTCTGCTGTCCTTACACCCTCTCAGGCACTGAGGAGCACTGGCCTGATGACCTCTGACCCCCGTCTGCAAGACTGCATGAAGAGACTGAGGCGTGCCACACAGGAGTCAATCAGTGAGGCCATGATGGACAGGGAGCTTTTCCGACAGTATGCACCATTCTTCTGTTTTCCCCCTTTTCACACACACACACACACACACACACACACACACACACACACACACACATACTCATGCATGCATGCACACAGGCACACACAAACATGGTCTGATTGTGGTATTCTTGTGTGTTTCCTGTGTTACAGGTGTGTGTAACATGGTCTGATTGTGGTATTCTTGTATGTTACCTGTGTTACAGGTGTGTGTAACATGGTCTGATTGTGGTATTCTTGTGTGTTTCCTGTGTTACAGGTGTGTGTAACATGGTCTGATTGTGGTATTCTTGTGTGTTTCCTGTGTTACAGGTGTGTGTAACATGGTCTGATTGTGGTATTCTTGTGTGTTACCTGTGTTACAGGTGTGTGTAACATGGTCTGATTGTGGTATTCTTGTGTGTTACCTGTGTTACAGGTGTGTGTAACATGGTCTGATTGTGGTATTCTTGTGTGTTACCTGTGTTACAGGTGTGTGTAACATGGTCTGATTGTGGTATTCTTGTATGTTACCTGTGTTACAGGTGTGTGTAACATGGTCTGATTGTGGTATTCTTGTGTGTTACCTGTGTTACAGGTGTGTGTAACATGGTCTGATTGTGGTATTCTTGTGTGTTACCTGTGTTACAGGTGTGTGTAACATGGTCTGATTGTGGTATTTTTGTGTGTTACCTGTGTTACAGGTGTGTGTAACATGGTCTGATTGTGGTATTCTTGTATGTTACCTGTGTTACAGGTGTGTGTAACATGGTCTGATTGTGGTATTTTTGTATGTTACCTGTGTTACAGGTGTGTGTAACATGGTCTGATTGTGGTATTTTTGTGTGTTACCTGTGTTACAGGTGTGTGTAACATGGTCTGATTGTGGTATTTTTGTATGTTACCTGTGTTACAGGTGTGTGTAACATGGTCTGATTGTGGTATTCTTGTATGTTACCTGTGTTACAGGTGTGTGTAACATGGTCTGATTGTGGTATTCTTGTGTGTTTCCTGTGTTACAGGTGTGTGTAACATGGTCTTATTGTGGTATGTTTGTGTGTTACCCATGTTACAGGTGTGTGTAACATGGTCTTATTGTGGTATTTTTGTGTGTTTCCTGTGTTACAGGTGTGTGTAACATGGTCGGATTGTGGTATTCTTGTGTGTTACCTGTGTTACAGGTGTGTGAACAGTAACATTGTTTTACTGACTCGGGTGTTACCCGTGTTACAGGTGTGTGTAACATTGTCTGATTGTGGTATTCTTGTGTGTTACCTGTGTTACAGGTGTGTGTAACATGGTCTTATTGTGGTATTTTTGTGTGTTACCCATGTTACAGGTGTGTGTAACATGGTCGGATTGTGGTATTCTTGTGTGTTACCTGTGTGAACAGTAACATTGTTTTACTGACTCGGGTGTTACCCGTGTTACAGGTGTGTGTAACATTGTCTGATTGTGGTATTCTTGTGTGTTACCTGTGTTACAGGTGTGTGTAACATGGTCTGATTGTGGTATTCTTGTGTGTTTCCTGTGTTACAGGTGTGTGTAACATGGTCTGATTGTGGTATTCTTGTGTGTTACCTGTGTTACTGTGGTATTTTTGTATGTTACCCATGTTACAGGTGTGTGTAACATGGTCTGATTGTGGTATTTTTGTATGTTACCCATGTTACAGGTGTGTGTAACATCGTCTGATTGTGGAATTCTTGTGTGTTACCTGTGTTACAGGTGTGTGGGCAGTAACATTGTCTTACTGACTCAGGTGTTACCTGTGTTACAGGTGTGTGGGCAGTAACATTGTTTTACTGACTCAGGTGTTACCTGTGTTACAGGTGTGTGGGCAGTAACATTGTTTTACTGACTCAGGTGTTACCTGTGTTACAGGTGTGTGGGCAGTAACATTGTTTTACTGACTCAGGTGTTACCTGTGTTACAGGTGGGTGGGCAGTAATATTGTTTTACTGACTCAGGTGTTACCTGTGTTACAGGTGTGTGTAACATGGTCTTGTTGTGGCATTATTGTGTGTTACCTGTGTTACAGGTGTGTGGGCAGTAACATTATCTTACTGACTCAGGTGTTACCTGTGTTACAGGTGTGTGGGCAGTAACATTATCTTACTGACTCAGGTGTTACCCGTGTTACAGGTGTGTGGGCAGTAACATTGTCTTACTGACTCAGGTGTTACCCGTGTTACAGGTGTGTGGGCAGTAACATTGTCTTACTGACCCAGGCCTTCAGGAATAAATTCATCATCCCAAACTTTGAGTCTTTTGTCTTGAGCATCGACCAGATCTTCAACACTGTCCAGAAGCACAAGGAGGGGCAGGTTAGTCTCCCTGTCACACAGCGACTCCCTCGTGTTCTCCTGAACCATACACACACACACACACACGTACATACGCACATTTTCCCTATGTTTTGGTGCATTAGCCTTTTGTAACACACCTTTCTGCAGGTAGCTGACGTCATTCCTCACCTGGCTAAGTTCAGCCCAGACCTGTGGGGCGTTTCTCTGTGTACAGTGGATGGACAGAGGTAAGCTACAGTGTCACTATTGAGAAGGAACTGACTGACACACTGTGGCATATATACTGGGGTTAGTGTGCTTCTTAATTATGCATGAGGAGCGTCGTCAAATTCACAGCAAACGCACAGGTAATGAACAATTATGGAGACGCCGGGGTAACAGAGGGACAGCGTGTATGCACAGGCTAACACACAGGGGAGGCTCATCCATTCATTAAGCAAATAACATCCCAGCATGCATAGGGACATGTGTAATTACCGCACAGGCCTGGTTAGTTGTTGCTATGGCTCTTACGGCTGTAATATGACAGCTCAGTTATTGTGAAAGAGGGTTCATTGTTGGGGCTTGTTTGGTTGGAGCTACAGTCAACAGGATGGCTCACCCTGCTGATCTTTCACCTGCAGCTGTGTGTAACAGGGACACTCAAATCTAGCCCTCCGTGTCAGTACTTGTTTTCTCTTCTGCCTGTTAGTCCATATGCTCCGAGCCCCGGAGCATACATGCTGTACCGGCCACACATACTGGTCCGACACCCTATTAAATGTCTTTATACTGGTCCGACACCCTATTAAATGTCTTTATACTGGTCCGACACCCTATTAAATGCCTTTATACTGGCCGGCACCCTATTAAATGCTTTTATACTGGTCCGACACCCTATTAAATACCTTTATACTGGTCCGACACCCTATTAAATGCCTTTATACTGGTCCGACACCCTATTAAATGTCTTTATACTGGTCCGAAACCCTATTAAATGCCTTTATACTGGTCCGACACCCTATTAAATGCCTTTATACTGGCCGACACCCTATTAAATGTCTTTATACTGGTCCGACACCCTATTAAATGCCTTTATACTGGTCTGACGCCCTATTAAATGTCTTTATACTGGTCCGACACCCTATTAAATGCTTTTATACTGGTCTGACACCCTATTAAATGCCTTTATACTGGCCGACACCCTATTAAATGTCTTTATACTGGTCCGACACCCTATTAAATGCCTTTATACTGGTCCGACACCCTATTAAATGCCTTTATACTGGTCCGACACCCTATTAAACGCCTTTATACTGGTCCGACACCCTATTAAATGCTTTTATACTGGTCCGACACCCTATTAAATGTCTTTATACTGGTCCGACACCCTATTAAATGCCTTTATACTGGTCCGACACCCTATTAAATGCTTTTATACTGGTCCGACACCCTATTAAATGTCTTTATACTGGTCCGACACCCTATTAAATGCTTTTATACTGGTCCGACACCCTATTAAATGTCTTTATACTGGTCCGACACCCTATTAAATGCCTTTATACTGGTCCGACACCCTATTAAATGTCTTTATACTGGTCCGACACCCTATTAAATGCCTTTATACTGGTCCGACACCCTATTAAATGCCTTTATACTGGTCCGACACCCTATTAAATGCCTTTATACTGGTCCGACACCCTATTAAATGTCTTTATACTGGTATTCTTATTTATGTTCATTAGCTTCTGCACACGAGACCGTAGTCATGGTGATCATATCTGCTTCCTGTGCTGTTTAGCAGTAGCTGTACCTCAGCTCTGAGATGTGACTCCCTGTATCCCCCCCTCCCCTCTCTCTCTTTCTCCCCCCGTGGAGGCACTCTGTGGGCGATACCAAGGTGCCATTCTGTCTGCAGTCGTGCGTGAAGCCGCTGGAGTACGCCATCGCCGTGCACGAGGCCGGCACCGAACGTGTGCACCGGTACGTGGGCAAAGAGCCCAGCGGCCTCAAGTTCAACAAGCTGTCACTCGACGAGGAAGGTGGGTGGGACAAACCCCGCCTTCTCTGCTGAGCTCCACCCACTCTGCTGAGCCCTGTGCCCTCTGTCAAGCCCCACCCACTCAACTGAGCCACGCCCACACCACAAAGCTCCACCCACTCCCTATCCCTCATCGGGATTTTCCTACTGTTTTTTAAACTGAACTGAAAAGCTGTGTCTAAGTAGTGAACCCTCTACAATGCCAATGTGAAATGGAGCATTTAGGCGTCTTAAAAATTATATAAAATATTCAAACCTGATACTGACTGCATTGACAAGTACTCACCCTTCTTTGTATTAACAACCTAATTTTCACCAGGTGCATTCAATTTTCTTGAGGGATCACACAGTAAATTCATTAACAATGTCCAATGTTAATTTTGCATCCATCTGTGTTCTATTGCATGATTGCATATTAAATATCACAAGCTTTGTCAGGTATCACTGAAAAAGCAGATGAGATCAGTCACGCTGTCACGAAGACCAAAGAACTGCCTGTGGAACAGTGAGATGAAAGAGGCAAAAAGCTGAAGTTTATAAAGGATTTGCAAGGCTTTGAACCTTCCTTGGAGCATCATGAAATCCGATGTAACAAAATGTAAAATATGGCACAACCCAGACATCAATGGCAAGCTGCCCTACCAACCTGAGGCACTGAACGAGAAGGTTGTTAGAGAAGTGACCGAGAGTTCAGCTTCAACACTGATGGTGTTGCAGAGCTCATTGGCCGAAACTGTCCAGAGATCAAGAACCTCTTCAGTAATTCTCAGATTTGGCCCCTTTGGTCCAAAGAGCCACAGACTAATGGTTCAAACTGACAGGCTGTTGCTCGGAAGTCTGGGCCAAATTCCCTTCTTCCTTGCACATACCTTATTTTTACCCGGACGTGTTCGCTTCAATTCAAAGACAGTTTGAGACCATGTTCACCTGTTGTGTTGGCGGTTTGAACGAGTGCTTTAGAATCCACTCTGATATCGCTCTTTTTTTTCTTCTTTCCTTTCCCCAGACAAGCCCCACAATCCAATGGTCAACGCTGGCGCGATAGTCATGAGCTCTCTTATCAAGGTAAACAGGCTGCCAGCTATTGTGTAAATCTGGTGCCTCTGTACACAATGCCCATTCTCTACACAAACACGCTCGCGGTCTCTACACAAACACGCTCGCGGACAGGTGAAATGCATCTATAAACTTCAATTCAAATGGTGGAGGCATAGGTTGCTTTGGTGGTGGCACTGAGCAATGAAAAATAGTAAAATAGAGGTGAAAAAACTTGTGTTGCATAAGCAATTCATGCAAAGGCATATTTCAAATGCACGTATTTGAAATCGTGCTCATCGATAGGGGAGGGAAACCCCATTACTATACAGATGTACTGTGTCTATCTCTTTACACTGGCTTTTACCTGTAGTTATTTAGTTAGCCCAAACATTTACATAATCTGACATTTTAGAAATATTGTTTTGATAAGGTCATGAATGTAATTTAAACTTGAGAGAGTGTGATAGAGGGAGGGAGAGAGAGAGGGAAGTCGAGAAAGGATGTGGGAAGAGGGAAGATACTGTGCACGTGTGTGTGAGCGTGCCTGTGTGTGTACATGTGTGTGTGTGCACGTGCATGCGTGTGCGGGCAAGTGCGTGTGTGCTTGTGTGTGCGGGCCTGTGTATGTGTGTGTGTGTGTGTGTGTGCATGTTTTTGCCCGTGTGTGTGTGTGTGTGTGTGTGTGTGTGTGTGTGTGTGTGTGTGTGTGTGTGTGTGTGTGCGGGCGTGGGCGTGTGTGTTAGTCCAGCCTATAAAATTGGCTCCTTAAACTATTATGCTTGCCAAATGTGACATGTGGCCATAGACTGCATGTAGAAGCAAACAGGAGGACTGAGGTTAAGTAAGAGCAGAGTGATTTCGGGAACAGAAGGACAGATATCTGACTGCCGGACATACAGCTGGACGGACATGCATTCAGGTGCCTGTTAGCCTTAGAACCCAGACGGTCAGATGTAAATGTAATATTTATGTATACTGCCTGAATATGGAATGTATATATGTATTTATGTATATATTTCTACTGCCTAAATATGTAAAAATAAAAATTAAAAAAAGAACCCAGATGGCCAGATCTGGAGAGATATCAGGACACTCTGGTTTTACAGTCTGGGAACAGCCCTTACTGTAGCAGCGATAGGCCGCACCAGGGACGGGCAGATTCCTCAATGTGATGTATTTGATATACCCTCTCCTCTCGCTAATGAACCACGTCTCTTGGTTTGTGTTCAAATTGCCGTCTTCACCTTTGACCCATCCTCAACATGCTGATGTTATTGGTGAGAAACTATTAGTTGCATCGCTAAAAGCAGGCATGTTTATTGCTCTGAATTGCACTATTTTTGCCAGACTTCGAGCAGGGAGACATACATCTGTGCATTTGAGACCAGCTTACATTTTGAGTTGGGCGAAACGTGTGTGTGATGAGACTCAAGATCAAATGGTCCTGTAGCAGAGCGCCCCCCTAAACCCACGGCGCACATTCCAATAGCAGGACAATGAACAGAACTGTAAAAGTCTATCTGCTTCTTTTCAGATCGATCGGGAAGCGTCTACAATTAGCAGAGGCTAAACAACGTTAGCGGCAGCGAGCTTTAACGCTGGTCTGAAAATCTCTCTTCTGCTCTGAGTGTGAATATTCTTTAACGTGTGAATTAGCAGGTGTGCAGATCGTCCATGTTTTTTGGACCGAAACATTCCAGCCAGTCGTCTCACTGAGGTATCCTCTGGGGCTTAAACTGTAAAATGCTGCCATCTTGTGGTAGATTGGTGCATTTCACTTGTTGTTTCAATCTCTTTGTTTTCTAGCCTGGCTCAAACAAGGCAGAGAAGTTTGACTATGTAAGTACCCTAGGACCAGGAAAAAACAACGTTCCATGTGGTTCTTGCCATTGACTCTTCCCAAATGGATATGTTCCTGCTTAAACTGGCATAAACCGGTCCATTTTCCATTTCTGAATGTTATGAACTTCCTGCCTCTTGCCCAATGCATGCTGGGATAGGCTCCAGCCCCCCACGACCCTGATCAGGAATAAGCGGGTTAGATAATGTATGAATGAATGGAATGTTATTGACAGCATTAGCCTGAATTTCGCCTATGACTTACTTGCGTTGTGTACAGTGTATATAATGTTCACTCTAACTTTAGACTATCTCATTGTTTCATTATGATTGTTTTTTTGTATAATTGGGCTTTTTGTCTTATTTCTATATGCTTTATTGCTGGTTCATTGTGGTTCTAATGAGATTTTCTGTCGGCTCCAGGTGATGGGATTTCTGAAGGAGATGGTGGGCAGAGAGTATGTGGGCTTCAGCAACGCCACGTGAGTTCATACTTTGTAAGAAACAGAATTCAAAAATTTTCCACGTTTTGGCCATTTGGTCCGGAAACATTGATCATTACTGTGATTATTAATGGTATAGAGTGGGTGTGGTTTTGCTTTGCAGATTCCAATCAGAAAAGGAGACCGGGGACAGGAACTTTGCTATTGGCTACTACTTGAAAGAGAAAAAGGTGAGTGACAGATTGAGTGCCTGATTGACTCAACAGAAATAAATCTGGAGAAACAGTTAGAATTATCTCTGAATTGAACAGGCACCAGAGGAACAGCCTAAATGTGGCAACGATATGTTGTGTGCTGGGATATATTCCAGTAAAGGGCCCTTCTCTCTTAAAGCATGTCTAAAGTGTGCCAGTAAAGGTCTCTTCTCTCTTAAAGCAAGTCTAACGTTTTGCTGTGTCCTAGTCAGATCCCTATCTTCTGCGCCCTGTCTCTTGCGTACAGTGCACTGGCAGTAGTGTGCTGTTTAATGTGCACTGTTTAGCAGTCTGCGTAAAATATCCGCCATACTATTTCCCAACCGTACTGTGGAAGTGTCGTAAGCAGGTCATAAGACGACCCACTACTGTTGCCATGTCCGTGGTTTTAAAGCTAAATTGGGCTACTTCCAAAGTGCAGACACAGGTAAAAATGAAGTTGCAGAGAATTAACTTATTTTAAAAAGTAAAAATATGATGATTTCTATTTAAAATACGTTGGTTTCAGTTAAAAAAACATTTTGGGATAGTTTTAGCCATTTAGCTGGAAAATCTTGCAAGATCTGGCAACCCTGCACTCCACTCTTGCACGGCTATGTCACATGTTGTTTTTGTTGGATTGGCAATTTTAAAAAAAACTAAGCTTTATCATATTTATGCAACCAAAATGTTTGTGTACTTCTTGAAAAGTGTGCTCCCGAATGTACTCAGCGAAACCCTGGAAGTAAGTGTGTCATCAGGATGTTTCAAGTATACTCCAATTTGAATAGTTTTCGCCTACTCAACGACTTTCTCGTCCTATCTACTCACCAAGGCTACTCAATAGTGTGGAAGAGTGCTGAGTCGGACACGGCCCTTGTCTAAAGTGTGCTGGTATCTGCCAGTGAATTGACCTTTGACCTTCTCTCACTTCACATCTTAGTGCTTTCCTGGAGGCGCTGACATGATTGACGCTCTGGATTTCTACTTCCAGGTGAGACGCTACATGACAGCACACTTAAGCTTGTTTGTGTGTTCTCCATTGTAATGGTTTCAACTCAAATTCCAAAGACATGGCAGCAGAAAATAGTTCAAACAGACAATATTTATTCACCATGCAGTCAACGAGAGCTTTACCCCATGCAAGATTACATCCAAAAATGTTTGGTTTGTAGAAAAGTAGCTCTCCTTCTGATTAAAATGAGCTCTCAGCCAACTTTCTACCTGTAGTGAGAGCAGAGATATAGCCCCAAACTACTACTGCGCAGGTACCAGGTACTTGCCTTAGAATGAACTACAATAAGCTTACAGTTAAGACAACAGGTTGCCACGCCCACTGAATGACGTTGTTGTGTAGTGCAGTGCCTGCCTGTCTGCAGCGTTTCTAAATTTAATGATGAGAGAGGCCATGTAACTCGCTGTCAAGTTAGTCACGAATGTAACAGTTATACTGAGAAAATACCACCATCATTAGCTCAGTCTCCAGAAAAACGGGGGAAATACGGCCCTTAATTTATCCAAAAAAAAAAAGAAAACATTAGCCAGCCTTGCCAGAAGTCTGTAACGCTTGCTAGGCTACGCACCCCGGTTCCATGTCGGAAAATCAACCCTGATCTCCCGTTTTTCAGTCTGGAACAACATGCCGATACAGAATATTAAACATATACAATTAAAAGTTAAAACGTCATTGTTGTAGGCTACTTGTTAGCTATGTTTGCTAGCAAAGCCAAAACTTTCCCAGTGCAACTCGAACGCACTAATGTCGGTAAAAACATGGAAACTACGCATTTATCACCCCGATATCCAACCTCCTTCCATTAATGAATGCAAGGTTAGCTAGCCTACTATAGCCTACTCAATGGCAAACATTTTAAAACCAATTTGTTTCATGCTAAGAACCCTGTTGCTAACAACAGCTAACGCACTAGCACAGAAAAAATGCATTGCTTCTGTAATCGAATGCTCAGAGCGAAACCGTTCAATTATGGAAATCTACCTAATGTTAGTCTACTTCATGGTTATGGATCATAATGTAACGTTAGTTGACATGGTTCCTTACCGGGTGATTCAATAAGGCAGACAGGGAATAAGGCAGACAGGGAATCTGGGAATAGCGGAGGAGCTCCTTTCTGTAACCGACAGCACTTGAGTCCTGTTTGGTTTAGTTTGCCAAAATCAATGTAATTTTCTGACATTATAATAAAATAGCAATGATAGCTAGCTTGATCTACAATGTGTCCTGTCCCTATTCAGAACAGTGAGATGCAGGTAGCAATTCTTCCCTCGCTGGTTCCGCCTACTTGCTTTGTAACACACCCACTTGAAAACACTGTAGTCTTTCAAAAACTAGGAAGTGGTATTTTGACATATACCTCTACCAAATTTTCAATTTTATATTCAAATAACACTTCTTTTTTTTGGCCAGCCACGAATAAAGACTTAATTAGTTGTGCCTTGATCTGTTCAATAAGGTCAATGTTGTTTTTGAGTGGATTCCCCTCTAATAAACCTGCTGTTACTTGTATGGACCTGCTGTGACCTGTATGAACCTGCTGTTACCTGCATGAACCTGCTGTTACCTGTATGACCTGGCTGTTACCTCTATGACCTGGATGTTAGCTGTATGAGCCTGCTGCTACCTGTATTAACCTGCTGTTACCTGTATGAACATGCTGTTACCTGTATGAACATGCTGTTACCTGTATGGACCTGCTGTTACCTGACTGACCCGGCTGTTACCTGCATGAACCTGCTGTTACCTCTATGACCTGGCTGTTACCTGTATGAGCCTGCTGTTACCTGTATGAACCTGCTGTTACCTCTATGACCTGGCTGTTAGCTGTATGAGCCTGCTGTTACCTGTATGAACCTGCTGTTACCTCTATGACCTGGCTGTTACCTGTATGGACCTGCTGTTACCTGCATGAACCTGCTGTTACCTCTATGACCTGGCTGTTACCTGTATGGACCTGCTGTTACCTGTACGACCCAGTTGTTACCTGCATGAACCGGCTGTTACCTGTATGGACCTTCTGTTACCTGTATGAACCTACTGTTACCTGCATGAACCTGCTGTTACCTGTATGAACCTGCTGGTACCTGTGCCTCTGGTGTCCCCCTGTGCAGCTGTGCTCCATCGAGGTTACCTGTGAGTCAGGCAGCGTGATGGCCGCCACGCTGGCCAATGGCGGCATCTGTCCAATCACAGGCCAGCGGGTCCTGAGTGCGGAGGCCGTGCGCAACACCCTGAGCCTCATGCACTCCTGCGGCATGTATGACTTCTCTGGGCAATTCGCCTTCCACGTGAGTGTGATACACGCACACGCGCACGCACAGACACACACAAACACATGCACACACACACACACTAACACACACACACACACACATACACATACACACTAACACACATGTACACAAATGTGCACACACACACACACACACACTCACGCAAACACGCACACACACATACACACTAACACACGTGTACACAAACGTGCTCATGTACACACACACGCACACACACATACACACTAACATGCATGCACACACATAGACAGTAAACACAGGCCCATGCACACATACACACTAACATACAGAAACGCATGCACACATGTGCGCACACAGACACACACACACATACATATGAACACCCACACATACACAAGCACATGCGCACACACACTGATACACACCCAAACACGTGCAAGCACACACACACACACATGACATTAGTTAAAAAATAACTGTGCTGAGCTTCAAAACTATGTATGAATAATCCTGTGCCCTCCCCCGCCCTGCTCTCACAGGTTGGCTTGCCTGCCAAGTCTGCCATTTCAGGGGCAGTGTTACTGGTGGTACCCAGCGTGATGGGGATGATGTGCTGGTCGCCCCCTTTAGACAGATTTGGGAACAGCGTCCGGGGAATTCACTTCTGTCAGGTAGGTAATGAACCAGGGCCCCATTTCCCAAAGCGATCTTCGAGTAAAGATCCTCTTTGGCTATTTTGTTTTTATATTACTTTTATTGTTTGTTTGTTTGTTTTTTGTTTTTTTTCGCTCTAGTATAATCGTTTTTTATGTAATGTCAGTAAATTTCTATCATTTTAATCATAAAATGAAAGAAAGCACAAACACAAAACACTCTAAGATGCTTTTGGGAAACAGGGCCCAGAACAGTTAGCTGGAGGAATTATTATTATTATTATTTCTATTTCTATTTCTTCTTCTTTTTGCATTGTATTTAGCTCACTGTAATCCAGAGCAATTTACAGTTTTTTATTTTATTTTTTAAACTTTTTTTTTACATACAATCTATTTATACAGCTGAATATTTTACTGAATCGATACAAGTTAAGTACGTTTGCTCAAGGGAACTACAATTCCATCCGCTTGGCCATTTTTCTGATTTTTAGGATTTTTCTGAATGGGTGACAGAAGTGTCTGCTTTAATGGCCTTTCTGTAGAAACTGGTGTCCTTGTTCAACTTCCACAACTACGACAACCTGAGGCACTTTGTGAAGAAGCTGGACCCTCGCAGGCAGTCAGGAGACGATCGGGTAAGAGCAGGGGACGTTAGCGCTACCTTAAATAAAGCTTTATATACACTAATACAGTCAGATCCATGTCTGTTAAATCACTGAATATTCAGAGCGGAATTCTTCTAATTTAAACAAACAACATCTTATTTAAACACATTGTTCTATCACAGTAGAGAATTAAACATGTGGCAGGCTTTGGCTACACGCCCAGGTTCTTAATCACTATGGCAATCCGCCACCCTTCAAAGAAGCATGACGCCATTTACGTTTCTCCGTAATAACAATCATCCCTGACGAATGCTAAAATTCCATCCAGAGTTCTGTGTTTATCTGAATGTCTGGTGAAAGCCAGTTTGGGAATGCTGTCAAATGCCTGGTGAAAGACAGTTTGGGAATGCTGTCAAATGCCTGGTGAAAGCCAGTTTGGGAATGCTGTCAAATGCCTGGTGAAAGCCAGTTTGGGAATGCTGTGGAATGCCTGCTGAAAGCCAGTTTTGGAATGCTGTAGAATTGAACCACTGTGCCCAGTGGCTAAGGTAGCTGTACTCTTTAAAAGTGCTTTAGCTGTGTTTGTTGCTTTTTGCTATATAGCAGCATTTTCTGATTTCCTAGAACAAATCGGTGGTGAACCTGATGTTTGCGGCGTACAGTGGAGACATTTCAGCACTAAGGAGGTAAGAAGGCTCCTACAGTTATCTTCAGAGCCTGCACACCGCCCACGTCTCTCGCTCTGTGAACACAAGACCCCCCCCCCCCCCCTCTACTGCCCCCGAGTGGTGAAACGAGCTCCCTACAGCGGTCAGGACAGCAGAATCATTGGTCATCTTCCACAGACCCACCTCTTCAGAATGTATCATGAATCCCCTCCCATCCCGACCTTTTAGCACTCTTTGCTTATGTAATTATTCAGGCTATTATGGTATATTTTATTGGTTTATGGTTTTTAATGGCTTAGTATACGTCTGTGCTTAGTTACATTTAACTTACTGCTTTAGTTGCATGTACACACGCTGCTCTGGAAAATTGTTTAGCCAGGTCTGGCACTGTTGCTCAAGTGGACAAACTTATGTTCTCTTACAGTGTAAGTCATTGTCCAAATACAGTGGCTAAATGTGGAATGGCTCTTCTCTCTCTCTCTCTCTCTCTCTCTCTCTCTCTCTCTCTCTCTCTCTCAGGTTTGCTCTCTCCTCCATGAACATGGGGCTGAAGGATTATGACTCTCGCACAGCGCTACATGTGGCCGCTGCAGAGGGTGAGTCAACATACACACACACACATGCGCGCACACACACGCACACACACACACACACAGTAATGAACGATTGACTCAAACGCAGTTCCCAGTCCTCTCTGAGCTGTCTGTATCCTGCTCTCTCAGGTCATGTGGAGGTCGTGCAGTTTCTCACGCAGGACTGCAAAGTCAACCCTTTCGTGAAAGACCGGTAAAGACACCTCTCAGAGCTTTGAACTTTAACCCCTCTTTCTGTGTATCTCTCTCTTTCTCAATTCAATTTCAAGGTGCTTTATTGGCATGAGATGTACTGTGTTGCCAAAGCAAATGTTACAAATAATAATAATAACAATAACAATAATAAATCAATAAATAAATATTGATGACAAGTTGCTATATATAAAGCAGCTAGTGGGGCTGTGCATCCTTCACCCAGTAGAATTGGTAACCTTTCTTCATCTGAAAGTTGGAAGTATTTTTGTTGTTTTTTCAAAGAAATCATTCAGAATTTTTCAATATATATGGCAGTGTAGAAGGAAGTGTATCTCTGTCTGAACCTCACCTGTCTCACAGTGATCACATGTCCTCTCCTCTTTGGGGCGCCAGGTTTGTTTGTGTCTTCCTGTTTCAATGGCCAGGCTGGGATCAACTTAGGGCCCTATATTACACCCGGCGCTAAGTGGCGCTAACCCAAACGCAAGTGTCTTTGCTATCTTACACCCAGCACAGGGTTCATTATAGCTCCTAGCGCTTACGTCGTTTAAATACCAAGATGTTGTGCCCATAGCAAGTGAACTGGGCGGGTTGGTTTTAAAATGACCAGGATAATTTTTGGTGTATTGCAATCTTGAGCCAGCAGAAAGCGCTTGCGCTAAAACCACCACAAACCAGGGGCTCGTTTCACGAAAATTGCGACGTGCCAGCTGTGATCTGCGAGCGATTTCTCCTGCACTTTTTGGAGTGTTTCACGTAGAAAAAAAGAATTGATTTTGTGCGAGTGGCCTGTAGTCGTTTTTGCGACTTTTATTTGCGATTTGCGAGCGATGCATTTTTGTGGAACGCGCCTTGACAAGAAATTGCGATCTGCGAGTGGAATTCCTCGCAAATTGCTTTCGTGAAATGAGCCCCTGGTCTAAAGTCATGTCGCAGTTGTTTACATGTTATTTTAACAGCGCATATAAGTGCACCTACATAGGCGTGTTCTGTCTGTTACACACAGGGGCGCGCACAAGCATGACTAAAAATATCAAGATACAATGTGAAATATTATTATTGTGTAGGCTATATCAAAAAATGCATAATAATAAAAGGGTCCATAATTCAAAGACCACATACCTGTCCCTCAGCGAAGGGGAATGGCACATTAAATTGCTTTCAGCCCACTCCATTGACGTCCAGGCGATGTGCGATGGTACGTGTAAGGTTACATGATAGACTATTCACAATTTTCAGTGGCTACTTTTCTTAATGACCAGGCTGTGCTTTGTCAAGCTGGTTCTCAGTTTATCAGTTTTGTATAACCATGGTCGGGTACTCTGCCAGGGTGTAGTGTGTTTTTATCAGTTTTGTATAACCATGGTCGGGTACTCTGCCAGGGTGTAGTGTGTTTTTATCAGTTTTGTATAACCATGGTCGGGTACTCTGCCAGGGTGTAGTGTGTTTTTATCAGTTTTGTATAACCATGGTCGGGTACTCTGCCAGGGTGTAGTGTGTTTTTAAGGCCACTGCATTTTGCTTTGTGTTTGTGTGTCCCTGTAGATAATTTTTTCTTTGAGAGGTTATAATTTTGTTGACTCTAATTGATTTCATATCAGTCTCTCTCACACTCCCTCTCTCCTGTCTTTCTCTCTCTCACACTCCTACTCTCCTCTCTTTCTCTCTCACACTCCATCTCTCCTCCTCTCTCTCTCCCTTTCTCCTTCTCTTCATCTCTCACATTCCCTCTATCCCGCTCTTCCTCTCTCCACTTTCTCTCTCGTCTCTCTCACTTCTTCTCTCCTTCTCTCTCTCCCTCTCTTCTTTTTTATTTCTCTCTCATTTCCTCCATCATTGTCCATTCCCTCATGTCCTTTCTCCATCTGCGTCCCTTTCTTGTGTCCTCCATGTGCATTTGACCCTTCTCTCACCCCGTCCCGCCTTCCTCTCCTCCTGGTTACCTGTGCCTCAGGTGGGGGAACGTTCCCCTGGACGACGCCATGCAGTTTGGGCAGGATGGGGTGGTGAAGGTCCTGCAGGACTACCTTCACACCTGCTGCCTGAAGGGGGTGCTGTCGGACACGGAGGACCAGAGCAAGCTGGAGACGGCCGAGAGCATGGTGTGAGGGAGGTCGCGGCTCACGGCGGGATGTTGTTTTACTGGTGTCGAAAGGGTTCCATTTTAAAAAATAATTATTTGACCCGGGTCTGACCTTAATGTTTCAACTTCCTTCAAACATTTGTGTTATTCAAAGTAAACCAATGAAGAAGAAAGTAAAGGCCTACAGTTTTCCCGGTTGTCTTCTGACGGTTGAGCAGAGACTCGATGGGAGATGTAGTTTTTTTTTGTTTTTTTTGCCTTGTGCTGATTCTGCCCGGAAACATCAGCTGGGTCAATTTATTATGTTCATACATGCCAACTCCTACATACAAGCATGCACAACACAAACGCATGCACACATGCATGTACACTGTATGCATGAAGGCACACTGCAATGCATGTATGTATTGTATACACACATTCACATGCAAAACATGCACAAAGCACGTATTCACACGCACACACACACACACACACACACATATGCAGGCACATCTGCGCACACACACACACACACACACACACACAAACCCTTCTGTCCTGTGGGATTTGGAACACTCATGAAATTAGCATAATATCATAATTTGTAACATACATGCATCCTTGTAATTTAATAAGAGATTTTTCTATTTATTTTTGTAGAATGTATTTTTGAAAAAAATAGACAAATGAAATTCACACAGGGCTACAATGGCTGGAATATTTTCAACACATCAGCGGAGTAGCACTTGTGGCTAAAGTTAGCAACTGTTCTGTTTTTAGATAAGTGTTTAGAGTGCTTTATGCAATCAAATCAAATCAATCAAAACCATTTTCAGGTAATTCTGACCTGTGAGATGGAACGTTTCTGTATTTTTGTGTTCCCACACCGAGGTCAGGGGTATTTGGGGACTTGTTTTGGATGCTTTTGAATTTTTTCCTCTGTTTTAATGTCTAGTGATCCAATCAGACATTTACTCATTATCATTTTGTAATATTGCAGTCCAAGACAAACTCTGTTCAGTTTTAAGATGTTATGTATTAATTCAGATAAATGTTGATTCAATTATTAATTTTCTACTCAGGGGTGGATGCTTGGGAATGTTAAAATATCAAGCTGTCGATTTTATTCAATTGTAATTTGAATGTAATGTTCACACGTCTGTGTGGAAACCCTCAACGTCCCTTGTGTTTCTCTGTCTGTTCTCATCCATAATAATACCCAATGATATTATAATATTATAATCTCCAGAAAGGCACAAAACTAGTAGACACACATGTAAAGGCATATAAAACATATAAAAAAGCATATAAAAAAGGCATATAAAACATCAAATTGTGAACAAAAATTTTATGTGCAGTCATGTATTTGCAGACAAAATGTAAGTTAAAAAGTAAAAATATTCCGGTTAGGTTAGTGTCCTGGAAGGCGGCAAAAAACTTTAATGAATAAATGATTATTAAATCTCACTCTTTAGGCTTTTGCTCAATGCACATATGCATTTAATCTTAATCTTTAGGTTTTTATTAAATGCAGGTATTTATTTAATATAAATATACATTTCTAGGCTTTTATTCATGTCAGATATGTATATAATCTAAATCAGTGGTCCTCAACCCTGTTCCTGGAGATATACCATTCTGTATGTTTTCACTCCAACCCTAACACAGCCCACCTCATTCAACAGAGAGCTTGTTGAGCTGCTAATTAGTAGAATCAGGTGTGCCAAATTAGGGTTGAAATTAAAACCTACAGGACGGTGGCTCTGCAGGAACAGGGTTGGAAATCACTGATTAAAATCCATCTCCATGGATCCATATTTGTCAACTCCATTTCTGGAGGACGAGCTCGTGTTCTGGTTTTCACTCCAACCAATTACTCCGGCTTCTCAACAGGTGTTGTTAGGAACGTGAACACGTTTGCATGACCCCCAGAAAGAAGATGGTGCTTTAGGGGGGAATGTTGGAGTTGGGCACTGGTGGCTGTTGTGTGAGGTGTGTGTTTTTGATTTGTGCCCGGACATGAATGCACAAATTAAGGGACTACCTTAAGTGCTTGCTGTAGGCTGGTTTCTCCAGGTAAGACTCCACTGGAGTGTGAAGGAGATTTGGCCCCACGTCTCTGATTTTTATTTTATTTTTCCAGCTTTATTTTTTATTTTTTTATCGTTGTATATGAAGTCACCCACTCGCAGGGAAGTGTGTGCTTTCTAAAACAAATTTAAAAATGAACAGTGAGTGGACCGTGTCTGGGCGCCGGGCCTTGCCGCAGATGGATGGATTAAACTGCGAGATTGCGGAAATGCCGGTTTGGGTGAGTAGCCAGAATCCTGCTCTGAGTTTAGGGGCTGCCTCCCCAGGTCTGTGCGATTCTGCGTTCTGTTTTAGTTTTGCTCTTAAGGGTTCACGCCTACATCCAGCCGTTTATAGCTGGTTAGGCTCTCCCCTGTCAGAGAAACTATCCTGATGGGAGCGGTCTCTTCCAGGATGACCGTGCCCCCATCCACAGGGCACAAGGGGTCACTGAATGGTCTGATGAGTATGAAAATGATGTGAATCATATGCTATGGCCTTCACAGTCACAAGGGCCGTATCGGATTCGGCACTCTTCCACACTGTTGAGTAGCCTCGGTGAGTAGATAGGGCAAGAAAGTCGTAGAGTACGTGAAAATCTTTCAACTTGCAGTATACTTCAAACACCCGGATGACACGCTTACTTCCGGGGTTTCGCTGAGTACATTCGGGAGCACACTTCAAGAAGTACCCGAACATTTTGGTCACATAAATATGACGTGACCTTCATTTAAATTATTATAGGTGCTGCTTCACTGAAGTTTTCCTTCATATACAACAAAAACAACACACACACACACACACACCATGGCCCTACCTGTTCATATGAATTTTGTACATTATCCATCATTCACTTTTACCGTTAGGTGTGTGTGTTGTTACTGAAAGATGGGCTCAATTTGAAAATAAATCAAATTAAATATAAATATACATAACACCCTATGCACATTTGTTCACGTACTGACCTTGTAATATGGTGATGTGGCACACGTGATCAAAGAGGGTGAAGCACAATCAGGAAAACATTTAATTATAATTTCAGGGTTTTGAAATAGTGTTATATCTGGCATTTGTGTCAAATTGGTTCTTAACTTGAGAATGCTGTTTGTATTTCTATAGCCGTTAATTTCCAACATTGAAATGTGCGACTTTCAACAAACGGCGCTATGATGGGCTTTAAAATTCTGAGGCTTGTTCTCAAAACAATCTGCAGAGAGAACACTGCAATTTTAAGATCTCAGATTTCTGAAGCATTCAAGGTTTTCAGTGCACCAAGATGAATGCTAATGGAGATGGCTGTGTTAAAATGCTAATGGAGATGGCTGTGTTAAAATGCTAATGAAAATGGCTGTGTTAAAATGCTAATGGAAATGGCTGTGTTAAAATGCTAATGGCCAACTGTATGACATGACACCAGCAGACAGTGAGGCAGCGTTGCTGTTCAATTTCAATGAGCAAACTTTACTGTTTGATAGATGAACATTTCATTTCGTTTCAGGCATTTAGCAGACTTTCTGATCCAGAGCTTTGTTTTTTCTTAGCATTTTTTTTGGCATAGCATCCATTAACACAGCTGGATATATACTGAAGCAGTTCAAGTTATGTTTCTTGCTCAAGGGCACACTGGCAGTGTCTTACTTGGGAATCAAACCTGCAACCTTTCGGGCACAAGCCCAACCTGCGACTCTTTTGGTTGTAAGCCATGTCTACGCTAAAGCTGATGGAACTGCTGAAGTATGGGGAACGGAAGCGTGTTTGGAACAACGTAATTGCATTTGACCATACCGATCACACCATCATCCCAACTTTCGTAGTTTCTTATCCCATGACCTTTTGAGGAAAAAAAAAAAAACCTTCGATGAGGTGATAATTTTTTTTTGCAACAACTTCTGTAACGTATATGGCAGTTTTTTTGAGGTTTGGAACTGTAAAATAGTAGTAGATTTGTATGAGCTGTATGTTGCAGTGGTTACCTGTGATTGGCTGTCTGCTGTACTGTTAGCCTGTGATTGGCTGTCTGCTGTAGTGGCTGTCTGTGATTGGTCCACTTTTTGGCGCCCTTGCTGGTTCTTACGCTGTTCATCCAGCCGATGTAGGCGGAGACGCGGGTGAAGACAGTCGGTTTCCGTTCCATGTTGCAGCCCGAAGAGGACACAAAGCTGGTCACACTGTGGACATAGTACCTCCCGTTCACCTTGCAATTCAGGGGACCACCAGAGTCACCCTACGAGGAGGGAAACGCCCCCAGAGCTCAGAATTACGGGTTCTGTCTACATATGGTGTAGTTTAGAGAGATCAAGCTTTAGAACTTTCTGGTTTTGTATCACAACATTGTTTTCTCTTAGTTTTAAAGCAAAAAATAATTGTTATATTAACAAAAATTGTTAATATAACAATTTTTTACAAAAATTATGCGCGGCGCAATGGTCGGCCTCAGCATACACATGTTCTCATACTCAACCAATCACATGCATGCATCACTAATGAAGTGCCCCTTTTGAAAGTGAAAGATCTCTCCCATACTGCTTTAGCCTGTGCTGCTTTTGTTTGCTTTGCTGCTGCTGGTTCAATTTTTTTTTTAAATTCTGCTCACTCTCCACCACCCCAGCTTCCACCTGTTTGGATCTGCTCCTATGGGCTGGGGGTAGTTTTGGTGTATATTTCCTGTTTAGTAGAAGTCATGCTCCCTGGTTGATAGTTAGTGCACGCTGGTGTGTGCACTAGAAGTACATAGAGCAGATCCATTCAGCGCCAAACCAAAATAATTGTATATTCATTCTTATATTCAACACTATTCAACACAGTTGTCCTGACAGAAATAGCTTTTTTCTTCACAAACTCATTTCGGTTTTAGTGATTGCTGAATTCATCACGCTGTTTGTTGAAAACTCTCACTGCAACATATGCTAGTCAAATTTAAAGGCCAGTGTTGATTGAATCTCAGCCATCAGATATAAAACTTTAATTTTTAAGACAAGACTGGAGATGGGGTGCTTCTATGGTGTCTTTCTTGCACACACAATATAAATTAATTAAAGGATAATAGATTATTCAGCCAAATATTTATTAACTGAGCTGAGTTGATGATATCTGTTCCATTTATGAAGTATTTGCTTGGATATTAGAACTGTGATCCTAAAGCTAAACACATTAATTTAAATGCTATACATCTCTGAACTGTTCCCAGATTTCACACCAGCTTCTGTTCTCAATAATTTAATTAGCTCAGTCATTTTCCTAATCTGACTTTTTTTAAATGCTTTACTCATAATTTTCTCCGCAATTTGGATTGGCCAGCTCTATACAGCCGTGCTCATGCTGCAATCTCCACAGCTCATGCGGGAGAGTGTAGGCAAGCATGTGATGTCACCACCAGCTGCCTCTTTTCACACTGTAGCCTACAAGCCAAGCTCTCACAGACATGAGTCAGAGCAATACACTTCATCAACCAGTGGGGGTCACTAGAATGAGATGCAGATCCCATCTGGACTTTTCCTAACCCAAAAAAAACAAATTTATGACAGTAATTTTGTTGGAAAAAAAAAAAGTTGACTGCACCTCAGCCCAGGCATCCTTTGGTTCACAAACTTGTTAGGGGGTTGCCATTCTAAATTCTTTATTTTCATTGAATTGTATTTTCCCTTGGGCCTGCACCACTTTTTTTTTTTTTTTTTTTGCACAAGGCAGCCATTTTCTGTTTCTGCAATGATTGTACTGTAATTTAAAAATAATTGTAATGAGTACCAACACTAAAGATAAAAAGACTAAAACTTTCATTCCATCGTGAGACAAATTTGAGGTCAAAAGTGGATTGAATCCACGCCACACAGAAAGAGCAGCTGTAGCCACATGCACGTTGACACGGAACCAGCCCCAGCAAGCGAGCGCTCAGGCCACTGTCGGCGCCAGCCATCGGTCCGCCAACGTTTCTCCAACGGGCACTGCAGCCGCCCGCTAGCGGCTGGACCGTTCTATGATTTCGCCTTCTCTTAACAGCTGATCCTCACCTCCACTACCTCGCCTCAGTCATCCATCTGCTTTTCCAATTTATATAAATCACGGTGGGACAACGGCTGTGCCGATTGGGTATCAAGAGGCCGCTGTGTGCATGTTGGCGGTTTATGGCTGCAGTCCGCGCCGGGGTGATTCACTCTGAGTGTGGCCCCACCCGGTGATGTAGCAGAGGTTGTTTTTGGGCAGGGTCTGACCGGACGGAGGGAGGGATGCCACCTGGACGTAGGCGTTGAGGGTGGCGTTGCTGGCCGGACGCAGCAGGGCAATGTCGTATCTAAATTCCGGTACCAATCAAAAAGTCATCAATCATCATTAGTTCAGCGTGTACTGCAGTTTTTTCGGACGTCTGCTGACGTCTGCTGTAAACCCTGAAATTCAGCACGTCAAATCTGGAGTTCGGAGATTAAAGGAGGCGGATTTTCTCAACCAAATCTGTTATGGAAACTGCCATTTTATTCATTCACAGGACATGCACTTTTGATGACGTTAGGTCTGGCATTCTAAGATTCTCCGGTCATAAGCTGTTGTGGTTTTGGACTTAACATTACCAAGCAGGGGGGTATTAACATAGCCAGGGTTTCTTTGCGTTAGCTGGCCTCAGAAAGCCTAAACACCACAATCTGGCTTAACCGGTACTACGGATGTGGTTATCTCAAATTGCTAAGTGAACACGGGCTTTATTAATCAACAACGAGCCTATAGCGGTGCAGCATGAGCTGTACTAGAGCAGCATAAGACTGATACGGTCAGATATAAAGAACATTAAACAATCATAAGAGCAAAAAGAAAGACCGTTGCCTCCAACAAAGCCAGGGAGGAGATTTGCTAAAAAAATTTAAATGCTCATTGTGTAGGTTAAATTAGTTGGTTAAGAGGCTACCTTATTCACTTTACCACTTGTGACAAATACATCTATACTCTCAGTACATTGTCACACAGTTTATTTCTAATGTGACAACTGTACTGCTACATTCTAGAGCTCCTAAATTTTAAACTTGATACAGCATGTTTAAAGTCACGCTGAAGCAATCACACCAACATTTATTCATACAAAAAAAATCTCAAGAACTTTGCTATCCGCACATATCTACGGGATCTTTTGGAATAGAGATGCTTTTTTTCAAAGCCAATGAGTTGATTGGTCAAAGGGCGGTGCTTTTATACGTTTCAATCCGATAGCCTGAACATAACCTGCCCCGGAGCAGATTAGCCGTGCAGAGTACATTGCCGTGGCAATATACCCAGATTAAAAGTTAGTCGCTTTGGCGTACAGAAAACCCAGGGTTGAAGCTTAATTTAGCTCGCTATCCCCTTAACTAGGTTAGGTCTGGTACGCACGGTGCTTTTAAACACGTGGTCACTAGGTTAGGTCTGGTAAACATGGTGCTTTTAAACACGTGGTCACTAGGTTAGGTCTGGTAAACATGGTGCTTTTAAACACGTGGTCACTAGGTTAGGTCTGGTAAACATGGTGCTTTTAAACACGTGGTCACTAGGTTAGGTCTGGTACGTATGGTGCTTTTAAACACGTGGTCACTAGGTTAGGTCTGGTACGCACGGTGCTTTTAAACACGTGGTCACTAGGTTAGGTCTGGTACGCACAATGCTTTTAAACACGTGGTCACTAGGTTAGGTCTGGTACACACGGTGCTTTTAAACACGTGGTCACTAGGTTAGGTCTGGTACACACGGTGCTTTTAAACACGTGGTCACTAGGTTAGGTCTGGTACACACGGTGCTTTTAAACACGTGGTCACTAGGTTAGGTCTGGTACGCACGGTGCTTTTAAACACGTGGTCACTAGGTTAGGTCTGGTACACACGATGCTTTTAAACTTTAAACTTTTTGATTTGTGCTGATTACAAACACCATCCGGAAATTCCAATCAGGTGAAGTAATTGGCAACACGTATCCATATATCTTATTATATTTAAATATTTCTAATATACGAGAGGCTTTCACCTGTCCACACAGCGAGCAGCGGTAATCGCCCATCCTGCCTGGATCAGAATGCCGCCGCAGTTGTGCTTGAAATGAGTGCTGGTTTGGTACTGCAGAGAGGCCTGAGAGAAGCAGCAGGCAGACTGGATTACGGACTGAAGGAAATGAAGTTTTATTCAAAGGGCCTCCCAGGTGGCCGACCCAGATATCGCGCAGTGGCGCGGGAAAGTTATTTATTTCCTCTTCATGCCATAAAAACGTCGTTAAATAAGGTTGCCAACGTGGGCACCTGTCAGTCAGGGATGGATTTACTTTGATCACCATTTTGCTCATTTTGCTCATTTATTTCCAAGGAAATATAATCAATTAATGTCCTTTTTTTCTCTCTGAAACACTCTGACAAAGACTTTTAATTAACATCTGTGAAAAAGGCAGTGTCTTTTTGATTTTTTTTTTACCATGTTTAATAGATTAAATGGATGTGGCAGTGGAGTATAATAGTGAAGGAACTGGGCTTGTAACCTACAGTTTGCAGGTTCGATTCCCAGGTAGGACACTGGCATTGTACCCTTGAGCAACGTACGTACTTTTACCTGAATCGCTTCAGTAAATATCCAGCTGTATATATGGATGCTATGTAAAAATGCTAAACACTGCGGAAGTGGCTCTTGATGTGAGTGCCTGCTAAACGCCAGTAATGTAACACAGTTTAGCCTCAGTCGACCACGCCCTGCAGAAGCTACACCAGTAATGTAACACAGGTTAGCCTCAGTCGACCACGTCCTGCAAAAGCAACACCAGTAATGTAACACAGGTTAGCCTCAGTCGACCACGTCCTGCAAAAGCTACACCAGTAATGTAACACAGGTTAGCCTCAGTCGACCACGCCCTGCAAAAGCTACACCAGTAATGTAACACAGGTTAGCCTCAGTTGACCACGTCCTGCAAAAGCAACACCAGTAATGTAACACAGGTTAGCCTCAGTCGACCACGTCCTGCAAAAGCGACACCAGTAATGTAACACAGGTTAGCCTCAGTCGACCACGTCCTGCAAAAGCAACACCAGTAATGTAACACAGGTTAGCCTCAGTCGACCACGTACTGCAAAAGCGACACCAGTAATGTAACACAGGTTAGCCTCAGTCGACCACGCCCTGCAAAAGCTACACCAGTAATGTAACACAGGTTAGCCTCAGTCGTCCACGTCCTGCAAAAGCGACACCGGTAATGTAACACAGGATAGCCTCAGTCGACCACGCCCTGCAAAAGCTACACCAGTAATGTAACACAGGTTAGCCTCAGTCGTCCACGTCCTGCAAAAGCGACACCGGTAATGTAACACAGGTTAGCCTCAGTCGACCACGCCCTGCAAAAGCTACACCAGTAATGTAACACAGGTTAGCCTCAGTCGTCCACGTCCTGCAAAAGCGACACCGGTAATGTAACACAGGTTAGCCTCAGTCGACCACGCCCTGCAAAAGCTACACCAGTAATGTAACACAGGTTAGCCTCAGTCGTCCACGTCCTGCAAAAGCGACACCGGTAATGTAACACAGGTTAGCCTCAGTCGACCACGCCCTGCAAAAGCTACACCAGTAATGTAACACAGGTTAGCCTCAGTCGACCACGCCCTGCAAAAGCTACACCAGTAATGTAACACAGGTTAGCCTCAGTCGACCACGTCCTGCAAAAGCTACACCGGTAATGTAACACAGGTTAGCCTCAGTCGACCACGCCCTGCAAAAGCACAAGTCAGTTCCTGACTGTTGCCTGGAGTCCAATGGGTTACGTGATTGGCCGTGACATCACCAAGGGAGAGAGGGTTTGTGCTGGTTGGGTTTTCGCAGCTGGGTCATCGGGCGAGAGCGCCCCTCTGGTCGACCCCCAGTGCCTGCAGTCTGCCTGTGCTGCCACTTTTCACCACGCAGCTAAGCTGATGTATGTTAGCCTGCAGTCCCTCGAATTACGGAGAGGACAGTGTAATTGGTGCCGGGAGAGTAAGGTTTCATTAACTCCATAATGGGTGGAGCACCGGTGAGCTGACAGTCAGTCACACGCTTGAGCTAACTTAAAGGTTTTGCTGTCCACAGCAAGACACAATGATTTAGACTGGTGAGTGACTGGTAGCATAAGTAAGGTTTCTTGGAACCTTACTCTCCCATCAGTTATAGCGAGGCTGTCATGTGTTGTAGCCACTTAGTACAATAGCAGTGCACTTGGGAGGGGAAAAGTGACAGCATTAGAAAATAAAGTGAAGTTGTTCAGTGATGTTTGAATGGCTCTGCCAGCAGCCGTACCACCATTCACTCTGCTCCTGCTGAATGGCTGGAGCTAAGTAGTTGTGGGCTTGGTTAGTACTTGGATGGGAGAGCTCCTGAGAAAACTAACTAAGTTGCTGCTGGAAGTGGTGTTGGTGGACCAGTCGGGGGCGGTCTTCCCTCTGGCCAAATAAATCAGTTTGGGCAGTGATGGGGACACTGTGTTGTTGGAGATGCTGTCATTCTAATTTAATTAGCTAAAACATTGTTATCTCCCTCTCCACCACAACTGATATGTAGTGTGCGCTCTGGTGCAAAATGGCTGCTCTACATCACCCAGGTGGGTGCTACACATTGATGGTGGACACTGGTGGTTGAGGCAAGTTTCCCCCTCACCATTGTAAGTGTCATTGAGTTTTTTTGAAAGGCGCATGCAAATATAATGTATAACAATAATGTGAAAATATGCACTGGTGATTACCTGCCATGGTAAGGAGTGGGGTGTGGTTACTTTACTCCCCACAACTCTCAGGTTCTCTGGGAACTGCAACTGTGTAGCGTCCTCACAAAACACTGCAGATGCACACGCACATGCACATGCACACCCACACGCAAACACACATACAAATACACATGTACACATGCGCAAACACACCCACACGCAAACACACATACATATACAAATACACATGTACACACACCCCCACACCCGCATGCATATACACATGTATACAGACATGCATGCACACAGACACGCACAGAAATATACACATGCATACATACACACAAACACACGATGAAAAAAGGAGATGTTTTAAAGCATTGGTTAGGCGCATTACATCTGTACCCCCATGCCTCGAATAAGTGTTTATCTGAAATTTCCTTCCCTAACAATGTGGAAATGCATCTTCATTATGACTAAGGTGCATAGGGAATCTTTACCCTGAAGCTAAATGCTGATCGATGTCTAATAGCTTTATGCACAAGCACCCAGAAGCTAGTAGATATTGCATCTCTACAAGTGATTTTAGATGCTAGAAATACAGTATGTTCCATGCCTCTGTTATCTGGCACAATTTCATGTGAAATTTCCATCTGTAATCGTGTTGTCACATGGGAGTTGTAGTAAGTGGGGAGCGTCTGTTCTGTATTGAGTTTGTAACATGGAGCTTGAAATCTCATCTTTAACCAAACCAATAATGCAACATTGTACCTATCAGACATTAACTCTTAGCCAGAATGGTTTAAATAGGTTTTTTTTTTCCTTTTACGTACAATCTAATCCTTCGCCTGGATATTTATTGAAGAGAGATCATTCATGATAAATAACTTGCCCTGACTTTCAGGCCACACTGATGCAACAATTAAACCCAATTCAAGTCAATTCTACAATTCTATTCCATTTTCTTTAAATGAGTCCTGGTGGACCCCTGTGTATGCCGGGTTTCTTAAAGCCAATCTCTTGATCAAATAAGATCATTGAAAACTCGTTTAAGTCCTTGCTTATTTCCCCCCAAACATATTTTATCACGATGTAGGCTTGGCTTGTTGCAACTTTCTTTGCCTTTCAATGCATTTGTATCTGTGACCACTTTTCCACACTTTCACGAATTAGAACCACACTTATTTCACCAATCCGTCTGCAATTTTGTCTAAAAAATAAATAAAACATTCTTTCTGGGAATCATTTGCCAAATGGTACATTCCAGAAAACAGAAGCATACGTTGATAAGAATCTGCACACTTACTAAGCTCCCAATGGTCAACCCGCCCAGTTCACTTGCTATGGGCGCAAGACCATTTGATAGTTAAACAACGTGAGCGCCGGGTGCTATAATGATACCTGCGCCGGGTGTAAGATGGCAAAGACACTTGCGTTTGGGTTAGCGCCGGGTGTAATATAGGGCCCTAAGTGTATAATTAAGAACAATTAGCAGCTTAGCAATTCACATATTGCAATTGTGGTTGGATTGAAAAGCAGTAGAGACGGGGTCATCCCAGGAGTGAGATTGAGAATCCCTGCAGTTAAGATTCATCTTTTTTTATTTTTAAGTGTGTTAAGTCGACTCTGATGGAGTGCATCACACTTCATGTTGGGCTCATATACATGTAAACTCTGTTCGAGTTTACTCAACACAAAAATATGCTACAATGTGGGAGGTGAACATTCTAGTGTTTGAAAATGCAAAACTCCTAGACCCCTATAATCCTAGCATCTCCTGCCACATGGTATCTTCCTTTTTTTAAAATAATGTAAATCTTACCGTGGGCTACCTGAGCTGTCAACAGGAGCAAGTTCAGCATGCTTGCAGTCTGTTGTGACTCGCAAGCCCTGTCCTGACTCTTATTTAGCCGACGTGGGTCACGTGTTTGTGTTGTTTTGTAGGTGTCACCTGGTGTGCTCTGTCCACACCTTTCCCCAATGGGACAACACCTGTGAGAGATTTGGTTCCGAGTTCTTCTTTTTTTAATCATTTATTTTTCAATGCCCCTCTGACCCTTTTTAAACTGGTGTTATTTTTCCAGTTTTGTTTGTCATGTGTGTACTTCGTTACTGAATCAAAGGAAACCGTTTTTTCATCCGCACGTGTATGTGCTAGCACAGGTGTAACAGGTGCCGTATGTAATGTGTCTATCATCCACATGTGCAATCATAACTGCGTCATTACATTACATTACACTCACACACGGCACTCTTATCCAGAGTGGCTTGCGTGAACATCAGCGTTGGTCACAGACATTCAAAAGTGCAATATAAAGAATGCACAGAAAGCCCATCTCTAATCAGTAAGTGTAGACTTAACCAAAAATAATTATTGTAACATAAAAAGACAGAAAAAAGTAAATGCCACTACACAGCTAAACCTGTTGTGATACAGCTACTGTATGTCTACACCGTTACCGTATGTCTACACCGTTACCATATGTCTACACCGTTACTATCATACCATTGGCAAGTTTTGATGAGGTCTGTGACAGTTATTACCGGAATAGAACAGACTTCCTCTTCCTGAGGCGTGGCATCCATTCCTTTCTGTGCAAAATACTTGCACATTTGTCAATGTAAAGGATCGGCAATAAAATCCATTAAAATCACACAATTTTGTCCCATCTTGCTTCCCATACAGTTTTCTGACAGGAAATTAGAAATGGCCTCTGGTGGTGGTTTTTATTGGTGAGTGATAGGTTGGAAGGGGAAAAAAACACTTCATGACAGGCCCCTACACAGTAAAATATTTGTGTTAATCCTTTTTCCCCGTATGTGACCCACATGAACATCGTTGGAGTTGAGTTAATGCTGAACATTTCAGTGTCGACGCTCCCCAGGAACCTAACATTTACCACTCGGCATGAAGGTTCTCTGACATCATGACAAGGTGTTGCTCAAAGTGTCAAAGAGTGAATGGGATCTAAGAGACAGCAAGTGGAACACATTCTCCATCAGTAGAATAAAATATCAAAGAAAGGTGTTTTCCTTATCAAGAATTTTTTTTTAAGTCTTGCTTGGCCCTGGACCCTCTCCCCTGGCTCCGTCCACTTTTATGCTGCTTCCTTGTCACGGCGTTGTGATGGACAACGAGGCAAAGGGAAAGCTTTGGGCCGATGCGACCGACCGACCGACCGACCGACAGACAGACAGACAGACAGACAGACAGACAGACAGACCTCACTCACTCACTCACTCACTCACTCACTGCATGAGAGACAGACATGCACACATCTGCCATCACCACATTGGGGCGGGGGACGTGTGACCCTTTTTCTCTTCTGCATCCTGTGAGAAAACACCACAGTGTAGAAAAGGATCATGGGATATCACTTTTCTGCAAAGACAGCAACTGGTGAATATGATGGTTTACCACACCTCTGTTATTTAGGAGAGTTGGAGCCACTTGTTCTCATGGTACAGAGCTATATTGGTTTGGGCAGACTATTGTTTGTCTTGTACACACTTTTACAGTTACTCTCCGCCTCTTAATGAAAAGTGACCCAAAACTTACATAGCGGGTTATTGTATCTGTATTTGTCGACGGTTCAATCCGCAAACCTTTTTAAAGACATAGAAGATGCAATGGTGTCATCAAGTTTAAATACTGGCCGGCAGAATGTTGCATTACCATTTCAGTTACTAATACCTTCCAGTAAATTTCCTGTTGAACCTCTTAACAAAAGCTGTTTCCGAATCCGAGCCCTATCTACTGCGCCCTGTCTCCTGCGTACAGTGCACTGGAAGAAGTGTGCTGTTTAATGTGCACTGTTTAGCACGTGACGTGCAGTACGCAAAAAATATCCGCCATACTATTTCCCGACCGTACTGTGGAAGTGTCGGGTTAGGGTCATCCCACCCTTGTGCGCCCATGTCACATGTTGTTTTTGTCGTATGTTTGTTGTATTCAAATGAAGCTTTTACTGTCTGTCTATGCAACCAAAATGTTTGTGTACTTTTTGAAGTGTGCTCCCGATTATACTCGGCGAAACCCTGGAAGTAAGTGTATCATACGGGAGTTTAAAGTATACTATATTTAGAAAGATTCTTGCCTGTTTAACGACTTTTTTCTCCTGTCTACTCAACAAGCCTACTTAATAGTATGGAAGGGTGCTGATTCTGACACAGCCAAAGACTGTTCGACTCAAATCATTATGGTCTGTCCTTCGACCACTTCTCTTTTTACGTTACATGCATCCTTCAGTCATTTTAGTCCATTTTTTAACATCAAGCAATCCGTAATCCAGTTTCCCCTTTATAAACAGATGTGGCCGTAGACTCCTGTCCAAAGCTACAATCTCACGACATCCTTCACCAAACACACCCGTGTTGCACAGAGATTTGAATCACTGTGAATGTCTTCCTGTCCTGCCTGTTTCATTCATATTTGGACTGCGCCAAAGTACATCCCCCACGCAAGCCACAAATATTATATTACACACACTATACACTGTAATTACGTCCTATAATAACATACAGTAATGTGCAGCAAGCGTCACAGGAAGTTAATATGTAACCATGAAAATAGGATTTCTGGCCTACTTTCTGACTGCGTTAGCGAAAGTACTCCGAGAATCGTTCCCAAGAGCGACCGCCTGCCTTTTTCTTCTCCTCCAAGAAGTAAATTCTTTGCAGCAGGGCTGTATATTTTCTCAATGACGGATACAGAAGCCCTGGAATCGATCAATATATTCCCTATCTTTGCCTTTTCTTGTAACTACAAAAATATTTTTTTGTCCTTCAAAAAACAGTTTGCTTGCGTTCAGTTTGGTGATTGCTGAACTTACCAAACCATGTATGTGAACAAGAAACCCTGCAGTTATTTGTGAGTGACAGTTAAGGATAAATGTTGAGCGAATCTAGGTCATTGTTGGAAAAATTGTGATATATTCAAAAGGTAGAAGCCCAGGCATAATGTATTCTCCACACCTATGCTTATAACAAATGGAACAGGGTATTAACCTCAATATTATTGAATCTGGTGAAAACCTATTAAATATTCTATGCAAGTGAACCTACCTTCTACAATTGTGGTCGGACGGTTATCGAGGGGCGAACAGCCTGGTATATGAGGTAGCTCCCAGCCCACTTGGACAGGGCTGGTGTGGCAGCGCACCGTGGGCGCGCTCGTTTGCGGACGTCCGGTACCCTCACGGTCGTATGACGGGAGGAGACCGGGACGGGTGTGTCGCGCGGCAGTAATTGAGTGAGCATATAAACGGAACTGGCCTCTACATTTATATTTTAGGCATTTAGCTGACGTTCTTATCCAGAGCGACTTACAATTAGTGCACAAACAAAAGGCCTAGATTCGTAAATCACCAACATTCCAAGTAGCAATTAATGAGAGCGTAATGGAGGAGCCGCAACACACCCGCGATATGTAATCCTTCGTCGCAACAATTAAAAATGTGGAAGAGAAGGTCGTATTTTTTTTTTAATGGGACAGATGGAAAATGCGGGTTCCAGGTTTTACTCAGTGCCGTTATCCAGCTAACTGGATACAAATCCTGCTTGGTAGTATAGCTCCCAGGCTCTTTAGAGGCTACAGCTGATGTGACGGACCCTGTTTGTGCATTCATGAATTATTTCTCTAAAATACTTTCGCAGCGGTGGGAACCCATGTCTTTTCACACCTCTGACCTATAGGTTTAGTGTGTCATGTGTACTATGTGTTCAAATGTGAGCTCTTGCTTGATATGACTTCAATGTTTAATATTCCAGCGAGTTTTGACGTGATGGAAAGAATCCGTTTGTGTGCTGTGTGTTGTGCTCGTTTGTGTGCTATGTGTGTTGTGCTAGTTTGTGTGCTATGTGTCTAGTGCTCGTTTGCGTGCTATGTGTGTAGTGCTCGTTTGTGTGCTATGTGTGTAGTGCTCGTTTGTGTGCTATGTGTGTAGTGCTCGTTTGTGTGCTATGTGTCTAGTGCTCGTTTGTGTGCTATGTGTGTAGTGCTCGTTTGTGTGCTATGTGTCTAGTGCTCGTTTGCGTGCTTTCTGTGTAGTGCTCGTTTGTTGTTCGATTGACTGTGAGTGTCTAATTAGCGATTGATGCCTATTATTGTTATGTTCTGAGTCTGTTTTGTCATTCTGTCATGTTTAGTATTGTCCGTTTCTGTAGCATACACTTTTCCATGTTTTCCGCAGCCTTGCGTTCTGTGCTGTATCTCTCGCTTCCTCTCATGGAGTTTTACTTTCGTTTCTGTACACTTCGTTTGTATTACCCTGCACTACTAATTATTATATAGGACTTATTAATTACTAACTGGCTAAACACGGGTGTGGTTAACTAATCTACTAACATCAGGGTTTAATAGAATTATTACTAACACAAACTAACAATTTAGTTCTCATCACGTTTCCACAGCTGTTTAGTGTTTCCTTACGTATCCAGTCATTGTTGTGTTAACTAATTTACTAACGACAGGGCTAGGATAGGATAACTACTAACGATTTACTAATTGCCTTGTTACGTGTCTCAGCTCTCAAGCTGTTTTCCATTTCCTGCTATTCTCAAGCTAAGTGTTTGCACCTGTCTACACATGCATTTATACCTGCTGTCTTTGTCCCTCGTTGCGAGTTCGTCTTACAAAACTAAGTTGTAGCATTGTCTGTTGCCTGTATTTCCCCCGAGTTAGTTATCTGTTTTTTCCGAGTCTGTGTTCCGAGTTTTTGTTTTCTGTGTTTCGAGTTTACGTTAGGTGTTGAGTTTGTTAGTTTTAGTATTCTGTTCTTTTGTTTGTTTTTCTGTCTGATTGATATCCCGGTTTTGACCTCAGTCTGTGTTCTCGCGACCCTGCTTTTGGATTTTGTTTTGTACCTCTGCCTTGCCTTCCTGTTATCGACCCCTGCCTGTTTTTGACTTCCCCTTGGACTTTGATTTGGTACCTTCATCTGGATTAAATGTCGTTTTTGTGCATTCCTGCCTGCTACTGCGTTCCTGTTTACACCGTACATAACAATTATGTTGTGCTTGGGAACGAGAACTACAACATTTGAATTGTGCAGCCATCATAAATTAAAATATACAAACGCATAACAAGTTGCTTATTGTCACAACTGCCTTTTATTGTCTCATTGTAAGGGGCAGAGTATTTATTGTACTACACCACCGTCCAGGATGTTCTACATGGCTAGTGTTTCAGTACTAGCCTTTGGCACGGCTTGGCATTTGTTTACGTTGACTGACATTTACTGCTTGCCTTCGTGACTGAAATAATTACATGACTGAATAAGTGAACGGTAATAATAATTTAGGAAAATTGTACATGACTGTTAATGATATAGTATAATTGAAGTTTGTAATCGCCAGCCACAGTGAGACAGGAAATGGATTCTTAAGAACGGCGCAATAAAATGGACTCTGGGAAAATTACAGAAAGGTTATTGTATAATTCAGAATTAAAACATTTATAATTTTGCCACCTGTGACAATTATGGAATCTAATTATGCTTTGGAGAGCAGTTTTTCAGAAATGCAGTTACAGTCCTGTGATTGTATATTTCATTTATTCACTTCTTGCGATACGTTTTAATTGATCGACAGAAAATGTGAATTAATATGCACGTACATAGACTGTGCAAACGTAATTAAACTGCTAGATCCAAAACATCCGTCCTTCAATTGGTATGGCAACAAAATATATAAATTTCTATTAAAGAAGCCTGTACCATGGGATACATTATTGACAGGCTACTCCTGTTTGCAATGAATACCATTCATAAAATATGTTGAGCTTTAAATATAGATATTATATGAATTTCTGCACATTTCAGAAAACTCAAGGCATGTTTTATGGACAGGCTGAACTTATTCATGGTGAATATACTCTGCTTCAAGGTCATGTTAAAGACTAGCTTCAAGGTCTGTAATTTCTGCGGATTCTGTAAGGCACTGCAGTGTGTACATACGGTACCTGTTGGGTGCCGGCCTCTTATTTTCATTAATTGAATTACGTTGCACTGGTTGTTTAACGGGCACTTTTTTTCTGTGCGACTTATGCAACTCGCGCACTATCCATTTTTAACAGCATAATTACGCAGGTTCTCTGGGAATTTTTTTTGGTCCGGAGACTTTTTTGAAGCATGCCATATGATGAGGATTAGCACACACTAGGTGGCGCTAAACCACAATAAACAAAGACATATCCATCAAAATAATGCCGAGCAAGGTATAGGATGCTGAATGACTATTACTAAAAAATATATCTTTATAAATGATACATGAGACTGACATATGCGTCTACCTTGCGTGCTCTACACCAGGGGCGTCCAATCTTATCCAAAAAGGGACCGATGCGGGAGCAGGGTTTAGTTTTAGCCCAGCACAACCACGCCTGATTAAATTAACTAATCATGGTATTCAATTAAGACCTTGATAAGTAGAATCAGGTGTCTTAGTGCTGGGCTAAAAAAAACCTGCACCCACACCAGACCCTTTTCGGATAAAATTGCGTGCTCTACACTGTTTTCGCTTCAAATCTGAACCCGGGATTTGTTTTACATCTATTGACTTGATATAGTACAAATTAGAATTTCCTCGTTTATGTTGAAGGTCGTACCATCCATTATTTGACCCTGATGGATTTTGGTGTGGCGCTCTTGTTCAGAGACGGCAAAGATTCTGATAATGCTGCATTTTAAAACTTGAATTATCATAATGGAAGCCTTAAGTATGCATAATGGAATCTATTCATTATTCACCAAGGTCCTTTTAACAGAAAATGTCTGGGAAATCTACTTGAACTCATCCCTCCTTTTTCAAAGTGTGAAGTTCAGACTTATTTCACCGCGCTTTGTAAAACACTTGTATGCAGCCTGTGATGCATCCATTCCTTTGCTTTGTAAAGTAAACTACAGTAACATTTTGTTCAAGACCCGGGCATCGCAATTACAGAGTCTGAACAGACACGTCAAAGTGAATTTGCAAGTTTGTAGATCGGTAGCGATTTTTCCACAAGGGACCGGCGAAGTCGGTCATAAAGCGACCTTCGACCTTCGCTTATGCTGTGGAATATGGGAGCGTCCAGGTTGTGCCTCTTTCGGTTATACTCTGGACCTCAAAAACATTTATATGAATAACATCTCGTACATTATTGCCATTTCTGTGTGCAGTGCTTTTGCATGACATCCAAAGCAACGTTTCATTTTTAGTCAAGCTGTCGCCTGTGCAGTTGGAAATACATGGCGCCAGTAGAGCCATTCCTATTGCATTACAGCTAAATGCCCTTTTCATCACCCTTGCAGCAGGGAAATGCCTATCTTTTTTTAGAATTAATGTGAATTGTGTTTTAGTCTTATTTATGCGAACACTTTTCACAAACCGAAACAATTTTATGCAAATTCTTGGTATTTTATGTAGGTGTTCCTCTGCGTGTGTGCGTGTGTGCGTGTGTGCGTGCGTGCGTGCGTGCGTGCGTGCGTGCGTGCGTGTGTGTGTGCGCACGCATGCACGTGCTACGAAAGGTTGGAATCGATTCCATTTCATTTCAAGTCTCGCATGAACTGAAAACGTCTCGATGTTTGATTGAGGACTTATGGGATAGCGGATAATGTTGGACCTATGATGATTTTTCCATAAATGAATTGAATTAATGTTCAGTTCATTTCTTGAATTAACTGAATTGAAATGGAATTGATAGTAATGGTAATAAAACTGTAGGAAAAGTGCGATTCGATTTGGGATTAACGGATGCCTGCGGGTGTCTGGAGGTCAGAGCCGGTTCCGAGAGGCATGCCGGAGAGGCCGAGTGCTCTTTCAGAGGAGCGATATGAGGGCATTTCACAGTTCAGGATAACTGAACGGGAGGAGTGCACGGAACTCTTGCTGACGCTGCGGGGAGGGAAACGCCTGTCGCGCTTCCAGAGTAGGGGATAGGCGTTTTTGCTAACCGCCGTGTGACCTGGAACCTCGCAGAAAACTCACCTTATGAACAGGGCCAGAAATTAACTCTCTCCAAAACCCTGCAAGACAGCTGTTCCGAACTTTGTTTTGAAAGGGACTACTGTACTGTAACTGTTTTGAAAGAGGGGGGTGGAGCATATCCCAGCATGCATTTGGCGAGAGGCAGGAATAACCCCTCGACAGATTGGCAATCCATCACAGGGCACACACACTTCGCTCACACACTCATACCTACGGGCAATTTAGAGTCTCCAATTAGCCTGGCCTGTATGTCTGTGGACTGTGGGAGGAAACCGGACTACGGACACAGGCGAACATGCAACTTCCACACAGAAAGGTGCATGGACTGATTATTATTATTATTATTATTATGAAAGAAATGTACTGTACCTGGCAGGGTTTTCATTTAGATTTGGACAAAAAAAACCCTGGTTGCGGAAGTAACAACATCCAATTGTTGAGATTTGAGACATATTTCCATTTTGTTTATCTTCAGTGAGTTTATTGGGCAACACATTCGTAACTATCCGTAAAGAAGAGGCACCGCATTGGCGCTGACTAGCGATATCTTGCGGAAATGCTACGCTACTGCGCTAATTTGTCGCATTCGAAAACCGTGAGAAACGATGTCGAAGCCGATCTGTGAAATCTCCCAAGAGCGGGGATGTCCATTCGGGAACGCACTGACATTGAGACCCATATTGGACCGGCTTAATTTTCTTTTAATCTCAGTCTATTTATGAACAGGATACAGTATACCCCTTTTCTCAATCTGTGAACAAGTATTTTGTTCACACCAAGCTCACGATATCATGAAGCAGGGGCCGGGGGACAATAGGAAGACTCTTTAGCCCGTTGTGGTCTTTTATATTGTCGCTAATTAAAGTGAAGTAATTAAAAGTGTCTCCGCGTTTCGTTTCTGGATTACAGCCTTATCTCTGTATGATTCCCGTCTGGAGCTTGTAATTAAGCAGGATCTTTGACCGTAGAAAAGCGGTATCCTGCTCCAGCCCGGCCCTAAGTTCCATCACTTCTTTTTATTTTGTATCCTCGCTCCGCCCACCAACCCCCCCCCCCCCCCCTCTTTTCTTTTCAGTGGAATGAATCAGATTTGGAGATCAAAGGGCGAGCGTTGACGGGACGTTTTAATTAAAGATGGTTGTCACAGATACTGCGTCCCCGTGACGATGAAGGGGAGGCTCGGTTCCCACACGGCTCAGTCAGACCAGGGAGAGAGAAGTGAGGGCCGCACTCTGGAATAGTAAATCTGAGGGATGTTCATGGCCTTGTGCGTGCGGATACCGCGACTCTGACTATTTTACGATGACAGCTCGGTCTGGCATCCAATCTGGGCCATGCCAGTGCCGCCTATGGCTGGTAGCCCCTCAGGCATGGCGCCGGCGTTGCCCAAGGAGGGATTCGGTTGGCCGGAATCATCGCGTGATTTGCCCAGAGCTGTAAAAATGCAATGCCATCAGTGGCCTGGGAACCTATGTAGCCTTTAGACGGCTATTGATGATGTTTAGTTGGCAAATGTTATGAGAACAATCTGCAGCGTTAGCATGTTAGCATTAGCAATTCTTTCTTTCTGTCGCTCTCTCGCTCTCTCGCTCTCATCCCCTGCACGGGAGAGGGAGAAGGCCACAGTCATCACTGTCGGCAGAAGGCTTTATGTCCGGCAGGATGAAACCGGCAGCAGTCAGATAGTTAGAGACCCAGTCCCTGGAGGAAAGGTCTATTTTCTTCCATCCTTGATAGCACTTCTGGATGTCTGTCTCTAAGGCTTTTCATTACCTTCCCTTGAAACACACACACAATCTCTTTCTCTTTCTCACTCACTCACTCACAGCAAAACACACATTCTCTTTCTCACACACACACACACACATACGCATGTGCACACACATCACATCAATGCTTTTCACCCTGAAAGAATATGACAGAGGTCAGAGTTTGGTATTGCCAAAGTGCCTAAGTAGAATGTAAATGGCTTTGCTAATCTCAGCAGTGATCCATGACTGGAATCTGTCAGCTCTACGTCTGTTCGGAATAGGGAATAACGAGCTGAATAAAGAAAGATTCCACAGGAGCTGACTACCCATTATCAGCATTCACGATTGGAGAGCGAAAACAAGGTTCTGCCACCATGGAAGCGGGTCAGGATCTGCCATATCCGTGCTAGTAGACTTACAGGAGTGTGCAACTAAGTGGTCACATTCACACAAACAGAGAAGGAGGGCACAAGGCACAAGGCACAATGCAGGCCTAGTGTTCACATCCACACACATAGAGGAGTGCACAAAGCACAATGCAGACCTTGAGTGTTGTCAAAGCATGGGGGAGCCGAAATAACGCACCCCCATTAATATTCTTTAAAAAAATATATATATATATTTGCCACTCAACGCGAAGCTGGATATATGCAATTCCCACCCTAATTTGGAATGTGCAATTTTCTGCAACCGCAGCCTCGTTTACGGGCAAACCCCACAGCCGCCTCGGGAGAGTGTAGCCGTTCAGCTGCGAAACAACGTGGTGTCACCACTACTTATTGTCACACTGCAGACTACAGCTAAGCTTGCAAACGAACAGATGAAATATGTGGGTTTGACGTGCGGTCTATGGTTGACCAGTGGGGGTCACTAGAGAGCGATGAAAGTCAGACCCCGTAAGCGACTGTACAAACACGCAATAACGGAACACAGTGACGCTGAAGTCAAATGAGTGAAATATCTTTGCGTAGCTTTTCCCATGGGAGGTGATTCACTCCAATCTCTTTTGGAGATGAGCACTTCCCACAAACCCTGTGATGAATCTGACGCAAGCTCTGTCGACTGGAAACTAAAGCCTAGAAAACAAGTAGTGTGGATTTTGAAAATCACAAGTGTTTTGTGCTGCAAAAGCACCTGTCTCTTTGCTGGAGTCGGCAATGATTTCTGCCAACAGGATCACGGGAGCTATTTTCCTGTTTGCTCACTATGAGTGTTTTAAATAACTCTGTGACTTTACTCTCTTTTTACCTTTCTTGCTTGTCATGGTAGTTCTTTTTGGCAGAATGGTGTGTATATACACTGCTCAAAAAAATTAAGGGAACACTTAATCATCACAGTATAACACCAAGTCAATTAAACTTCTGGGATATCGATCTGTCCAGTTAGGAAGCGTAACTGTGCTGGGAGACACGGCAAACCTTCTTGCGACGGCACGTATGGATGTGGCATCCTGGAGGAGCTGGACTACCTGTGCAACCTGAAGGGGCTGCAGGTACCGCTTCATGCTACCAGTAGTGACAAGGGCACTAGCAAAATGCAAAACTAGAGAAAAATCAGTCAGGATGGATAAGGAGAAAGAAATGGTCTGTGGCCACCACCTGCAAAACCATTTACTTTTTGGGGGTTGTCTTGCTGTTGCCTCTCCTGTCCATCTGTTGTCACTTTCATTTGCACTAAAATGCAGGTTAAATTGATTCACAATCGTTTACGCTTCTTAACTGGATAGATCGATTAAAATTTAATTGACTTGGTGTTATATTGTGTTGATTAAGTGTTCGATTAATTTCTTTGAGCAGTGTATATATAACACTCATAACTTAACCACAGTTTTGTTGGATCTTGGTATCAGATTGCCATCTAGGCTCTATTGTGGTTTCTGTGGTCCGTGTCCCTCAGAGTTGCTAATGCAGCGGAGTTCAGAGAAGCATGAGTGTTAGCACGTGAGTTGGCACGTTCGCATCCGCTACGGACTGGTTATCCTTCGATTAGCCACGTCTTGTGAAGCAGGATAGGCCTGACTAATCCCCTCCGTCTTTAGTTCAGCAGGCTAATGGTATATGCAGAGTAACCATGTTTTTTATTTTTATTTTTATTTTTTACCACGTTCTAAATTAAACATCTAAACTATACACATGAAATAATACCCGTCAGCACTAATTTATTTTGGTTCATAGGCTGGTCGGTCCAAAGTTGTTTGTGTTCATTGAGAATTTCATCTGCATTTATTTGTTCCTGTTAAAGGGTTAATCTCGATACAGAACAAAACTTGTTAAGTCTCTTAGTCTTATAATTGTAGTATCTATACTTTTTCTTCAAATATTCAAAGGTAGATTGATATACAGATGAACCTCGATCCAACGGACTAATAGGGGGGAGCAGTTGTCCGTTAAAGCCGTTTGTCCGTTGCAGCGAATAATGCGACACTGCAAAATGTCACTATAACAAGAGATATGTAGCGCACAACAACCAGGCAAACCGACGCTGTACGCTTGTAAAAAAAAAAATTTTCCCCCCCCCCCATTAGCATTATTATGGTTAGCCCCTCAAAGGGCCGTGTAGCTCTAAGACTATATAAATAACCATACTTGATTTTTTTTTCGACCTCGAATTGTTGTGTGGGGGGGGGGGGGGGGGGGAAATTTTTTCGCGAACCTCGATTGTAAATTGTTTGGGGGGGGGGGGGGGGGGGTTTTTTTTTTTTTTTTTTTTTTTTTTTTTTTTTTTTTTTTTTTTTTACGTTTTTTGTGCGTTGTGTTCTTCTTTTGTTGTCTGTGTTATCGTGTATTAAAATAAAATACCAATAACCACCCACGTACATACAACGATACTTACGAGGTAGGAGGCGATGCGGGTCTTGACGCACCAAGGCACAGAGGCAGCAATGCTTGCGGCATTTGTTTTTGTTGCGTTTGCGCGGGCGGCGGGCCGGCGGTGCCAGTGCCACTTGTTGACACCCCTAGCGGATGCTCTTTTGGATCCGGATTCCGTTGATCGTTGGTCCGGTTTGTCCGTTGGATCGAGGTTCATCTGTATTTAAGTGATTTTCTCAATTGGCAGTGTCAGTGCCAGTCAGCATCACTGCTGGAGGGTGACAACAGACAATCTGATACAAAGGTGTTGTTTGCGACGCTTAATTACAATTAGACCACAAAGGAAGCGATCAATATCCTGCTCCTTCTCTCACCGACATTTACTAAAGGGAGAGGGGGAGAGGGAGGCAGGCAGACAGAAAAACCGACAAATACAGACAAATGGCTTCACTATTCATGCGTTTCTTTTTATTATTAATAACTTTGCTGATATTGTTTTTTTGTGATTGGAACCATTGTCATTATTATTTTATTATACATTTATTTGTTAATTATTTCTTTGTATTCATATTTCAATTGATTTCTGAATACTTTGACAGTATATACAGGTGCATTTCCTGCCAATAAATTAACTTTTCCAGAGAAAGTTAGAGAAGCGGGGGGAGAGAGAGAAGGGGAGAGTGAGAGAGGGTGGGGGAGAGAGGGGGTGTGTCCCAATACTCGAAAAATGCACCCTCCTTTCCTCCACTACCACCTCCTCTCCTCCGTGCCTCGGAAACGCATTTTTGTGTTTTAATCAAATATTGCTGATTACATCTTAATTGCGTATTAATGGTTACATATTAATGAATGTCTCGACGCAAACCGCAACGTCAGGTACATGGAAATGTATTTGAGGACACAAATACTCAAAACATTCAGGCGGTTTTTCATTCTTCTGGATAGAAGTGGTAGTGGGGGAGTGGAGGAAAGAATGTGGGGTGTGAAAAATATTGGGACGCACCCCAGGGTGAGAGAGATTGAGAGGACAGAGGGAGAGGGGGTGAGGGAGAAGGGGAGAGGGAGAAAGAGAGGAGTGAGAGACGGAGTGGGAGAGAGCCTGATTGATTTGGAGCAGATGCATTTCCATCGATCTCATTCTGTCCTGCGACGTGCAGAGCCTACCGGATAAAGAAGAGGGAGGGGCTTCTGTGCCCTGCTCTCCAGTTACGCCAGGGGGACCTGCTAATTAAGAACAGAGTTAACACACACTGGTATGCAAACACACACTGATATTAGAGCTAACATACACACAAACATGTAAACATACACAGAGATGAGAGCTAACATACACACAAACACACAAACATACACAGGGATGAGCTAACATACACAGACATGCAAACATACACAGGGATTAGAGCTAATATTCACACAGGCACACAAGCATACACAGAGATGAGCTAACATACACAGGGATGAGGGCTAGCATACACACAGACACACAAACATACACAGGGATGAGGGCTAGCATACACACAGACACACAAACATACACAGGGATTAGAGCTAACATTCACACAGGCACACAAGCATACACAGGGGATTAGGGTAAACATACACACAAACCATGCAAATTTACACAGGGATTAGAGATAATTTACACACAGACAGGCAAACATACACAGGGGATTAGGGCTAACACACATAGACATGCAAACACAGGGGATTAGGGCTAACATACACATAGGCATGCAAACATACACAGAGATTAGAGCTAACATACACAGACATGTGTTCTGTAGGGCAATGGGTTCTCAGCCCTTGTGTGAGCTGTTGGGGGTTTGATACCCCACCATGACACTTTTATCACATCAGTCACTAGCCTTTTCTGCTTTTCCCTGTCAGAATAAAGTGGAAAAAATACACAATGAGGCTAAAATGCATTAAAATGTATCCTGTTGTGAAATCTAAACAAGATATTTCCAAATTATATGTATCCATAAACTACAATCAAAATGGTGGAGGTGTAGGTTGCTTTGCAAGTGGCACAGACGTATAAACCGTGGAAAATAATATTCAAGTGGTCTGTATTACATGTGAAATACATGCATATAATTGCGCGTTTCATACGCATGTCTTGTAAATACTATTGAGTCTTCAGTGATGGACTGGCAGAGAGGCGATCAATCAGTTAGCTGCCCCAAGCAAAAACCTGTCAGTTACAAAAACACGCCGACAGCCTCAGGAATACGTTAGACTGAAATGTGTTTGTTTGGGGTTATTATTTGCTCTTTCATTACCTTCTTGTTCCCAGCTCTACTAAATACTGAATTGCAGAACCACTAACTTGGCTTATAGGAGTGCATGCGTGCGTGCGTGCGTAGAGTGCGTGTGGCTTGCTCTGGATAAGACCATCGGTTAAGTACATTGATGTAAACGTGACAATGATGGACAGCGTCAAATATAGCAGGAAGCCAGGTACATTAATGTATATGTGTCTCGGCACTTTGTTGGCATCATAAAAATCCTCGCGTCTCCATTTTTCAGTTGACACATAAATAGAAAGCTTGCGTCATCAGTTCTCTTCTGGCAGGGTTCTGTCATACCTCTGTGACTAATCAAGTTTATTCAACACACAGCGTAAAACAAACTAGTCTAATGTAATTTCCTGTAATAACGAAATGCTTCTTTTCCTGGAAAGTTATGATACGTGTTCATGTGTCGTCAAGCAACAGTTTGCCCATTTCTGTCCGTGCGGGAAGACACGTGTTCAGATCGAGAAAGAGGAGAAAATGAAGATCACATGATCTAAGACTTATTTATTTAATTTATATAGCACTTTTCAAAACGGAGGTTACAAAGAGCTTTACACAATAAAATGATTAATAACAATGAACTACACAAAACACAATAAAAGTGAGAAATAAAACGGCACAAAGCAATAATAAAATTGACAAATCAACACAATAAGAGAAACAAGGCTAAATTAAAAATTATATCTTAAAAGAACAGAGCAAAAGTTTACAGAAAAGCCTGTCTGAAAAAGTGGCTCTTTAAAAGTGTTTTAAAAATTGATACAGACTTTGCTAATTAATCTGAGCTCTACGGGAAGCGCATTCCATAGTTTAGGGGCCTTGACAGCAAATGTTCGATTCCCTCTTGAGATGAACTTAGAACTAGGAACAACTAGAAAAGACTTTCCCGCAGACCTTAGTGCATACCTGGATTATGGGCTGGGCCAGTGGGGTCAGTGCCCTGGGACCTCGGACTGCCAGTCTGCGTGGCCCGAGACTTCAGAAGGAAATTGAACGCCAGGGCCCTCAGTGTGCACAGTGCAAGCTGACCACTAGGCCCCTGGGTGCTTATAGCGTGAGCTAGGGCCCCCCAGACCCCTCATTGCTTACAATGTGAGGGCCCCAGGCCCCTGGGGCTTAAAGCGTGATCTGACCACTAGGGCCCCATGGCACCTACAGTGTGAGGGTCTCTGGGCCCCTCCACACTTAAAGCATGAGCTGACCACTAGGGCCCCTGGGCCCCGCAGTGCTTACAATGTGAGGCCCCTCGGTGCTTAAAGCATGAGCTGACCACTAGGGCCCCCAGGCCCCTCGGTGTATACATCGAGCGTAACACCTGGGCCCCTTGGTACATAGTGCATGCTTAAAGCGAGAGCCTCTCGGAGAGTACAGTGCTTCTGTACAACTGAGCCACTGGTTGGCATGCTACAATATGCTGTCACATGATACAATATTCACCAACAAGTGAGTTAATTCTGCATAACAGGACAGTTTGAAGGGCGTCATATTATGGCAAGCCGCAAGCCATTAGTTATTTGACTTACCGTAACTAGCTATCCATTTATTTTAGCTAGCTGCCCATTTTCCCTAGCTAGCTGCCCATCTGATTCAGCTTGTTTACAGAAATTAGTTAGCTAGATGCCATTTTTGCCAGCTAGCTGCCCTTACAACCAAATTAGCTGCACTAAAAAGCCAGCTAGTTAACTAGCTATTGGCTTAAAACTCAGCTGTCTAACTAGTTAGGTGGCAAGAGAGGCAGTTTTGCTTCAAAGTGTTCCACTCATTGCTAACTTCTTTCAAAGACCCTCTGATAGTAATAATGATGACAGCAGCACTATTGTCAGCTGTGAGGAAGGAACTAGCACTAGTTCAGTTTCCAGTAATGTTGTCACTCCCCCAGAGCCATCCTTTGAAGGCGAACCCTCAACAGCTAATGGTATACAAAAACCATCATTTCCATCTCAGGAGCAGTTGGGCAGTTCACAAGAATCAAATCAGCAACTAAGCCATTCCTGGTGCTATGAGGTCACTGACCCTGCATTATGGCAAAGCACTTCCAGTGACATTGTTAAGTCAGTGCTTATTGAAAGAGGAGCAGTCCCGTTCCAAAACCGCTGTGAAAAATACCCAGCGTCAGTCTGCGCTTGGTGGAAAGACTAGAACTTTCAACAATGAACTTCTGAACTGTATATTGCCAAATGGGCAGAAGGTTTCTAGACAGTGGCTACTGTACTGACCCTCAACAGTTTGTGTGTACTGTTTTGCATACAAACTGTTCTAAAGCTCGGTGGCTTTAGTCAGGGTCAGCTGACTAGCCAACATACAGCAGTAGGCTAGCTAACACACACACACACACACACGGGCGTGCACACACACATGTGCAGCCAGCTAATGCAAAGCTGCAGATGTTTCACAGAATCGCAGTTATAACAACTAGGCAAGATACAATATCGAATCTTCCAGACCGAGACTCTCGCCACTATCCTCAACTCACTGAGTAAGCTAGGCTAGTGAATGTTATATCCTAAGCAATGCGTAACAGTTATCAAGAAGAGACAGCATAGATTGATCAAAGAAACTGACCTCTCTCTCACTGCATCGCCATGTTTTTTATAGCCAAACCGACCAATCCGATATTAGAAAAATACTTTCGATGTGGCATTTTTATGATTGGCTGAATCGTCTGTAGCTCTAATAGCATAGCACTGACTATATATTGTCAGATAAAATTGCCCCCCCTCCTCTTAGACGGCAGTAGCCCAGAGGCTGACGAGTTTTTGAACATGTTGTAGTCACTGTACACATTTTGCTCTTCATCCACACGCAGATGGGGGAAAGTCTTTCGGAAGACAAATGTCAGACTGACATTAAAATCGCTGTCCAGTACTCGGTGGAGTGCTCGAGCAGAGTCAGCCAAGGCACTCTGGAGAAATTACACCCACATTAGAGAGGCCTTCGGTGGTATGTGCAATGATGATAATGAGAAAAGATACTCGAATTGAGGCCGCTAGACAATGTGCTAAATTGGACACCTTTCTGGGACGTCATACTTCACCGGTTCCACGTTACAAGCAGGTACCTGCAGAAAAGTGACATTGACATCCCTGTAGCAGCACAGCTTTTGTCTTCGTTGAGGGAATTTGTGGCGGGACAGCGAGACCAGTTTGAGGCTTTTGAAAGGGCAGCCTTAAATGTGACAGGTGTGACAGTCATATAAGCACGATCTTCAGCGAAAGAGGAAACGCAAATCATTTGCAGATGAGAGCTCAGAGCCAGGTGTAACACTTGAGGTTCCAAATGGAAACATTTTATGTGGTCATTGATAAGCTAGTGGCATGCCTTGAACATGGTTTGGACGCTTACACGCATTTGACCAGTCTCGTTGGAGTTCTGTTAATGTCAGATCAGGTGTCTAACAGTGATGTCATAGTGGAAAAGTTAAATGCACTCTTTCCCTTTTTTTCCCTTTTAGGCAGAATAAATAATGAGCTGCGGAGTAGCATGTGCCAAACACGTCTCAGCTCATTGTCACTTATGTCAATAGTCAGACCTTGTCAGACGGCTAGATTTTGACGATCTAGTGGATTCCAATTTATTTATTGTAAGTTTATTGAGTCCACATATCAGTTCTAGCTAGAGACCGAAAGAGTAAGAGCAATGACATTGGTGATTCTACAAGAAATGCAAACTAATTCCCATCCATAAAAAGACAATGAAATGATAAACAAGCCCATCTGTTCTTTTAGGCCCATGCTGTATTTAAGTATGTTTTTTTGGGGTCATTTAGACAGTAAATGCTGCAGGTGTTGGCCCCCCGCTGCACACCACTGTGAAACTGCATCTTTAAATAAAAATCTGATTAAATATACAGTCAAGCCGGAAAGTCTGCCCACCCCTTTCACCTTCTCCACGTTTTATTACATTACAGACATATTCTACAATAGATTGAGTTCATTTCTCATGTCTCAAAATTCTACACAAAATAGCCCATAATGACAAAGTGAAAACATGTTTTTAGATGTATTATTTTTTTTGCAAATGTATTAAAAATCGAAAACTGAAATCTCATTTACATAAGTATTCATACCCTTTGCTTTAACATATTTTTAAAGTATCATGAGGAGACTGATCAAGGTCGAGAACTGGGATAGTTCTCATCAGGAGCCACACGCAGAGAGACAATTATGGGATGTCTTTCACTCCTCATAGCCTTTTATTCATTGAAACAAACAGCACCTGCAGAAAACTGTGAAATTCTAGTAGAGTACTTTTTACTCTGAGTATGGTTTACTCTGATGGAAGAGTATATTTGATCCCTCTTGGACTCATAAACTCTTCTGGAGTTAAATCAACACTGAGCATTTTACTGCCAGGCTACTATCCCCATTAAAATCTGACAATTCCTCTCCAGTAAAGACTAGATAAAGTATTTCAATAAATATCTAAACTTTTCCCAATTTTTCCAGCCCATTGTAGGGAAATGTAGCTTGGCAACAGAAGAGATTTCACAGGTCCAACAGTACAATTTGCTCTGCGAAAGTGTCATGGGCGAAAGTGCGGTTTGTGCATTCTGAACCACAAATCTGACATTCAACAAACCTTTACTCCCAGAATCCTTTGCGTGCGTTCTGTCAATCCGATTTCTAAATTGACATTTGAGTGTGCTGTGCGATACAGGGGAGCACCTCATCTGATCAATAACCCTTGTGAGTTCTTTACAGACCCCTGTAAGAGGGTAAACACTCTCTGCTTACGCCCAAATCTGTGTGCTCAAACTGCAACCGCTCATTTAGCTCAGAAATAAAAATACAGTGGAGATAAATTTTTATTTTTTCAGGAACACATTTACTAACTGTACCCTGAAAGTACAATAATGTTCTACTGGGGTACTAATAAGTACTTTTTACAAGCAAAAAAAGGTATAAATGAAGTATGTATTGCTGGCTAGGGGTCAAAACCCCAGTGAGAAGTGTTTGAACTTTTTTTGGCACTTTTCCCCCAATCATTTTTTATTTTTAAGTTTTTACATTTTCAAAACTTGTAAACCCAAATAGACTGTGCTCTTATTTAAGCCTTTTGGGATTAAAAAACGTAAGCATAAGTTTAAGCTTAAGAAATTCAGCACCTACCTACAGCTGAATTCTTTCTCATTTTTAACAAATAAAGGTACAATCCATTTCTATTTAAAATGGCCATTAATTTTTGGCATTTTCTGCTCAGTACTCATTATTAAAAGCCTACCTGAAAATTGAGATTCTGATAGTTTCTCTCTAACTAGCTTATACACACGTAGCGACACCATAGTCAGTATAGAGTTTGGTATGCAACACTGCCGTTGGCACACAACGCCATTTCACTGAGTGAAATATGGCAAAGCACTCGTACCTTTTAGCCTCGATTGTGGATCATTTTTTAATTCAGACATGACACATTTTCAAAGGGAACTACACGTTGACGCTTATTCCAAGAGAAGGAGTGCATCTGTTCTTGTTTGAATCACTTTCATATGTGCCGTTATGACTGCTGCAGATCATAAAACATCGTTCCCTTTTTATCTACTGCATGAATATTCATTCAGCAGCAGTAGCAAGTAGCAATTGCGTTCCGACCCCATAACCCTAGCCTAGCTTGGGACACAGAACAGTCCACTGACTGGTCCGCACGGATTCATATTTTGGCCTTTTATTTCAAGACTAGATTTGGGATTTGGTCTGGCGCTAAATCGTACCTCGGGCGGGTCTCGATTGGATCATAAAGGTGCAGGGCTGGGCCTGTTAATAATGCAGGCTTGCACTCGGGCGATGTGATTGGCCGGGCCGTAACCAGGGAGATGGTGAAAAACGGCCTGGAGCAGCGGTCTGTTGGGAAGGCGCTACATCTACGGAGGGCATTGGTGAGGTAGCACCTTTCCAGAAAAGGGGATAATTCAAAAATCGTCTATTTGGACCCTTCTTGAGGAGACCCATTTCTGATATATTGATCGCTGTGAGAATTGACTCATCTATCACCCTTTCTCACTCCCTCACGCTACATTCTCTCTCTCCTCCCTTTATCTGCTTCTCTCTCACTCTCTCTCTGTAAAAGTGAATTCATTGGCAGGAGAATTGACTGAGGTTTTTAAGTCCACAAGGGTATTTAACTTGGTTCATTGTACACACATTTCCAGGATGACGTCTGTCAGGAAAACAAAATGGCGCAAGTGGAAATTAGTTAAAGGTAAATTTCACATGGATAAAAGTACATTTTTATGCAAAGTTGTTTAAAAAGAATGTGTGGAACCAGGTCAGGTAGTATAAATGGCAACATTCAGGGTGTGCAAGTCCAGACTGGACATAGTGCTGGATGCTCTCTACTCTGTAGGCGAATGAGCCAGGAACTTTTTTTTGCAGGCTGCTTTGCGTAGATTTTTTTTCTTCTCCCTCGTGTTCAATAGACCTCACTATCCACCCTCTCGTCCTTCCTGTTTACATCGCAGTTGTTCTTGTTGTTCCACGTCGTCGTCGTCATCTCTCTCCGGCCATTCCTGTGAACAGTTCAAAGTCACGCCTCGATCTCAGTGTGACAATAGTGGCGATGAAAAATAGTACATTTCTGTTTTGTACAGCACTGTCCTGTCACATTCAATTTCTCCAACATAAACTGTAAGCATAAATGCTTGACTCTTGGGTACCCCCTGGTGGTGATCCCTCCTACACACATCTGATACCTGCATTTACCTGTAGGAGAGAGCACACTCTGGCTCCAATTTACATTCCCAACGTACATTTGCTTTTGTGCACAAATTACGTTCATCCACTAATGGTGTATGCCTCTGTGTTACCAGGGTGACGGGCTGTTTTCATCTCGAATTGTCAGCCAGGATGGTTGAAACTGTCAAAACCCACCGCGCTTGAAGGGCGCTTCGGGCGCCACGGCAACAAGCACCTTTCACCGCCAAGCAAATAAATTGAGTTCCGTGAAGGCGGTATCAACATAACCGCTAACTGACAAGGCTGCCGCATTTTTAACACGCGGAGGAGAGTCTGTGCCAGAAATTAACAGGCCGTGCCGGTGTAGCCAGATCCCTGTAAATGAAACATTTCACCATTCCACTCCAGAACACGCGAACGACAAATCTGATATCACACTGTAGCCCCCGCCAGCCGCCCCCTCCATACACACACACACACCCCCCCCTCCCAATGTTGGCATGGAAACACTCATATTGTAGGCCACACTTGTAACACACACACACACACACACACACACACACACAATGCCCTCCACTATTATTGGCACCCTGGGTAAATATGAGTAAAAAGGGTTATAAAAAATTCAACGTTTGGTGAATTAGCTTATTCTCACACATTTTTTAACAAAACCACATGTGCCACAATTATTGGCACCCCTGCATTTATACACTGCTCAAAAAAATGAAGGGAACACTTAATCATCACAGTATAACACCAAGACAATTACACCAAACCAGTCATACAAGCGATACTATAACGTCTCTGCATTTGAATGGATCTCTATAGGAATTTGGGGGTGGGACTAGATTTATCCGTAGATTATGCTGGAACAGTATGGAATACATGGTTGGTAAAATGGCTGCAAGCCTTCAAGGGACTGAGGTATCAAATGAGCCTTAAAGTGGATGGATCACTTTAAGGGTTATTTCTCCTGACTCATTTTCCTATAGAACTCTATGGGGAAAAAAGTATTTGGAAGGCATGCCAGAAAAAGTATTTCTTGTCTTTTCACCACCGATGCTCCCCATCCAACCTGACGGAGCTTGCAAGGATATGCCAAGAGGAATGGGCAAAAATGTCCAGAAACAAGTGTACCAAACTCGTAGCTATTTTCCCAAGACGCCTTGAAGCTGTAATCGCTGCCAAAGGTGCAGCAACCAAGTATTAGGCTAAGGGTGTGTACAGATATGTAACCCCTAAATAACCTATTTTTGTCAGTAAAATAAAATAGCATATTTTCTAAAAACCTGTTTTCACTTCATCATTATTGACTATTGTGTGTAGATGTTTGAGGCAAAAAATTAACTCAATCTATTGTAGTATAAGTCTGTAACGTAATAAAACGTAGAGATGGTGAAAGGGGTGTGCAGACTTTCCGGCTTGACTAAGTATGGTGGAGGTTCCGTGAGGTTCTCTCCAAAGGCCCTGGGAAACTTGTTAGGGTGCATGGCATCATGAACTCCATGAAATACCAGAAAATTTTAAATCTGAATCTGGCTGCCTCTGCCAGGAAACGAAAACTGGGTCATCGTTGGATCTTCCAGCAGAACAATGATCTAAAAGATACATCCAAATCAACACAAAAATGGTTAACTGAAAACAAAATCAAGCTTCTGCCATGGCCATCTCAGTCCCCTGACCTAAACCCCATTGAAAACCTGTGGGCTGAGCTGAAGAGGAGAGTGCACAAGAGAGGACCTTGGACTCTGGATGATCTGGAGAGATTCTATTAAAAGGAATGGTCTCAGATTCCTTGCTCTGTATTCTCCAACCTTATTAGATGTTACGAGAGAAGACTCAGTGCTGTTTTATTGGCAAAGGGAGGTTGTACAAAGTATTAAATGCAGAGGTGCCAATAATTGTGGCACATGTGGTTTTGTTAAAAATAATTATTTCTTGAGGGATTTTTTTCCAGAATAAATTTACTTCAATTTTCTCAGTGTGAGATTAAGCTAATTCACCAAATTATTTTTAAATTAATTTTTATAACCCTTTTTACTCATCTTTACCAGGGGTGCCAATCATTGTGGAAGGCATTTGTATATATATATATATATAAATATTATATTCAATCACTAAAATGTTGCATGGTAAATGAACTCTGGCAGAGAGGGTACATGTGATCCCTACTGGATTTGTACAGACTGTTACAGTTTAAACTCACATTGGAGAGCTGTATCTTGGTAGTAGTAAATTAGGTAGTAAGGGTTGCTGGGTGTATAATTTTTTTAAGACACTGTTCCAGTGTGTGGATGGGCCCCACGGTCTGGTATCTGTTAAGGCACTGTTCCAGTGTGTGGATGGGCCCCACGGTCTGGTATCTGTTAAGGCACTGTTCCAGTGTGTGGATGGGCCCCATGGTCTGGTATCTGTTAAGGTACTGTTCCAGTGTGTGGATGGCCATGGCCTGGTATTGAATCCAAACTCTGCCAGTGCCAACTATGGCCGTCACCTCCACAGGGCGATGCACAATGGGCTCTAGCATTACCAATGGATGGGAGGGTATTCAGTCATTGGAATTGCAGCTTTTCATCACTTACTGGCAACCCCGCTGGTCATGGCAGCCTGCAGTATTTTTTTAAATTTATTTTTAAATGGGCTGTGTTGAAATAAAAGCCCATAATTCAGTCAGGTTTGGCTAGCTAATGTATAACACAGCTGGAAGACAGCCCGCTATGCTAATGTATGACAGACCAGGTAGACGGCCATCTATGCTCAGGTATGACATTCCATTATGTAGGAATAATTTATATTGCACGGCTATTCAAAGTGTGTGTATGCCGATTTTCCTTTCAACCATAATTACAACTTGTGAATTGTATCGAGCCTTTAATTATTCTTCATTAGCTATGATAATTTACCCTCTTTAGCCACATTATGTCAGAAATAGAAATGTGCCATGATGAATAAATGCCCCACAGTCATATCCAAGGACTGTTAATCTGCCAGATCAAAAAATGCTTTCATTATTTCTAATGTACTACATGATGACAAACTGTTCTTTTTGAAAGAGGGCATATCATTTTAATTGATTTAATTACTGGCACGTGTTACGCGCGAGTTTGTAATTAGTGTGAATCAATCAACCAAATCTGTGTTGTCTTGAGACAAGTTTAAGACACAATAGGCCTCGTTCATGAAGTGTTCCTAAATATACGCGTACATTTATGTCCGAGGGGAGTTGCTACGAAACATTTACGCGGATTCATCAAACCATGTGGAAAAGGTAAATTTTTTTCATATTCACTTACGATGCACGTCCACATTATTTTCTGATTAGCATAAATCCACGGCCATGAATTGCCTTATATGGAGGCTATGACTTCCATTTAAAGGTCCATGCCAAGTCAGAATGGCCTCGAAAAACCAAAGGAAAGGATTATTCTGACAATGAAATCAAAGTTTTATTAGCAGATGTTCAATCTAGGAAAACAAAGTTTAATATTGTCAGTACCGGCGTCATGAACTGGTAAAGTAAAGGCCTAGCAGGAGATAACATGTACCATACGAGCGCATTGCTTTATCGCAGCCTAGAAATAAATTCAACATTATTAATTTTGTAATTGGGGTTCTGTGCATGTGAGTTGTGGTTTCAAATCGGGTAATCACATGGGCTACCGTATTTTGAGAATCTCTCTGGCGCGTTCTAATTGCGGTCACATTGATGCGCGTGTCCCACACAGCTCAAGTTTACCGGGATATAACCTGCTGGCTACATTCTAACTGGTTGATAAACTTTCACTTTTAAATAAAGTTTATCCGGTTTTACCCCTGAACGCGAGACGGCGGTTCATCGACTTCAACAAAAACATGCAGTCTATGGCACCGTTAACATTGGAATGATTTACGTACAAAAACATGCACTGGGCTGTGCAGTCTATGGCACCGTTAACATTGGAACGATTTACGTACAAAAACGTGCACTGGGCTGTGCAGTCTATGGCACCGTTAACATTGGAACGATTTACGTACAAATTCCTTGAGGCCCAATGTTGGTAGAATTTAACCTCCTGGGCCCAGTAGTTCAAAACTTTTAATCCCTATCCGATTGGATTGGGATCACTTTGATATCCGATCGGATCAGGAAATAAAATCCTAGCTTTAATCTGGATCAAATCTTCAAAACAGGTAGTTCAAAACAAAAATATAGGATTGGGATCAGTTTCGTCCAAAAAATTGGGATTACCTTGATCCAAATGGAGGGGTGGATTTGGAGTGCATTACCAGAGCAAAATGTACTGTACAATTAATTTAAAAATGTTTTAATATAAATAAGATGGTAATGTTTGTAAATTTAAATAATACATTAATTAAATTTAAATAATACATTAATTAATAATGTATACAAATAATAATTTGTAGCCTTTATTGTTCATACATTTTCATTTATTTTCGTCACATTTGCAGTGCCCTTTTGCCTACCTCTCAGAACAGTGTATTCAACCAAATAATGAGTTTGTGATTATAAAATTATATATGTGACCCGCTCTACAATAATTTGTCTGATGTGGGGGAAAAAATATATAGCCTTTATTTCTTGTAATTTTGATGATTATGGCTTACAGCTAATGAAAACCCAAATTCAGTGTCTCAGAAAATTAGAATATTACATGAGGATATTTTAAACAGAAATGTCAGCCTTCTGAAAAGTATGTTCATTTCTATGCACTCAATACTTGGTTGGGGCTCCTTTTGCATGAATTACTGCATCAATGCGGCGTGGCATGGAGGCGATCAGCCTGTGGCACTGCTGAGGTGTAATGGAAGCCCAGGTTGCTTTGATAGCGGCCTTCAGGTCATCTGCATTGTTGGGTCTGGTGTCTCATCTTCCTCTTGACAATACCCCATAGATTCTCTATGGGGTTCAGGTCAGGCGAGTTTGCTGGCCAATCAAGCACAGTAATACCATGGTCATTGAACCAGCTTTTGGTACTTTTGGCAGTGTGGGCAGGTGCCAAGTCCTGCTGGAAAATGAAATCAGCATCTCCATAAAGCTTGTCAGCAGAAGGAAGCATGAAGTGCTCTAAAGTTTCCTGGTAGATGGCTGCGTTGACTGTGGACTTCAGAAAGCACAGTGGACATGGCACCCCAAATCATCACTGACTGTAGAAACTTCACACTGGATTCTGTGCCTCTCCACTCTTCCTCCAGACTCTGGGACCTTGATTTCCAAATTAAATGCAAAATTTACTTTCATCTGAAAAGAGGACTTTGGACCACTGAGCAACAGTCCAGTTATTTTTCTCCTTAGCCCAGGTAAGACGCTTCTGACGTTGTATCTGGTTCAGGAGTGGCTTGACACGAGGAATGCGACATTTGTAGCCCATGTCCTGGATTTGTCTGTGCGTGGTGGCTCCAGCCTCAGTCCACTCCTTGTGAAGCTCCCCCAAATTCTTGAATGGATTTTGCTTGACAATCCTCTCAAGGCTGTGGTTATCCCTGTTGCTTGTGCACCTTTTCCTACCACACCTTTTCCTTCCACTCAACTTTCTATGAATATGCTTGGATACACTCTGTGAACAACCAGCTTCTTTAGCAATGACCTTTTGTGGCTTACCCTCCTTGTGGAGGGTGTCAATGACTGTCTTCTGGACATCTGTCAAGTCAGCAGTCTTCCCCATGATTGTGTAGCCTACTGAACCAGACTGAGAGACCATTTAAAGGCTCAGGAAACCTTTGCAGGTGTTTTGAGTTAATTAGCTGATTAGAGTGTGACACCATGAGTTTCCAATATTTAACTTTTTCACAAAATTACAAAAAATAAAGGCTTGAAATACAGCTTTTTGGCTTACAGCTAATAAAACCCAAAATTCAGTGTCTCAGAAAATTGTAATATTTTGCTTTAACATATTTTTAAAGTATCATATTTAATATTTGGTTGCATATCCTTTGCATGCTGTTACTTCCTGAAGTCTGTGACCAATCAACATCAAAAGACTCAATATCTTATTTTCAGGTACTGTTACAAGCGATACTATAACCTCTCTGCATTTGAACTGATCTCTGAGAATTTGGGGGTAAGACTAGATTCAGCTGTAAATTACGCTGGTACAGTATGGAACACATGACTGGCGAAATGGCTGTACGTCATCAAGGGTCTAAGGTATCAAACGAGCCCCAAACCATCACTCTGCGGCCAGATATGGAGTAGATGTGAATGGATCCCTTTAAGGGTTGTTTCTCCTGACTTTTTCCCCCATAGAGTTCTATAGGAAAATGAGTCAGGAGAAATAACCCTTTATATAGTCTACTTTAAAATAAACTTGCTGTACTTAAGTATACATTTAAAAATAAACTTTTATGTAGGCTACTACGTGTTTGTAAGTGATATCTTTCTAACAACTAATCTCCGTAGTTATCTAAATGGTGGAAGGGATCACAAAGAAGATTCTGCCTCCGTCTAGCACCGGAGCACTGACACAAAAAACTTCATTTCAGGAGGCTGGACAGAAATAAAGATAACACTGGAGTAGCTAGCAAGCTTACAGATGAAGTAACATGCTATCTAAGTGTCTTGTGCTATAGCTACTGGCTGATGAGATTCACAAAGAGATCAAAGGTCAGCTACGGTGATGTGAGGCTGGTCTATTGTTTTTTTTATTTCTATGGTTTGCATATTCAGACATAACTAGCCCTCATCTAGTCCTCACCAAGTACTAACAGTAGACCAAGCCTCATGTTACTCATAACACATTAAGACTTACATTGTCAGTATTTATTCGGCCAAAAATAAGTCAACATGCAGAAGCCATGTGTGAAAAAAGTAAATGCACCCTGACTGATTCCATATCAATTAAGAAGCTAATTGGAACCAGGTGCTGCTAATCAAGTGCACAGGATTAGTCATCAGGAAGTGTTACCACCTGGATATAAAATAATAAATGGACAGTTTCTGGCGAATCTGGTGTGCTTGTGACAGAATGGCTGAAAAAAAAAAAAATGAGGGTTTAGGAATGGTCAAGTCAGTTTATTTTACAATTTAACACATTCCCTTCTCTTGCTCTCTTCCCCGAGTGAGATATTTTGTGACAAATTTTGCAAGGTGCAACACGCAAACTTAACAGGTGCTCTGCAAGGGAGGATTGACAACAAACAAACAAATACAGAACTGAACCGCCCTCGCAACCAATATAGGAAGTACAGCACCATAGAGTTGAAATGTGGCCATCCATTTTTTTCATGTGGAGCACTGCATTGTGGGATTGCCTTCTTGCTCGAAGCTTGCATTTTATTCCCTTGGTGGAAGAGAGGATAAACGAGGGAGCGAGGTAATATAATTACTCCCCCCCCCCCCCCTCTTTCTTAAATTGGAATCAAATCCCACTTGGTGTGGCTGCCGTATTTCATCCTGGCATTTTGGGGATTCCCTCCTCGAAGGAAGGGAAGGGAACGCCAAGACGAGAGCATAAATTTCAGATCCTAATGCAGCCTCAATTCAAAAACTCATTGCGGTCTTCCGAAAGTGCAGATCTGGTTGACAGCTGCATCAATAACCTATTGGCAAGCTATCCTATTATCTGCCATAGCCAATCAACAACCTGGACTGACTCGTCTTTCCCTCCCTCACCTCTTTCCCAGTGAGTGCCATGAGCTGTCAGTCACAGCTGTGTTCATCAGTGACACAGCGACAGGCAACACAGCTAAATCACGACTAGTTATCTTTTCTCTCTACCTCAGCTAACGTTAGCTTTAGTAATCTGTTTTGGAATGTAGATTAAACTATCGTTACGCTACGATTTTCTTTGCCTTACAAAATGGTAAATGGACTGCACTTATATAGCGCTTTTATCCAAAGCGCTTTACAATGGCCTCTCATTCACCCGTTCACACACACATTCACACACCAATGGTGGCAGCCACCATGCAAGGCGCTAGCCTGCTCATTGGGAGCAATTTGGGGTTCAGTGTCTTGCCCAAGGACACTTCGACACGTGGACAGGAGAAGCCGGGGATTGAAGCCGCCAACCCTCCAATCAGCAGACGACCCGCTCTACCTCCTGAGCCACAGCCGCCCCCAAGACAGATCTGATTGCGCAACTGTGATATCTTGAAATGAGTAATTGTACAGGTTGTATCATATTGAATGTTGAAATGAGTATCAGTATTATGATATACAGTATAGAATCAATCTTGATCTTATTTACATTATTAGCCACATTAACTACATGAATCAATCTCTTATTTATTATATTATTACATTAACTCCTACAGTCACAAATTTTCATCATTGACAGCAACCTCTTTCCCACCTTTAAGGTACAATTCTGAATGTAGCCGCTTACGACTTTATTAATGAGGTATATATGGTTGTGATGCATACCGTAAATATGGATGCATGCTTACGATGTTTAAGTGTTACTTTATTGGTCGTAATGCGATCGAGCGCGCAAACTTTAGTTAGCTAGCTAGCTAACAACTCTAATGACATTAGCTAGCACAACTGCTAATGTTAGTCATAACACGATCAAATTTGTTTTCATTACATTACATTATAGGCATTTAGCAGACGCTCTTATCCAGAGCGACTTACACAGCATTTCTTTTGCATTTATACATAGTATCCATTGATACAGCTGCATATATACTGAAGCAATGCAGGTGAAGTACCTTTATACAGCTGCATATATACTGAAGCAATGCAGGTGAAGTACCTTTATACAGCTGCATATATACTGAAGCAATGCAGGTGAAGTACCTTTATACAGCTGCATATATACTGAAGCAATGCAGGTGAAGTACCTTGCTCAAGGGTACAACAGCAGTGTCCGACCTGGGAATCGAACCTGCAACCTTTCGGTTACAAACCCAGTTCCTTAACCATTATACCACACTGCCGTTTTCGATTTGTATTTGTATGCAGCAAGTGCACACGTAGGCCAAATGCATAATCAGTTGAGGTTAATTTAAAAAACGGTCATTGGGATCATCTGAAGCTCTTTTTGTAGCTCAAAAACAATATTTGCTCTCAAATTAGTGCAACATTTTTGCGCGTGCTCGCATACAGTCCCTGTCAAAACTGGAAACAAACCTACGCCCCTGGGAGGAGGGATCTGTCAGCAATGTTGTGCTGGCTACCATGGTGTAAACTTCAATATCTCAACTATACTTCTAAAGTAATCTGTCACCGAGTTAGACGTTTTGCAACACAATCTCTAATAACACCGAATGACGAATCACCTCCAGCCATCTGTGATTGTCAGGGAACCACAAGGCCGTGAATCTATTTTCCAATTAATTAACTTCTTATGTTTTGTTACATTTTTGCACGCTGGCAGGCTTGTCAATGTAATTTGGTTAAATATTAATTCAAATTCAGCTTGAAAAAGTGAGAGATGCGGCTGGTCTGTTGTTTAAACACGAACAGGAAATGCATGAAAGGAGAGAAATCCACGGGGTTCAAATAAAACGGCACGTCTTCAATGTCAAGGTGAGATTTGCGGTTAATCAACAGTGTCGCCGGCTCCAGGCCTTGTTCTGCTCACCAGAATGTGTCTGAAAGTCTCATTCTACTGATTACATTTCCTTATTCTGACTAATTACCAGATAATTAGCAGCCACAACTGTTATCTAAACTTACACTATTTTTTTTTTTTCATTTTTACATTTCCCACACTCCGTCTCAAAGCCATTTATAAAGGGAAGTCGTCTTTTTTCTTGGCAGGGTTATGCAAGCACTAAAAGGTTTATTTTAATATGATGAATGATTTAATATGATTAAATGCTAAAATGTATGGGGGAGGGTGGACAGGTGCTTTATTGTAGGCTAGTCTGAGAGATGCAGCCATTTTATAATTTTAAAGATAACACCTGGGTAGAATTTGTATAAAACCGGACTGTTGCACAGTTCTGTTGAGACTAATGTCTGGTTCATCAATTTAGCTTGAAATCAATGGCTTTCAAACAAACGCCTTAATCCTCTGATGCTCTGATGCTGGGGTCTCGTAAATTGCTGAATTAATTCCTCAAATGGGCTCTGTGGATTTCCAAACATTTGAAACCTGCTGATTTTTTTGAAGGGTGAGCCAAATAACAACGGCAACAACAACAACGACAACAAAAAACGGCTGAATTTGAAAAATGCCGGACATGGACCAGTGCACCCAGTCTGTCTAATTATGTGAGATAATTGCTTTCTCAATTTTTTCCCCCCTCTTCTAAATAAATCCTGAGAGCATTCCCGTCTCCCAGGTAAATAAAATAGCCTTTCTATCGCAATCCCTTCTTAATTCCCCTGAGTTATTTATTTTTTTCTCCAATTCCTGGTTTCTGCAATCATAAAAATCCACACCCAGTCTCACGACATTTCTACTTCCCTGGCACCTTCTCTCATTAACACAAACGAGGCAGCGTGCTGTTGTCTCTCATTAGTTTCATGATTCACACACACCCGCAGCCGCCCCCCCGCTCCCCCCCCTCCAAACATGTGGTGCTGCCTTACACTGCCTGTCTTTCAAAAACTATTAAGAATTCCCGTTTCTTCAGTCGGCAATCACCGCAAGTTTTAATTTGTCTGATTTATTTATTTTTAACGTCCCTTCAACCCGCACAAACCTGGAATTTGATCTTGGCACAGGGCTCAAATAATACTGTACCATTTCAGGCTTGTTATGGAGGGTGTTTTTTATAATTTTTGACAGCTGCTCTGTAGCCTACTCTTCGATGCTTTGGTTCTGAACTTCGTATGTTTTTCTTTTTGAGACGGTGTGCTAGTCAGTCTGCACAGTTGCGAACGAGGCCCCTCCTCTCTCCGTTTGATGAATGCCTTTTACCTTATTGCTGCAGGACAGCATCAATATTTCCCCAAGTTCAAATTGATAGGAATGCCCATACAGGCCTGGTTATGAAATCCATACGCCACTCTCCACATTATTTTAGCTCCGTATCCTCCGGTGACACTGCTGAGTTCAAGTTAATAAAGACTTTCAGGACCATCTGGATTAGAGAGTGATATGAGATATTATGAGGGAGAGAGAGAGAGAGAAGAGGGAGATGGAAACCGAACCATTCGATTATCTGTTATCATGAAAATGTAATTTTAAATATAAAAAAAATGTAAATGCTGTTCTAGTTATACAATGTGTTCAACTTGGAGAATCTGCATTCTTTGAAGTCTGTGAGGGGGGGAATCGAATGTCTGTGTTGAGGCTGCGGGGCGGATTGTACACGGGGACGAATGTAACAATTTCCCTGCGATTTTGCTTCCTCAGTTGGTGGCACAGGAGAGGGTAAGAAACGTCCACTTTATGGACTGTGAAAAGAGTTATTTTAGTGGGAGCTGGCATGGTGTGTTTAGCAGAGCGCTGTTTGGGTTTAGCAGTGTGTGGCTGTGTGTGTCGTTATAGCAGCCAGTTAATGTTGCAAAGCACATATTTGGCTGCTGCTCGCACATTACTGTCAGACTAGCCCTAGCACATGCAGTATGTCTGAAATAACTGCTCACCAAAACCATCAGTTAGATGAAAGAAATTATCTAGTTTTCACACACCAGAGAGAGCATAAATTCATTGCCTCTGGTTCACCTGCAAGTACAGAATGATGGGCTGAAAAACATATATTCTACTATTAAATACTGTGATTTAGGGAAAAGGTCTATCGTCCCATTGTCCGTAGCATTGCTAGTGCAGATCATAACAATGTCGGCGGTGACAATGGCAGTGTTAGTGTAGATCATAGCAGTGCTAGCGCAGATCATAGCAGCATTAGACTTTTAGATGTCTGTGTGTGTCAAATACACCATGTCCAGCAATCACCCCTTAGAAAATCTGACCGGCGTCTAGGCTATAGCACCGTACCCGGTGTGGCCTATCGCTGTAATCGTAAACGCTGTTCTCAGTCTGCAAGGTGAGGCTGTCTTGAGATCTGACTGTCTGGGCTCGTTTAGACTCGGCCGTAACAGATGCTGCTGCAAGCTGCTGCAAACCGCAATGTGGGCAAATGCTTCAAAAACGGAACAGAAATAGAAACCTTCTTTCAGTTATTTATTTTTTTGTTAAAGTTGTGAATCATTCTTCACCTCCTTCACTGGTCCAGATCAGTGGCTGATTAAATTCTGGATACAGGACGACTGCCCACTCCTCAGGGTGCTGTGAATCTCCCCTCGAGCTCTCACACTAAATTAAGGGGGGGGGGGGTGAAGATTGGAGAAGTAAGGGTGTGATCGCAGCGTTTGTACAGTGCGCAGCATACGTCCGTCACACTGAGTTATAATGCATTATAACAAATGGTTATAATGTTATAATGCATTATAACAAACGGTTATAATGTTATAATGCAAATTCAGGTATCAGCTCAAGTCAACTGGGCTGAAATCTATCGCTCGCTAAGCTCCCCTACAGTGGAACTCTCTTCCGGCTCAGATCAGAAAATGTTAAACAAAGGCTACTTTTAAAAACCAACAGAATACATTTTCTCTTTGCTGTAATCTGCATGCAACAGACTAAACTGCTGAGCACCCTGGCACCCCCTTTGACACGAAGAGCACTATGAAAATAAAACCAAACGGGTAAATCGATTAACCAGCCGATCCATTCACTCTGTATAAAGAGTCACCTGTCGGTGTGCAGACCTGTGGCTGAACATTACGGTGCGCTGGTTCAATTTTTAAAGGTTGCTTTAAGATGACACTTGGACAGACTAAAAGGAGCATGGCGCAAAGACGACACGTTTAACCCTTTGAAGAGTAGGTTTTTTGGATTTTTTTTTTTTTTTTTGGGACTAAGTCCATGCTCAAGAACTCAAGAGCTTTCAATTACAAGTAATGATTGTTACATCAGCTTTAGAATGTTCAGTTAAGAAGATTCTAATCACATATTTGTGACCTCACATCTTGAAGGATTAGTAATATTACTCAATTTGTTGTCGTGTAGTCTTTTTTTTGATTGGATTTATATTGTCCCTTGCCTTTTCATAATTGGCTCACTCTCTTTAAATTCTTTCATGTACCTGTCCTGATGAAGACCAGCTTTGGTCGAAATGTTTAGACTGTTGTTTCCTTTTTGGATATGGCCATTTATTAAAGGCTTTTTACATACACAGTTTTTGCATTTCCTTTTTACAAGTGAGCCTTAGTTATAGGATATAAGCTGGTTTTTAGTTTTTGGGCTTATTTTTCTTCATTGCTGTTGTCTGTTATTTTCCTCTTTTCCAAAGAGCACCTTGGCTCCACCACTGATTCTACCATACATATCCAGGAGCACCCAGTATCCTTTTTTTAATATAACACTGGGTTCTTTGTTGCAGATGGAAATCCAGTCCTGACTGTGCCAATCACTGTGAGTAGGTCAGGGTCGCCCAGAGAGGGAGGGTTTTGATTGGCAGAATGAACCTCAACTCATTGCACAACAGTGACCCCTCTGGTCAAACAGGTGCAATGCGGTTTGCCTGCACCAGCATTTGAGGAAGTGCAGCAATCCAGGGCAACGACTGCACAGCGCAGTTTGCCGGCCTACCAACAGACATGAAACAGCAGCTGCTATGTTCACCTCGGGGGGAGGGCTATTCTGCACTCTTCCCATGTGGTGGAGGGCACCACAGCAGTCAAACACACTTACCGGGGCAACTGGCCAAGAAAACCTAGGGAACATAGTAGAAAAAATAGAAGGAAATAAAATGAAAAAATAAATGCACCATTGGATGACACGGTCAGTTTAAATTCCCAAGCGATGTGTCTTTCCTGTAGATCGTTCAACTCTCAGAGTGTACCTTCCATCTGATCTGTGTCCTCGGCGAATCATTCCCGTTTAAATATGTCCTTGGAATTCTCTCTTTTCCTCCTCCTCCTCCCCCAGTCCCTCTTCAGCTTTCTTGCTCGCGGGACCCCAGTAGGACCCCATTATAGCTAATGGTCCATCTGTCTAACCCCATAAGCCCGGCCAAGTTCCTTCCACTCCCCTGACATCGCTTGCGAATGCGCTGCCAGGAAGCGGGGCTGCTGTGTGGGAGGTCAGTGTCCATTGTTGTTTGCTGCCGTTGGAGGTTTAGCCTGCCGCTGTCAAGAGCCCCTCACTAGCTTCACCTCCCACGGTCCTCCTACGCCAGGTCAACCACCAAGCCTGTTTATCTTCCCGCCAACTCCCCGGAGCTGGCGAGCTCCTGCGCGGAGCTGCATCTGCTCGCAACTTGGCCTGACGCAAACGAAAATCCGCATGCGCGATGGTGCCCCTGAATCTGCGAGCAGCCTCCTAATCTCACGCCAAATGGTCCGGTGTCGCTCCACCTCTATGAGAATGCGTAGCCAAGGCCCCAGATCTGGTATATTAGTAAAGAGGGGCCTTGCCAGGGCTACTGGCGCCAGCCGGAGAAGGAACCAGGGATCGTGCCATTGCATTATGCGACCAAATGCAGTATTTTCGTACCGCCATCTTTTTTTTTTTTTGACACCAGCGGGCAGAAGCGTGAGCAGCATTACCGCGGACTGCGGGGGGGGAAAAAAACAAAGGAACTTCACTGGTTGTGCTGAAAAGTGTGTTACTGAGCCACGATTGAGCGGGACCGCTATGATAATAAGACAAAAGGCTTGATGGTGCACTTAAAGTGCAGTCTTTCTCCACATAACAATTTGTTTTATTTTCCCTGCTCCTGGAAAAATACAGACAATAAAGCTAAACCAATTCAAACTATGGGATTAATAACAAAAAAACTGCATTTTAAGTGTGAAGTTTGGCTTAGTCAAAGGCCGCAAAAGACAGGAAATTCAAATTGGCACCACCAAGCCAAACTACACTATCAGGGATTTCCAGTACTCCATTTTTTATATCTGACTGCTATACAGCTCTGTAGCTATCTTGGTCTACTGTATTTCAAAAAACATGTACTCATCACTGGGAAGATTGGTTCAAGCCTTCTCTCAAAGAGCCTAATTCATACTCTTGGAGTATGTGCTGCCACCCATGATAGTGACCTGTACAAAATGGCTTAGTATTTTCCAACTGCAGTTTTGTGTAGGCTGTTTCTCTATTCCTCTTTTGCCTCATACCAATATTGATAGCTAATGTGATAATATTGGTAGGTAGCTTTTGAAAGGTGAATCTAAATCTAAATAAATATGAATTAATTGTCTTAACATTACATTGCTTGGCATTGTTATAGTTCCATGTGGGGCTTGTAATGTTAATAATTTAATGTTAGCTAGCTAACGTTAGTTGATAGCTCACGTGGTGTGGCGCTTGTAGCTTCATTAACGTTACAGATAATATTGTGGACATGTCTGAAAAGTGTTAGTAGCTAAGTTAACATAACATTTATTTTAGTTTTTATATTGCTAGCGAAGTTACATTGTAACTAGCTGTATTCCTTCTAGCTTTGTCACTAACAGTTAACATTAGCGATAGTTACTTTGGAGCTTTTCGGTCACAGTTGTGTGGAACTGCTGTGATCACTGACCTGGCAAAATATCTTTTAAGCAAAATAACATTATCCACCTTGCTCTCTCGAGCTGATTTGCAAACACTTCTTATGATTCTGAAAAATGTTAAACCGTATGTAAAATTCAGAACAGAACAGTTAGTAGCCTACGGCTGGTTTCTGTGATGCAGTATGAGAGGCTCAGGCTAGCTTCAGAGACAGAGCGAGGAGTTAGGAGTAATACATCTCACATTGATGCGCGAGACTGCTGTAATGGTAGTTTGAACTTTCAATTAGCCTTCGGTTGCTAGCACATTTATGCCCCAATGTTAAGTCAATGGACAATTTATTTCTGGTATCGTAGAATTATAAAAGGTTTATTTAAAAACTGTACAATAAACAGAAATGTCACATCAAAAGCATTAGTCCACACCCGACATATCGCTATGTCTACTTCAGCGATTAGTGATAGTTGAGCTAGGTCGTTGGGAAAAAAAAAAAGTCTTAATCTAAATGCAACTTAATTGTATGAAAACAGCTTAACAAATCTTTCCCATATTTGTTTTACCTCAAGATATTGATGAGATGAGTTCATCTGCCAAATGGCTTGGTAATTTGTATTAAAACGGCTGAGAAATTGACAGACGAAATTGGGGTTTTAACATGTAAGTTAAAACCCAAAGGTTTTGCAACCAAAACCAAACTTACCACCGCACAAGAAATGGCGGCTTATACACTGCTCAAAGAAATGAATCGAACACTTAATCAACACAGTATAACACCAAGTTAATTAAACTTCTGGGATATCGATCTGTCCAGTTAGGAAGCGTAAAGGATTGTGAATCAATTTCACCTGCTTTGGTGCAAATGAAAGTGACAACAGATGGACAGGAGAGGCAACAGCAAGACAACCCCCAAAACAAAAAGTTAATGGTTTTGCAGGTGGTGGCCACAGACCATTTCTCTCTCCTCATCCTTCCTGACTGATTTTTCTCTAGTTTTGCATTTTGCTAGTGCCCTTGTCACTACTGGTAGCATGAGGTGGTACCTGCAGCCCACTGAGGTTGCACAGGTAGAACAGCTCCTCTAGGGTGGCACATCCATACGTGCCGTCGATGTCATGGATCATGCCTTCCTTCCCTTATCTCCGCATTCTTTTTATTCTTTTTGTCGTTTACCGGTAATCTATCGGATTTTCCTGTGTTCCGCTACGGGTTTTGCTTTCGCCTCTGTGATTAGTGAGTTCACCTGTCATTTAATTCCGCTCACTACTTATACCCCGCTTCCTGCCTTTCTCGTTTCTTCCATGTTATTTCACGTAACATTTGAGCCGGTGAAAAAGGTATAGGAAGTTGTGCTGCTATCGACCGCTTTGCTTATCCAACGTGGGACTTGTTAGCAGTACAATTTAGAAAGAGAGCAAGTTCTCTTTACGCTCTTATTTCAGAGCAGAGGTTTTTTTTGTTTTCCACTCATACCTACGAGTGCTCTTACCCAAAGTCTTTGGGGTCTTTTGAGTTCTCTTTTCTTTCTTTTGTTTTGCTCCACAAATGGGAGTTAGATAAGCGTTACTGCTTATTTTTTTGTTTTGCTCAGATATCGAGTTCCTCGTTTTTATCGCGAGGTTATTTGTGTTCTCTTTATTTTCTCCTATTCCACTACGGATTATTGTCCGTCTCAGTGGTGTTCTTTGGAACACTTTAAGATTCCGCAGCTATCGCATCTGGACCTCCAATATTTCCTCCGTGTCTCTGACATAGAGATCCCCTACAGTCGCAAGAAGGTTTGCCGTGTCTCCCAGCACAGTCTCAAGAGCATGGAGGAGATACCGGGAGACGGGCCATTACATGAGGAGAGCTGGACAGGGCCGTAGAAGGGCAACAACCCATCGGCAGGACAGGTATCTGCTCCTTTGTGCGAGGAGGAACAGGAGGAACACTTCTTCTTCTTTCGTGTATCGTCATATGTCCAGCTTTGTGTCGTGTAGCCATGCCCTCGTCTCAAGTCCCACTCGGAAGAGGCCCTCCTCTGAAGGTGGTCTATGCAGGGGACAAGCGGTGATGATGGTGGTTGGCAGTTGCTCAGGCCCGCCCGCACTCACACCACACACCTGTGTTGGCCCCCACTCCTTCTTTATAGGCTTTGAGCAGCCAACCCCCCGGTAGCCAACCCCGAGAGGAGAGTCCCATTGCCGGGTAGGGTCTTCTCCTTCAGCGGCTTCTCCAGGATCCTGATGTCTCCAGTGTATGTTTTTCTGTTACTGCCGACTCACTCCCCACCCCGCCCCCCCGCCCCCCAGCCAGCCAGGCGCCAGCCAGGCTTCCTTGAAAGAGACTCTCTTGGGCCGCCGCCATGGTGTTGTTGTGGTGTTGGGTTTGGTGTTGTGGATGTTTTGAGTCTTGTGTGGTGGGTTGGATGTGGTGGTTGTGGTGGAGAGGTGGGCCCTCTTTGCCCTGGGGTGGCTTGGCCTCGCAGTAGGCTGGCTGGGCTGCCGTAATTGGCTCTGGCAATTCCTGCTAGGGGTGTAGGTAGGAAGGGTAGGGTTCCAGGCAGGCAGTTGTTTATGGCGGGCGTTGGCGTTTGGCCCTTCTTGTGGGCTTCTTGTGGTGTTCTGGGGGGGGGTGGGGGGGGGGGCAAGAAAAGGGCAAAAGGAGAGTGCTTGTGTGTGTATACGTAGGGCCACCCAGGTCGTACCAGCGAGGCGACGATGAGTGAGACCCTTGAGGACCTTGAGGCCCTCTTATGCCTGGCCCTCACTTCCTTTTGTTGTTGTTGTCGTACGCCAGTCCTGTCAGGCGTACGCCCAAGGTACTTTGGGGCCTGTTGGAACTCCAGGGGTTTGCTGTTCACACCAAATCTCCAGCTCCGCTTCCGCTTCCTTGCGGACTGCTGCGGTGGAGCTCTTCCACCGTCCCTGCAAAGGGTGCTGCCAGCTAAGGAGCCCCAGCAGCCAGCCAGGCCAAGAGGTGTCAAGGCCCTCTTCCCATGTCCTCCCGTCTTCCACCTGGTGTTGATGTCTATGTCGTCTGCGTACCTGTTGCACGGTATTTGTTGGATGGTTGTATGTTTGTGAAAGTTGTTGAAGTAAGAGTTGAGAGTGAAAGAGAGTTGACCCGACCCCCTGTTCCTATGTCTTTTCCTTGGCCTGACCTGCTCCTGAGGCCTTCTGGAGCATGGATGTGCGGTTTTGATGACAAGATGATGATAAATTGACCATGATGACGGTCGGTTCAAGTGGATTCCGGGACAACACCGGCGGTATTCAAGGTGGTGTCGGTCAACCACACGGGTCGGCGCCAGGCCCTGCTTTTGCTTTTTGCTGGCCTCCCTGTCCTCAAGATCTTGGAAACTGCTTCTTTTTGTTGGGCCACGACCGTTCCTTGGATCTTGCCCAGACCTGCCCGTTCGAAACCAGCCTGCTACTTGGTTCAATCTACTACAGGTTCATCCTTCTCCAAGATTTTAAAAAATTAGCTCTCCAAGATTTTTTGGCTGTAGGCCTTGGGGGCATCCGGGGGTTTCATTGGGGGGGTCATTGGGGGTTTGGTTTTGCAGAGCAGGATGAGCCCAGTTGTTCCTTTTCGAGTTTGGACTTTCGGGACTTTTTCGAGGCACGCGAGGAATGCACACACAGGATGGGATGTTTGTTTGGTGATGGTGGATTCGAAACTCTGGATGGTCGGGTGGTGCCTTGCCTTGTTTTGCTTGTTTATGTTTGGGGTTCCTGATGTTGATTTAAAATTTGAATTCCAATGGCTGTCCTCGGTTTATGGTGCCGGACCTGGAGAGGGCTGGGCCTGCGTTTTATGTTAGGCGGGCTGTGTGATTTTTGGTTATGCTGGGGCTTTTGTTTTGGCGTGCGATGGGTTTGCTGTCACGCTGGCACCTGGGGGGTGTGGGGGGGGGGTGCTTACGGCTGAGGGCTGGGTGGGGTTGATTTGAAGTCTGGGGACTTCGGGGACAGCCACTCGGGACTCGACGGTCTCCTACCATCTAGCCCTGCGGGTGCGTCCCCTGCGCTCACTTCAGTGCCTTTGCCAGGGCTCGTGGCTTTCAGCTTTGATCCAGCTCTCGTTCGCTCTCCTGGGTGGGTGTTGTTCTTTTCCCCACTTCTATGGTTTGTTTTTTTTTGTTGTTTTTTCGTAGCTATTTTTTCGGATCACTGTTTTTTGGACACGCCGTGTGCCGCATATGCGGCATCGGCCTTGCAGTCATCTGTCAGAGGGTCATGGTGGTGGGTGCACCTCTCAGCTCTTCCCAAATGCATGTTGGCATGTGGATGCCACGAGGAGACCATGTCCACCCCCGGATGACGAGTGCCAGTTCCGGGGGCTGTGGGAAATGACCGGATTCCAATGACCCGGGACTCTGGTGGGGGGGGAACCTGGCACCTCCAGCCTCAAAGTGGTGGTCTGGCATCGGGTGATTACTGTGGAACTGGCTCTCAGCCAGAGCCCTACAAAATGACCTCCAGCGGGCTACTCGTGTGCATGTTTCTGACCAAACTGTCAGAAACGGACTCCATGAGGGTGGCATGAGGGCCCGACGCCCTGTAGTGGGACCTGTGCTCACAGCCCAGCACCATGCAGCTCGATTGGCATTTGCCAGAGAACACCACAATTGGCAGGTTCGCCATTGGCTTCCCGTTCTCTTCAGAGACGAGAGCAGGTTCACACTGAGCACATGTGACAGACGTGAAAGAGTCTGGAGACACCGTGGCGAATGTTATGCTGCCTGCAACATCATCCAGCATGACCGGCTTGGTTTAATTGACTTGGTGTTATACTGTGATGATTAAGTGTTCCCTTAATTTTTTTGAGCAGTGTAGTTACCAGTCATAGGTCACAAACACTGATTTACAATTACAATCAATGACTCACTCAGTTGCGCTCGAGGCATTTATCAGATTGTAGCTAAAGTGACTTAGAGACTGTGCATTTGACATGGCTATAAACACCACCACTCGAGCTCGAGATAGGTGAAGCTATTATCAAATCAGTGCCATCAAAGTGATGTATGTTATATTAGCTGAACAATAAAGAGCGAGAATGGTTAGGGTATTTCTTTGTTTTCCCTTTTGAAACGCTAAGATTACCGATTCCGAGCTGGGGTGCTGTTCTTGTGCCCTCGAGCAAGATACATGACCGGAATCGCATCAGTAAAAATATCCAACTGTATAAATGGATTTTATATAAAATGAAATAAAATGTGTAAGTTGCTCTGGATAAAGACATCTGTTGAATGGCTAGATGTACATGTAATGTGTTCCAGTTTTTCTGCATCTTGCAGCAGCAGATGTTAATATTCAAGGTTTTTTAATTGTTAAATGTTTTTGTTCATTCCTTGAACTGCCTAAATTATGTTTGTAAATATGAGAGATGTAGGATTACAAAAAGAAAAAAAAACATTTAATGCATTTATTGATAAAAGGATATTTATTTCAGCAAGCTAAATTTGTGCTTGAGTGAGCTCACCACATCCAATTAAAAAACATCCCCTGGGTTCATTTAAATTTATCGAAGTTTTGAAAAAAAAACTTAATTTGAAGTTCCAAACAGATATGCACGTCAAGCAAAAACCGATTAAGTATTGATTCATTTCAGAGACCTGTCCAAGGTTCCGTTAAGGTGTGTTATAGCGGCAGGTGTTTCATCCACGTGAGACTCGCGGACGAGTCGCCCGCTGATTGACGAGCCGGAATACGCCAGCTGTTTACATCCATGCATGAGTCAGGCTTCGCTGAACGGCCGTCGAATGCCGTTTTCTCACCCGTTCCTGCGCCCTTAGTGCCGTTACCTCGCCGAGAAGCGATCGATGTACGATGCACTTCTTCCTCTGCGGCAGACGCCCGATAAACAGTCCCTGGATGTTGCGTTAGTGCAGTCCTTCACCCTTTATCTGATTTACAGAGGCCTCACTCTCAAACATGCCACAACATTGAATGTGTTGTTATGGCTCAGAGCAGGGCAATAATGTCGAGCTGCGGAGAGGGAAATTACCCCGTTACTGTGTTCAAATCCCACGCGGTGGAACTCTCTGCGTCTGTGCATGCGCCGCTGAGCAAGCGACCTGAAATCCGTTAGAAATCCGGAAAAACGGGTCTACGACCGGGCCAAATCAAGCCATCAAGCTACACAATTTACCCCAAAATTAACAAAAAAAACCCTGCAAAGACAGTAGATATAACAGTGGTAAACAGAAATACATGAGCAAACCTGGAAGGACCACGTTGACCGGCTGATCTGGACTCTGACAGAGAAGAACGAGCAGAGTCTCTCCCAGAATAATGGACAACCCCAGCCCCACTGCACTGGAGGAGGAGAAAAGGTCCGTCATCCCCAAAGGCATATCAGTTCATAGAAAGGGCCTGCTGAACTATGGTCTGCATACGTGCCATATTACTGTATATATTATCAACATGTCTGTGCCATATTATATATTATCAACATGTCTGTGCCATATTATATATTATCAACATGTCTGTGCCATATTATATATTATCAACATGTCTGTGCCATATTATATATTATCAACATGTCTGTGCCATATTATATATTATAGAATAGAATAACTTCACTTGTAGCCACCAGCAACATCAAAAAAGACAGACAGTGGGGCAGACCCACAACACACAAACAAACAAACAGACAATCAAACAAATTTAGTGCGAGCATCAAAAAGCAACAACAGCTCTTCATCTGCCTCTGCTGTCTTGAGCTGTCCAGTGTCACCCAGCAGTCCAACAGCCGCAGGGAAAAACCGGAGCGATCTCCCGGATCACAGCTGCTCCACTCCAAGCCCCGCCGACACACGCAAACTCCGCCTCCGCGACTCCTCAATGCACCCACAGTCTCCGTCCAGTTGAATCCAATCCTTCCCCATACTCCTCTCCCTCTTTTCCCGGACGGCCTTTCGAGGGTTGGCCGCAGTGCCGATACCAAGCCATTCAAACTTCGGTGAAAAGCAAAACCCTGTCGTCGCAGATCCAACGGACATTCCGGAGTAGGCTAACGTTACATGTTATGAATGCGTCTCCACGGTGACGACCATAAACAAAACCAGCCCGATTGGCCAATTCGGCAATAATTATTTTAAAATTGGCAGCATGAGTGCCCTGAAAAATGATCAGCCTGCTTCCCTCTCCTATAATAGACATACCAGCGCATGAAAAAACAAAAAACAAAAACTTGATCCAACAAAACACATTCAAATTAACAAACATGAAAACGAGAGACAGCTGGACTACATGTCGCCATTACAGCGCCACGTGACATTATGTTCTTACTGTATACTTATGTAATTACTGTATATATTATCAACATGTCTGTGCCATATTCTATATTATCAACATGTCTGTCCCATATTATATATTATCAACATGTCTGTGCCATATTATACACTGCTCAAAAAAATTAAGGGAACACTTAATCATCACATTATAACACCAAGTCAATTAAACCAAACCGGTCATGCTGGATGATGTTGCAGGCAGCATAACATTCGCCACGGCGTCTCCAGACTTTTTCACGTCTGTCACATGTGCTCAGTGTGAACCTGCTCTCTGTGAAGAGAACGGGGCGCCAATGGCGAACCTGCCAATTCTGGTGTTTTTTGGCAAATGCCAATCGAGCTGCACGGTGCTGGGCTGTGAGCACAGGTCCCACTACAGGACGTCGGGTCCTTATGCCACCCTCGTGGAGTCTGTTTCTGATAGTCTGAACATGCACATGAGTAGACCGCTGGAGGTCATTTTGTAGGGCTCTGGCAGTGCTTCTCCTGTTCCTCCTCGCACATAAAAGCAGATACCGGTCCTGCCGCTGGGTTGTTGCCCTTCTACGGCCCTGTCCAGCTCTGCTCGTGTAATGGCCTGTCTCCCGGTATCTCCTCCACGCTCTTGAGACTCTGCTGGGAGACACGGCAAACCTTCTTGCGACGGCACGTATGGATGTGGCATCCTGGAGGAGCTGGACTACCTGTGAAACCTGAATGGGCTGCAGGTACCGCCTCATGTTACCAGTAGTGACAAGAGCACTAGCAAAATGCAAAACTAGAGAAAAATCAGTCAGGAAGGATAAGGAGAGAGAAATAGTCTGTGGCCGCCACCTGCAAAACCACTTACTTTTTGGGGGTTGTCTTGCTGTTGCCTCTCCTGTCCATCTGTTGTCACTTTCATTTGCACCAAAGCAGGTGAAATTGATTCACAATCCTTTACGCTTCCTAACTGGACAGATTTATATCCCAGAAGTTTAATTGACTGGGTGTTATACTGTGTTGATTAAGTGTTCTCTTAATTTCTTTGAGCAGTGTATATTATACGTCTGTGCCATATTGTATATTATCAACATGTCTGTGTCATTATGCTTGTCCACACCAGCTTTTATTATTTTAGTATATACAAGCCAGAATTCCGAAAGAAAGTTTCCATTCTGTGTATCTTTAATGGACAATCGACTTTCCAATTCGATTTAATAAGAACATGAAAATGTGAAATGAGGATGGTTAGTTATTTTCCTTCAAGATGCCCATGTCATTGTCGAGCAGCAGTGGAAATGATCTTCATTTACAGCAGAGTTGTCCAAGCGAGACTTCATTAACCGCAGAACGGGAGAGACGACCCCACGGGCTGTCAATCGCCCGTACAAACCAATCAAAAGTCTCTGCTCCGAACACTGCGATTTGTTCATGGCAACGGGGAACTGAAACTGTTTGGGGACCCCGCTCCTTTTGGAGGTTCTGGAAGCCTGAAGTCTCCCGTCAGAATGAAACCGCTCCTCCCCGGGAGAGTTTACGCCATGCGCGCGCGTTCATTGTGTCGCTGTGCTTCAGGCACCGTTTGCTAAGCGTTTGGTTTTTCTTGCTCTAACGGCACGTAGGAGAGACCTCCCTGGTCCCCAGTGGAAAGGTCTGTGACATTTTTTTTTTTTTCCTCAGGTCGATGCAGAGGAATTAGTTTTACAGCTGACGCCGTGGTTCCCGAGGAGACGGAGAGAGAGGCAGCAGGCCCTGCACTGGGCTGGAGCACTGGGGGGGGGGGGGGGTACGGTCCTGTTGGGCTGGGGGGGTACGGCACTGTTGGGCTGGGGGGGTACGGTACTGTTGGGCTGGGGGGGTACGGTACTGTTGGGCTGGGGGGTACATCACTGTTGGGCTGGGGGGGTACGGTACTGTTGGGCTGGGGGGGTACGGTACTGTTGGGCTGGGGGGGTACGGCACTGTTGGGCTGGGGGGGTACGGCACTGTTGGGCTGGGGGGGTACGGCACTGTTGGGCTGGGGGGGTACATCACTGTTGGGCTGGGGGGGTACGGTACTGTTGGGCTGGGGGGGTACGGTCCTGTTGGGCTGGGGGGGTACGGTCCTGTTGGGCTGGGGGGGTACATCACTGTTGGGCTGGGGGGGTACGGTACTGTTGGGCTGGGGGGGTACGGTCCTGTTGGGCTGGGGGGGTACATCACTGTTTGGCTGGGGGGGTACGGTACTGTTGGGCTGGGGGGGTACGGTCCTGTTGGGCTGGGGGGGTACATCACTGTTGGGCTGGGGGGGGTACATCACTGTTTGGCTGGGGGGAGGGTACGGCACTGGGGACAGTGAAAACACCTCCTAGATTTACAGGAGATTTCCTGATTCCCCCCCCCCCCCCCCAATGTTATTGGAAAAACAAATTTTCTCTAAAACTGAATGTCTCTAGGGCCACTGACTTTATTTGCCCATTCTCTCAGCTGCAGGAAGTAGCATACCCTAACCCTCTGGTTGAGTTAGTCATGAGATATTTAGAGTTTGAACATCATTATTTCCTGATTAATTGTTAAAAATATGGATAAATGTACATGCTTCGGCTTATACGGCTTCCAGTTGAGTGTAAGACAGCTTGTTGTCTTTTCTGACTGCATGAATTGGTTCAAAATAGGCTCAATCTGTGCCCCCTCCCTAAGAACAAATAAATACCTAAATACATAGGAGGTCAAGAGAGTAACAGGACTAATACAATTTACTATCAATTATTATAGACCCGTCTACACTACTGATGACAGCAACAGGATGCTACAGTCAATGCTGTATCGTATGAGGATTAGAGAGGAACGATGGGTAATTTCACGGCTGGCTTCTATTTGCCCATGGGCTAGGGCACAGCAAAAAGCCCATATTCCTCTTCCTCCTGTTCAGCGTCTCATACATAGGCGCGTGGAATAAAATAGGTTGGGTGTCCGCAGAAACCAGACGATTTATTGAGACTACGTAGCCCTGCACTGTATAGTGGGCGCTGTGTGTTAAATTAAATTATATAGAATGTCGGTCGACCGACGCCCGTAAATTGACAGGCGTCTCGGCTATACGCTTGTTACACAGAATTTCTATTGCATTTAATGCATCGTTTGTGATCCCTTCCCTGAGTGTTTGTCAGTGAGCTATATACCTTGTGAGCTATCCGCAGACATCTCTCGTTTAAAGCTCACGTCAGCACTAAGAATCAGCATCTCTCCACTATGCAGCGTCTCCCCCTCGCCTCTCTCTCCCCCTCGCCCCCCCCCCCCCCTCTCTCTCTCTCTCTGGCCAGCACCACAGTAAGCAGGCGAGGCTAAAGAGCTTCCTCCCATCTCCCCAGTTCATACCTTTTAACTCTCCCGGTTGGTTTAATTTCGACCGTTCGATTCGTACAGACATCGATATTGCGAAAACAGACGCATGCGAGACTAGGAACCGTCATAAGGGACAGCTCCAAGTTTAGCCTACCAGGTAATCGCGCTTTCGGAGGGGATAAGTCCAAACATAACCAGCCCCTTCTAAAAGCACATACTATTCAATTATTCCTTCCTTTCGCTGGTTTGTGGCAGACTAGAATTGTCGGAACTTAGCAGCGGTCGTTGCTTTCGGTAGCCTACCCTTGGAGGGTCGCCGTATAACTGTTTTGCACTTGGATTATGGCTTTCTTTTGACTGCATATATATGATATTAATTATTTTCTAGCCTCGTAGTGGACCGAAATTTCCAATCGTTTGGGGTCCACATCACAGCGTAACGCGACGTGCCACTTCTTTGTTGTTGCATCTTAAACCATCGGGAGGTGGAATGCAGCCGTTTTATATTCTAACTGGTTTGGCTTCGGTGACTGCCCGGTTCCAGCGTTGCCTTCTGCCGAGCGACTTGAGTTTGATCAATTAGCCTGAAAGCAGGACATCGACTTCAACTTAATTTAGCAGCTTCCCTCTGCTCATCTGTTTCGCACAGGTGGGAGAATTGTCGTTTCGCAATACGCGGCGTCCTCAAGAGTGCACTGAGCTTGTTTTGCTGTCATTGTTATCGGCTGTCGTATTTTTATATAAGCTAAACGCATTCCAAGGCTGTAGCCTATTTCTGACGAGTGTGCATTTGTGTTAATAGCCGTATCAGTTCTAAATGTGCTGCAACAGCATTGTCAGTTAACGCCGTCGCTTAAAACATCTGGGCGCATGACAAGCAATGCTGTGTAACCCGTGGGTGTAGGCTATTGCCCTCAAATGAACTTCAAAACGGCAGGACGGGCGCGTGGGTGTCGCTGTACCGCTTCCCACGCCTATCAAATGTAAAATGATATAATTCTAAGCAAAACTGTCTAAACGGAAAATGTGTCCGAGGTTGGTCTCGTTTTGTAACGAGTTGCTGAAGTACCGCTGAGTCAGATACTGAGTGCCAAGGATTCTGAGTAATGCTTGGGAAAAGATAGCTACCTGTGGATTTCTCCAAACCCAACATTTACAAAGCGCATCTGTTTAAAAGACCAGACTAAAACCGCGTGAATTTATGAACAGCAAACCCGCTTCTTGAAATAACCCACCACAATCTGTTTTTTCATCACCTTTTTTTGTGCGAAAGGTAGCCGACTGGTCGCAATGGACCTCAAAGTAGACCCAGATGAGATGGACTGCAACCGGCCTGAACCCATGGAAGTTTTCGCCAGCAGGTCCACCTTGCATGGCCTCTCTCACATTTTGACCTACGAGCGGATCTGCATCAAGCGCTGTCTGTGGATTCTGTTCTTCATGGGATCATTGAGTTTCCTGGTTTGCCTGTGCGTGGACCGAGTACAGTTTTACTTCGAATACCCGCACGTCACCAAACTTGACGAGGTGTCGGCTCCAGTGATGATTTTCCCTGCCATCACCGTCTGCAACCTGAACTCCTTCCGTTTCAGAAGTGTGACGCGCAATGACCTGTACCACGCCGGAGAGCTGCTGGCGCTGTTGAACCGAAGGTGTGTAGCTCACGATCAAAGCTGAGTACTATAGGCTACTGCATGACATCTTTATATACGAATATTAGAAACCCACACAACGCAACACAAATTACTGCCAAGGGTCTTGTGAAGTTGTGCTCACCCTATGAAGCGGCTCCAAAGTTCATAACACTGGGTTCAGAAATACTTAGCAAAAGTCACGTTATTTTGCTCAACGTTTTTTTAACTGGCTTTTTAAACGTTTTAAACAAAGTTTACTGTTTTCATAGATGGTTTACTAAAATGCCGTTGACAGCCTCTGTTCAGTTAATTCTACAGTTTTGAAGTTAAGCCATCAGACACTCTCCCGTATAATTTTACTGGCTACATAGACCTACTGTAATTATTTCTATCAGAAATATCATGAGTAGGCTGGTATATATGTTGGCTAGGCTTCATGAACTAATTTTGCTGCCAAGTTTTAAGAATTCTGTCCACTTGTAGCGTATCTCTGTATGTGAATATTTAAGTGGTGCTTCTGTTTGGTTTGCTCCATTGAGCTGGTAGGCTTTGTTTTTATTAAAAGAATACTGTCTGTCCATTTGAATAAGCCTGCATTCGCACCTGATTAAATTAAATAAGTCAAACTAACCGAACAGAAATGCACAGAAATGAGATTTACACTGAGATACTACTACTGTTTTTTCAAAATTGAATAAAAAAAATAATATATATGTATATATACATAGATCATTTTTAAATTTTTTAAATATATATACACACACAGTCAACTCCAGAACTATTGCCATTCAACTACTTTGGGCTCAAACATATGGGGGAGCCGTATACTTTTATTTTAACTCAATAATTTGTCAATCGCAACTTTAATTGAGTAATAAAAAAAATTTCTGCAAAACATTAAAAAGGATTGGCACCCCTAGGATTAATATTTGGTGAAGCCTCCCCTCGAGAGGATAACGACACTGAGCATCTTTCTGCAATGTCAGACAAGGTTGGAGAACACTTTTGGAGAGATCTTGGACCACTACTTTTTGCAAAAAAATGTCACAATCTTTTATATTATTATATGTTTTCAGTTGTATAGACTGTCCTCTTCAATTGAGACCACCGGTTTTCAATAGGGTTCAAGTCCAGAGACTGAGATGGCTATTGCAAAACATTAATCATTGTCTTGTCTTCGTATTGTTGAATGGTCCGTCTATGGCTAAGTCTCTACCTCCTGGGAGAGGCAACCAGGTTTTGGGCTAAAATATCCTGGTACTTAGTGGAATGTATCATGCCATCAATCTTAACAAGAGCCTCTGGACCACGAGCAGCAAAACAGCCCCAAAGCATCAATAATCCACCACCATATTTCACTGTGGGTGCTTGTTCTTGTAATGCAGTCCTTGGCGATGGTGTGCATGGGCAAAAAGTCCGATTTTGACAACAAGACATGATTCGGGATGTAGTTACAACGATGCTTGGGAAAGTTAAGGCACTTTATGGGAGGCTTTCACTAAGGGCTTCTTTCGAGCAACCCTTCCAAAGAGCGTGTTGCCACGGAGGCGGCATGGCCAGTGACCAGAGATGCATATTTGTTTAGTTTTATTTATAAAATTTGTCAGGGGTGCCGATCATTTTTACCCCCTATGATTTTGAGAAAAATACCATAACTCAGAAAAACATGTTTTTTGAAAGGATAATTTTTACTAGAGTGAATATTAGAATAATAATAGAAATTAGAAGCAGTTTCCCCAAATCTTTGAGCAGAACATTTTAGTCATTATTTGTATTGTTTATTGTATACAATACGTTTTGCTCATTTTTATGAAGGGTGCCAATACTTCTGGAATTGACTCATATATATATCAGATGACCCATTTTCAGAAATAATTTTCATGAGGCATTTTAGAAAGTTTTTAGAATAAATCATGTCCATTGCGGACGACAGTTTTTAGAACATCTGTTGACGGCTGCTGTCGTTTCCTGATATTCAGTGTGTGAAATCTAGAGTCCAGAGTTTAAAAATGAAAAGGTTCCGATCAACCGACAAGAAACTTTTCTTTTTTTGGGAAAGCCAGTTAATTTGTCACGTCTTTGTTATAAATGCATTATTATGTTCTTATAGCAATGTACCGTATTGCTATATGCATGTAAAACACTCCGATGTTAAATGACTGTTAAAGGGCATCTGTACACCAACTTCCCCTTACTGTACGTATTCAGTCAGGCACACTAGTTATACCTGGAAATCTAGGGCTGTACTCAATATTACTAAAACTACACAACTTGTGCACAAGAAAATGTGTTTTTGGCAGGTGTGTTGTAAATGGTGTGTTGTAAATGGTTTGTTGCCAAACATGGCGATGGTGTGCATGGCCAAAAAGTTAAATTTTGGTCTCATCTGACAACAAGACACGATTCATTGTAAATTACATTTTTCTTTGACATCTTATATTATATTACATTATATTTATTGCCTTTTTTGATCATTCTTTTATGTGTATTACACGGTTAGCTGACTCCAATTAGTCATTGTGAAAGATGCCAAGTGAAAAGATATTTGTAAAATCTATACAAATTGCATGTAGTTTGCAGGTTGTTGCTTAGTGCTTTACAAATATATAAAAGTCTAATTCAAATTAATTTGTGATGGTGCAGACAACAGGTTAACTAGATATCGTTACTGCTGTTTTGGATCGATGTCTCTTTCAGGTTAATAGTCTGGTAGCTTGGGAGTTGTTGTTTGATTCCACTGGAAGTTTGATTTAATTTAAATGTATTATAAATGAATGAACAGGCATCTGTTTGCAGTTTGGTAAAGCTGTTGTGGATGACCAGCTGCCCTGTCCTGAGGGTGTATTCAATTCACCAACTTTTGTCATATGGTCATTTTACATCATGACTGTCTATTAAAAAATATGAAAGTTGTTTTGTGGTAGACTGTTCGCTGAACTGAATGGGCATTGATTTTCCTGTCTTTCCTGATGGAAAATGGATGGGAAATATCTAAACAGTGGCCAGCACCTCGATCCCAACAGCGCTGTCCTCGTAGTAATGCTGTAAGAAGGAGAGCAAAGTCTGTCGATATCAAAATCCTTTGAGGGAGAGCCGTGTAATGTTGACCGTAATGCAACTTAATTTCTGGCTCCATCACAAGGAAGAAAGCCAGTCCAGAATCATGTCCACGCTCTCTCTTTCCAGTTTACCAAACGGTCCCAGGACATTTCTCCTGATGTTTTTAAAGGAAGAGAGGAGCTCTCATGTTCTGCTGTGTAAATAAATCTCCTTTAAAAATGTTAGGTTTCAACGCATCCACAATATATCCACTGTGATACCTAACTGTGATACTTAACTGTGATACTTATGATAATCACAGCTAACACAACAAAACATTTCCAGGATTTTGGATTCCAATTTGTTTGCGATCAAACACTATGATGATTGTTCTCCAAAACACATTTATTGTTCCAAACAAGTTCTGTTAATCACATCCACACTTTACTAGCAGTATCATCTGGTCCTGTTAATCGACGCTCGTGGTAAAACATCACGGAGGACACGCGTCAAATAGCTACATTTTAAGAATATTCCAAATGAAGAGCATTGAAATGGTAAATTTATTTTGAAATATATTGCAGGAATTATTCTTAATACTTTCACTCATTGCTAACACTCTTAATGCAATTTACGTCAATGACCATCCAAAACTCCAATAATTTTTATATGTCAACAAAATGGGATAAGGTTCTCAGGCTGTTTGTTCAACGTTCTCATGACTTCGAGAGAACATTCAAGGAACATCCAGAAAACCGGACGAATATACGAATATACGCGCTGGGAACGTTTACCTTAACGTTCCAGGAAGGTTCTCGGAACCAAAAATGGATATAGTCCAGAAAAAACTCATTCATAGAATAGAATATAATAACTTGTATTTTCCTGTGAGGTAATTTCAGTTCTAGTAAAAAAAGATATAGACTAAAAACACACATGTTAAATAAAGACTTTGAATTGAATCAGATGTTTCACGTTATAGTGAAGGTATGAGTGTAGTAGAATACATTATGATTATGATTCAAATGACTATTATTATAAGTATTGCGATCAAAATTATACTAAATTAATTAATTATTAATTATGTGTCATTCAATATACAGTGGAGGTACTTTTTTATTCTCTAGGGAGCAAATGTCCCAAATGTACCCTGAAAGTACAATAATGTTCTATTTGGGTACTATTAGGTACCTTTTCAAGCAAAAAAGTTAATTATGTATGTATTGCAGGCAAGGGGTACAATTTTATGTACCTGTAGGGTACCATTCCAGTGACGAGCGTTTGTACCTTTTTCATAATTTGTTTCTGAGAGTGTACGATGCAAGGTGTTAACTTAGAGGTGGGTTTTCTGGAATGTTCACTCATTTTCAGTCGGTGAAACGGCTCAACTTTCCACAAATGAACAACAACCAATGAAGGCAACCTGAAAAGGGACCCTTTTTAATTAACGGCTCGATTGGTGAGATTCACTTTTTGCGCAAGTAATTGCCTCACCTGCGGGTATAAAACCTTCTGTCGGAAGAAGAAATGATTGACACCGGTAGGACACTGCTGTCGACAAACAAACATTGATTGACATCGGCGGAGCTCTGCTGCTGAAGCATGACTGAGTCGAGAATGTGTAATCATCGGAGCTGTCGAGCAGCATAGATACACAGAAACGTTTTAGTGTTAAATTAGTGTTAAATTAACATTTGATAGAGTATATTGTACTCTGATAGAGTACGTTTTACACTGATGGAGTATATTTGAATCTGATGAAGTACATTTGATGCCCTTTAAACTCATGTAAACTCTGTTAGATTTAAATTGACGTCGAACATTTTTCTGTGTGTGGTTACAAAGGATGGATGAAACTGAAATCAATCCGTAACAAAAATTATACTGCACGGCCGTTTTTATATGCATGCACAAATCAATGCGTGTATGGCCTGGAATGTGATTTCGCTGAGCTGAGTGGCGCTGGATTCATTGTACTGTATGCTGTAGACACGGGAAGGATGCTAAAACCTTTCTTTCCATACATTTTTTTTCAAGTAAATGGAGAGCCATTTTTAGTGTTCAGAAAATTGAGAGGATGTTTTTTTGAGGGGGGGGGTGGGATGCAACGATTGATAGATGAGCTGTTCAGTCTCGCTGAGGCACCCTACTGTTGAACCAACACAACTACATCGGTGTACTTAACTCTTCTCATTATGGTCCCTTTTCTGTATTCCGTTTATTATGCTACGGTCACTTGAGGCAAAAAATATTTGAGAAATGTCTTTTTGTAATGCTGAGATGGAGCGTGTCTCATACATGGTACACATTTGAGCGTTTGTTGTAAGTTTAGGTACGACACTTAATTTACCAATAAGATACTGTTCGCATTGTCCATTGCCAACAGGAAGCCACAGTTACTGCCACAGGTATACGTCCTTGGCACTGGTACAATCTGACCTCAAGTAGTTTTGATATTATAAAGACAGAACACACATGCGTATATAAAAATACGCATATATACAGATACCTACAGGAATTCACGCAAATTCGTGTACGCACGTGTACGCACGCTCATAATCAACACGCACACATAAAAACACGCAGACGCATAAACGCACGCGCTCACGAATGCGCGCACCCAAACCCACACACACGCACGCGCTCACGAATGCGCGCACCCAAACCCCCACACACTCACTCGCGTGCACACGGGCGCATGGGTTAATTCAGCGGTTGTGAGGTGGAGGTTGTCCGTATGTACAATATTACTTCACCATTGGTGGAGAGCACGTATTTCTCTCTTGCTGTGGTGATTCGCTCTCACCTGATTGGGTTTGTGAGCAGGCGCTCTGCGGTGTAGTTGTAGCTGTCTGGAGTTACGCAGCTGGAACCGTGCGCTGGAATATTGGTTCCAGGACTGGCGGTCCCGTTCAGCATGTTTTCACTGAGAACAGAGATGACCTCTGTCGCTAGATGGCTTTACCCTCTATCCCTGAAAGAATGTGTGTAGGTGTTTCTGTATTATCATGTAGACTACAGAATTTGACAAGATGAGGGGGGCCTGCTTTATTATTATTAAAAATTGATCTTTATAAAAAATTGTTTATTAAAATATAACTTTCTTTCTCTGCATGAATGGAAGTACGCTGGGGAACATTTCGCTTTGGGAAACGGAACCCTACGAAGACCCGAATCAGAAACACACAGCGGAATGGGATTTAGGGATTTTCTCTCGACAGAAACGACGCGCAGTCACGCTCGTACTAAGGATGTGCGATGGATAAGTCTGCTCTGCATAGTTTAGAAAAAGATTCAGCGAGCTGCTCACTTGCAGCTATTTTTAGCCTATTGATCAGCGGAGCTCTTTTTGTTTGAACCAGCTTCTGAGATGTCGGAAGGACACTAATACGTTTGCCAACAGAGCGGTTCCACTTTCACTCTCCGTTAGGAGTAGCCAAGGTGCATACATGCTTGCTATGCATGCGTCTGTCTGTGGCTGTCTGCACAGTGTCAAATTCTCATGCCAGGGTCAAATACGTTATTTGAAGCCACAGTAACGTAATAAAATGTTAGAGTAGCCTACTGGGGTAGTAGGACAGTGTTTGCAGGCTTCAGTCTAAGAGGGGCACAGCGGTATCCCTCCTGATTGCTTAACCTGAGTTGTATTGGTGACATATTGAGCTATATAAACAAATTATGTGCAAAAGAAGGTAAGTTGTGTATGTGTCTGCCAAATGCATACATGTAGATATAACCCTTTAGACAGGAGTGAAGTTACTGCAGTTTACTGGAAATTCAAATGGAGACGCACACGCACACGCACACAGGTCCGGTGTCGCAACAGCTGTCTCCGCTCCTTTACGGCTTTGAGAACTCCTGACGGAGTTTGACTCCGGCTCGGAAAAGGTTTCGGGTTTTTATCTGCATTGGAAGAGAAGGTGAGAGGGAATGGTGAGATGGAATCCCTCCGGCCAGCGGCTGGGGTCCCCTGCAGAGCCCGGAGGGTCACGCGACGCTGGCAGGGTCAGATGTCACCGTGCAGGATTTTAACGAAAGGGCGTGTGCACGGGTGAGAACAGAGACGGCCGCGTGCCGCCACCAGCAGGAGCGGACTTCAGAGGGAAGCGAGGATAGCGAGTGGAAGCAATTAAGTTGCGTCTCATAAGCCGTGTGATAAACAGGCTTTCATCCCCGTGTAATTAGCGCTGTCTGTGAAACCTCGCTGTCGTCACGCTGATAAACGCTCTCCCCGCGCGCGTTGTACACCCCCCCTGGTCCCCTAGGCCCCACGCGGACCTGCGCACGCGTTCTACACCCCCCGGTCCCCTAGGCCCCACGCGGACCCGCGCGCGTTCTACACCCCCTGGTCCCCTAGGCCCCACGCGGACCTGCGCGCGCGTTCTACACCCCTCGGTCCCCTAGGCCCCACGCGGACCCGCGCGTGTTCTACACCCCCCGGTCCCCTAGGCCCGACGCGGACCCGCACGCGTTCTACACCCTGCGGTCCCGGCCATCTGAGTGTTTCTGTGCATGAGGCAGGAGATGGAGGAAAAGAGCACACGCTCTGCAAAAGCAGACGTGTCCCATAAAAACACCAATAGACACCCCCCCCCCCGCAGACAGCAATCTGCCGCTCTGCAGCAACAGGGGAAATCCGTGCCTTTCAGCTGAGTCTCGTTTGACACTGGTTTGTGTGAACAGCATTCATGAATGCGTGTGTGTGTGTGTGTGTGTGTGTGTGTGAGCACAATAAAACATCTATTGTCAGAGAGTATATACGAGTCCACACTGGATACAATTTACTCTATTAGTGTAAAATCTGCTCCGTTACACTGATTTTTGTTGTTGTGTATGTGATTGTGTAAGAACATGTGTGCATGTATGTACGCGTATACAATGCATGTATTTGTGTGTGTGTGTATGCTTGTCACACTCGCATACATACATGCACACAAGAACATGTGCATGTACATGTATGTATGTAGATATGTATATACTATGCATGTATGATGTAGATATATGTGCTAATGTACTGTATATACTATGCATGTGTGTGTGTGTGTGTGTGTGGCATTTGTTAAACACAGTGCATCTCTTTTGGGCTCCTTCATATAAATAGCTGGAACCTATTCAATATTCATCACAAGATAGTTTTCCTGCACTGGCAAGCCTGATCAGAGACTTGCAGGATGACGGGAAGATCATAAACGCTGCTGCTGCATTTGAATGTTTTTACCATTTTATTTCCTCATGCTGACTCTCAGAATCTGATCATGGTTTAACAGGTGTGAAAGTTCACGTCATTTCCTCAAATTAAGATCACCAAAACAGAACCTTTCTCCTGAATGATTTATTTGTCACTTTCCACCTCGTCTAAATCTTTAGAAAAAAGGGATCTTTGGTACAAGGGATGGTTTTGTGTTGAACCTTGTCCTCTTGCACAATGCTTTGCTATTAGAAATGGTTATTTACTGTTGAAATGGTTGTACTGAACCTTGCACTCTAGGGACCGATGTTCTAAAAGGGATTTTTGGTACAGGAGATGGTTCTGTGTTGAACCTTGTCCAATTGAAGAACCCTCTTGCCATTATAACAGGCCTTCTGTCACTGGTTCCATAGAGATCTCTCTATGAAAGCTTCCATGGAGAACCCCCTTTAATAGAACCCCCTTTTACAGAAGGTTGCACATCAAGCCTAGGGTTTTTCTTAGAACCTTTTTGCAGGGGTTTCTACATGGCGCCAAAACGGGGTTTCCTTCAGTGACTGTGACAGAACCTCTCAGAACCTTTTTGTCTTGGGGTTTATAACCGTTTACTTATAAAATACATGAATCTTAACTTCTGTTGCCTGTGGTGATTGCTTCCTTTATGTAGAAGTGTGGAAAACCACATCGAGTAGGCTACGCGACTTCAATTTGTTCTTGGTCCTTTTTTGAAAATAAACCTACATGAATTGCAAGTTTGAGAAAGTGTGTAGGTATGTCTTCCAGGATTAATCTGTTTTCTTCAATCTGTTTTTTATTATGAAATAATAAAACCGTAAAAAATTACATAAATAAATAGATAAGCTTTTCAAAAATACAGAATTGAAAAAAAAACTGTGCTGAGATTACTTTGCTTGTCTTAATGTATTTTACCATGGTGTTCGTAAATAAATAAACATTTTTAAACATAGAATTGCGAGTTTGTGTGATCACAAGCTGCTGTATGTGACTTTGTGAGATATGATGGGTTTGAGCGAGGGCTTTGTGTTTCCGTGGTGACGCAGTGCTCTGACTGAAGCAGAAAGCCAGAAAAATCACACTTCGAACAACCACCGTTTGCCTTAAAACTCGTACGGGTGAAATGAACACAGGTCAGCGTTCAGTGCTGCAAAGAGACAAACGCAACCGTATTAATATATTTATAATTCCAAGTCCCAGAATGCATTGCGGATCACTTATGACCATACACCCACCTGCTTCCTTAGATCCTCAGTAAAAGACCTTATTGTCCCAGTCACACATTTTAAAACAAGAGGTGACAAAACAGTCGTGTCTGGGGCTCCAATTGTACAGAATAATCTGCCAAAATAATCAGGATTTTAAAACCCATTTTTGGTTTCTTTTCAACCATTTGTAACTATTTTCTGTTTGATTGAATTTCATTTGATGAAAAATTTTATGTTCGCTTTTCTTGTGTAAAGTGCTTTGTGTACCGTGTTAGAGAAACACGATAAATAAAGGTGTCATCATCATCATTTGAGGAAATAATAGTCAGGGGACTTCAGGACCAAAAGGTAATGTCCAAAGTTTAATAAAAAATAACGTTGCGTAGAGGAGAGGTGGTGTACAGAAAACATGCAGTGTAGCTCTGATTGGTTGATAGGTTTTTGCCACTTTGTGCTGGCAAAGGGACAGAGTTTCAGCTGGCTTCTGGAGTCTTCCACATGGAAGATTTTGTCGCCATCTTTAAAAAGGTCACAGGAGTGTCGAGAGACGCTGTTATTCCAGCTAATGGTGATGTTCTTTGTGCCGCGCGCTCATGAAGACATTTCGCTGCATTCTGCTTGCAGGGTTGTATGGTCCTTTTATAATTTAAGATTGCAGACGGGTGGAATGGTTGTACATGGGTATCTTATACGCATGCAGTGATATGTCTGCAGGGAGAGACTGAGAGAATGTCAAAGGCTACAGTGTCGTACACTGAGCTCCAGGGTGTCTCCAGTTGTCCAACGCCAGATTTGGAGAGAGGGAAACCATTTTCCGAGCGCATAATGCTTTTGATCCTCCGAGCGTTCCCTCGATTGCTAGGGAAGTTTGGGTGAATGTTCTCAGTGTGTACATTTGAAAATTGAGGTGATTCGATTGCTGTGGTTTTAAAAAATAAGTGAACATTTCAAAGCTACCCATCTCCAAGGTAATGCCCTGTTTTCCAGGGGATTAAACGTTCGATTTCGGCTGCACGTTTTTCTTTCATTACATTCCCTGAACGTTAGGGTGAAATGTTGGCGTAAAATGTTCCCAGTGCACACATTTATCCAGCTCGCTGGATTTAACCCTTTAACTAGCACTGGCCCATAAGCTTTTGTTCATTTGTATTCATTGTGTTTTTGTTATGGTGAAATTTTCTATAAATCTGGTCAGACAATATACCGTTTTAAAACGTGTTAAAACTCACTATTCTATCGCTATAAAATATTTTACGATCCCAACAATAGCGACAGTGGTTCCTTATTTTGTAACATTACACAAAACGGAATCGATCAAAACGAAGACGTTCTCTGTGTTCTGGAAATCAACAGACGGTCTGAATCGCAGTAAAGTCGGTATCGTTATCCCGCCAAAAATAAATAAGTATTTTAGGTGAGAAAAAGCTGTTGCTTTGTTTGAGTTGCACTTAGGGTAATTCTGACTCTTGGAAAACAAATTCCTTAGGGTTACCTTACAGAAGAGACCAGGATTATGCCTCTATTCAACGGGGTTCAAGATACAGTAACAACGGGGTTCAAGAAACAGTCATTTTATTTTTGGGCTTGTGTTCAAAAAAGGTGGTGCTTCAGAAAGTGTTTTACCTTGAATGTTATCTGTATGAAAGAGGGAACGTCGCTAGAATATTGTTCAGTTTTAGAATATTGTTCAGTTTTTTGTATTGTTTTTCATTCAAGTTAAAATTAATTGATTTGCGGAGGGCCAAAACGTACATTTCAACAGGAATCTTAGCAATGTTAAACACATTCTCCGGCAATGTCATTGTAAATGTTCATAAAATGCGTTTGACAATGGCACCCATGACTTTTTAAATTTTTTATGACAAAATTATCATCATGACCAACCGGGGATGCTGTTAGGAGGTGTGTGTTCAACATGTTTCTAACAGAACTTGTTTGGAACAATAAATACATTTGGGAGAATGCTTGTTTGCAATGTGAAATGAAGTTCTAAGACCGTTTGGGGAATGTTCTCATGATAACATTATCTCACAACAAAATCTTATTGCACTGTTCCACGGTGTTATTATTATTATTATTATTATTATTATTATTATTAATAATAAATATAGCTGCGAGCAGTGATTCACAGGGATTGAGCAGCTGAAGCAGTATTTGTCAAACATAGAAACTCCAAAATGGTGGACAATTCAAGACTGAGTTGAGTTGACCCAAAAAGCAAGTATCCACCACATGGCTCAATTGGGTTAAATCGCAGGGCTGAAGTCTTGATGTTACTCTTAATAAACCTACAAAGTTTCATAACTTTCTGTCACACGGTTTTGGAATTATTTGCATTTTTGAGATAAACTACGCCCACTGAAAATGTATTGGCTCATCATTCAGTCATTTTTGGACCTAGGCCTTCGAAGTAATGTATGTATGAAGGCACGTGATATGAGTCTACCCACCAAGCTTTGTGCAAATAGGTACAATTTTGTAGGAGAAGTAACATTTTAAGTGTTTTACAAAAAATTCTAATTAGCAGAAAATCCAATATGGCGGACTTTATTGGTTCTTGAAGCAAATTTGTTTGGCATAAGCAGAGGGACCTTTACACCACATTTTGTGACTCTAGGTCAAACGGGGCATCGAAGGTGGGCATGTCAATGTCAAAATTGTGTCATGTGCACTACAGCTCCACCAGGTGTTCAATCTGCGTCATAGTTTATAGGATCCGAAAGTTTGGCCATCCCAACAAGCATGCCAAGTTTGGTGATTCTAGGCCAAACCAGCTCACAGGAATCTTGAGTGAAAGAAAAATTCCTTCTTGAGAGAAGGAAAAATAAAAAAACAGAAAAACAATAGGATACCAGCAGCTTCCCTGCTCGGTCCCCTAATAATACATACACAAGAACAGGTAGAGATGCAGAACAGTACACAAACGCACAGCTCTGAAATACCCCCTTTCTGTCTGGAAACAGCACTTACTGTAGCAGCGATAGGACACACCAGGGATGTGCAGCTTAGCCATTGGTCAGTTTTGCAGAGGGAGGGTTTTCCCCAAGTGTGAATCACTGTATGCAACCTTCACTTAATGAGTTGATGTGATTGGTTAGATAATATTGGCCATGCCCCAAAAAAGTTGGAGTGATCTAAGACTGTGAATGACAGCATTTTCGCCAGGTTCAGAATGGAGGGGTATAACCCTAGCTAGCACGTGAGGCTAGATGATATGGTGGTGATGATACGGGAACAAAACAGAGCCACTCTGAAACGATACGCAACATTTATTCTCAGATCCCGTTTGTCAAAGTATAGACCGTCTGCGGTTACACCCTCATTTCTTAAGCCTCCGTCTGAAAATTAAAGTGCTTGTGGTCTATAATCCAGTTGAAACTCTCCCTCCTTCCTCTCAGCAGTGTTTTCTCTGATTGCTTCGGGGGAGCAGAACGGCGGGTGATATAAAAATAAATAAACACATATCGCGGCGTTAATATCGGCTTCCGCCAAGCAGCCTCTGACACAAGGATGTGTGAGCTCGCTTCTCCGCCCGCTCAAGTGCTCCCCTGGCGCGGCGGCTCAGTGCCTCCTAAGATATTCACAGGCCCTCTGGTGCAATTCAATTAAGTTTGTTTTGTTAATCAAGACCGGGTGAAGTGCGGGGGACAGAGGAGAAGAGGATGGTGAAAGACCGCCGTGGCTCCGTTGTGTGAAACTGCGTGTAGGTTTAGCCGTTTTAACCCCCCCCCCCCCCCCCTTTGTCTGAAGGATGGACACTGAGGACAGGAGCATTTCAAAATGATTTTTCAGTTAAAGTGAGGCCAAAAAAAGAGGGTGGGGCCTTTGGCTGTGGGTTGGTAATGTGTGTAAGTCTGCAGAGAGAAACAGAAACATCCGGTTTAGCCTGATTGTACCATCACTTCATCAAGAAAGAAGAAAATGTATTGAAAGGTTGAGTTTTTTTAACTCTTAAGATTAGCAAACAATGTTATTAATGAACTAAATGAACATAATCGTGATCATAAAAATATATAATAATTTAAAAGATTACCGAAACTGCAGGCCCAAACCTTGTGAGAAAGGTCATTAAATTATTTTAGCGTTTAATTATCAACAAGTGCATCAGAGATCAACCCCTCCCTATAAAATTTTTTTTTAAATAAATAAAGGATCTTTATCTTTTTAGTCATATATGTGGCTTGGAGATCCATCCTGGAGGTTCCTCTGTTTCTAGATTATTAACAGTTTCTTTGGAGGAGAAAGACTGGGCTATAATTTCTACCTCTCTTGGGCTTGGTTACATAGATGGTATACAGTAGCTTGGCCTCGGTGTAAAAAATAAATAAAATAAATAGATATATCACTTTACCTGGTCTTGTTCCAATCCAAAACCTTGGGGGAGAGTGTGAAATCCACAGCAATTCAATGGGCTGCAAACGGACCTCTCTTTAGTCTAAGTTCTAATGGTAGGCGAGATGTTGCTTTGCGTGTCGAGCTCTCTCGAACCCCAACCCTCCCGACCCTGCAGAGTGTGAAAACCCAGCCGCGCCCTTTTGTTTTAATCGGACTGCAGTGGGTTCTGGCAAGGCTACGACATTTTAGTTGTGGTGTGAACACTTTTCCGAATCCCAAGGGGTTTTAGCAACATTAGGCCAAGTGGTTTTCCCTAAATTCAACACTTACTGCGCTTTCACTGGCTGTCAGATTATCTGTCCAGATTTATGAAAAAAAGTTTTTTTAAGCCATTTACTGCCATTTATCGAATAAAGTTTGTTTTTACTGTGACTCCACCTATTGTTCACATACATACTGGATCCAGCCTGATATAATATATTATTAAAAATGTATTTGACGATTCTATAGAAAGGTCTCCGCAGCAGATTAATAAATCCTCGTTGAAGAGGTCGGGACAGAAAAAGCAACTTTACAATGTAAATTCTGAAAGGGGAAATAAGATGGCAGATATTAAATTGTGGTTACAAAAGCCCTAAGAGTGGCCGACAGGGTGGAGAATTCTAAAGATGACGAATGTAATCCTCAGTGCTTTTTTCTATATTCAGCTCAAAAAGGAAAGTAAGAGAGGAGGTTAAGTGCATTCAAACAGGAAAATAGGCATCGTTGTATAACAAAATTATTGCAGACACTTAATGGTTTTTTAATTTTCTGAGAGCTCCACCAGAGAACAGGTTTTGAATGAGCTCACAATTACAAGTATCTGGAATACCCAAGGTCTTTTAGAAGGCATTAAGATAAAGGATTGTGCAGAACAAAAATAAATAAATACACCAAAAAAGGGAGATTAGGGAAGTACTAATAATCATTTTTATGTGACTTCCAGAGAAATGCCTGGCAAGACCTCAAAAGAAAAGGCACAATATTAAATTCCTGGCATCTATCACAAAGGAAAAATATAATTTTGGAAACAACAATATCATGTTTTTTTGGTGTTTTTTTTACAGAGGTTATCATTTAGTTATCATTCATAACAAATGGAAATTCTGAAATTCTTAGTGGTTTGTTACATACTGCTTCTACTTCCACTATATACTGTATATGATGATGTATATTTTAAATTTAAAAAAATTATTTTAGAAAGTAGCACATGAGTGACACACTGTCATTGGCTTCCCAAACTGTGGCAAATGGATACAAGTTCTGGGACCTCTGCTCTTGGCACCATGTTAAATTACATAGAAGCTCTTGAAAAAGCACAGAGAAGGCCAACTCGACTGTTTCCACGTATCAAAGTTAAAGGTTGTGAAGGAAAAAAATAAAATAAACTTGAGAAAATACTTTATTTTTGTCACTTCTTTTAGTCATGGAATTAATCATGACTAAACGAAATGACCAATTTTATATTTATGAATGGCTTTTTTTTTTTTCATTATCAGTGCACCATCTAGTAGTAACACGATTATACTCCCTGTGGAAAATTCTCTCAGCCCCCCTAAAACCACAAGAATGGCACTAAGACAAGGCGCTGAGGGAATGGCACTAAGACAAGGCACTGAGGGAACGGCACTAAGACGAGGCACTGAGGGAACGGCACTAAGACGAGGCACTGAGGGAACGGCACTAAGACAAGGCACTGAGGGAATGGCACTAAGACGAGGCACTGAGGGAAGGGCACTAAGACGAGGCACTGAGGGAACGGCACTAAGACAAGGCACTGAGGGAATGGCACTAAGACAAGGCACTGAGGGAACGGCACTAAGACAAGGCACTGAGGGAACGGCACTAAGACGAGGCACTGAGGGAACGGCACTAAGACGAGGCACTGAGGGAACGGCACTAAGACAAGGCACTGAGGGAACGGCACTAAGACAAGGCACTGAGGGAAGGGCACTAAGACGAGGCACTGAGGGAAGGGCACTAAGACGAGGCACTGAGGGAACGGCACTAAGACAAGGCACTGAGGGAATGGCACTAAGACAAGGCACTGAGGGAACGGCACTAAGACAAGGCACTGAGGGAACGGCACTAAGACGAGGCACTGAGGGAACGGCACTAAGACGAGGCACTGAGGGAACGGCACTAAGACGAGGCACTGAGGGAACGGCACTAAGACGAGGCACTGAGGGAACGGCACTAAGACGAGGCACTGAGGGAACGGCACTAAGACCAGGCACTGAGGGAACGGCACTAAGACGAGGCGCTGAGGGAACGGCACTAAGACGAGGCGCTGAGGGAACGGCACTAAGACAAGGCGCTGAGGGAATGGCACTAAGACAAGGCGCTGAGGGAACGGCACTAAGACGAGGCACTGAGGGAACGGCACTAAGACCAGGCACTGAGGGAACGGCACTAAGACGAGGCACTGAGGGAACGGCACTAAGACGAGGCACTGAGGGAATGGCACTAAGACGAGGCACTGAGGGAACGGCACTAAGACAAGGGCACTGAGGGAACGGCACTAAGACAAGGCACTGAGGGAACGGAACTAAGACAAGGGCACTAAGACAAGGCACTGAGGGAACGGCACTAAGACGAGGCACTGAGGGAACGGCACTAAGACAAGGCACTGAGGGAACGGCACTAAGACAAGGCACTGAGGGAACGGCACTAAGACAAGGGCACTAAGACAAGGGCACTAAGACAAGGCGCTGAGGGAACGGCACTAAGACGAGGCACTGAGGGAACGGCACTAATACAAGGAACTGAGGGAATGGCACTAAGACGAGGCACTGAGGGAACGGCACTAAGACGAGGCGCTGAGGGAACGGCACTAAGACGAGGCGCTGAGGGAACGGCACTAAGACAAGGCGCTGAGGGAATGGCACTAAGACAAGGCACTGAGGGAACGGCACTAAGACGAGGCACTGAGGGAACGGCACTAAGACGAGGCGCTGAGGGAACGGCACTAAGACCAGGCACTGAGGGAACGGCACTAAGACGAGGCACTGAGGGAACGGCACTAAGACGAGGCACTGAGGGAATGGCACTAAGACAAGGCGCTGAGGGAATGGCACTAAGACAAGGCACTGAGGGAACGGCACTAAGACGAGGCACTGAGGGAACGGCACTAAGACGAGGCGCTGAGGGAACGGCACTAAGACGAGGCACTGAGGGAACGGCACTAAGACGAGGCGCTGAGGGAACGGCACTAAGACAAGGCACTGAGGGAACGGAACTAAGACAAGGGCACTAAGACAAGGGCACTAAGACAAGGCGCTGAGGGAACGGCACTAAGACGAGGCACTGAGGGAACGGCACTAATACAAGGAACTGAGGGAATGGCACTAAGACGAGGCACTGAGGGAACGGCACTAAGACGAGGCGCTGAGGGAACGGCACTAAGACGAGGCGCTGAGGGAACGGCACTAAGACAAGGCGCTGAGGGAATGGCACTAAGACAAGGCACTGAGGGAACGGCACTAAGACGAGGCACTGAGGGAACGGCACTAAGACGAGGCGCTGAGGGAACGGCACTAAGACCAGGCACTGAGGGAACGGCACTAAGACGAGGCACTGAGGGAACGGCACTAAGACGAGGCACTGAGGGAATGGCACTAAGACAAGGCGCTGAGGGAATGGCACTAAGACAAGGCACTGAGGGAACGGCACTAAGACGAGGCACTGAGGGAACGGCACTAAGACGAGGCGCTGAGGGAACGGCACTAAGACGAGGCACTGAGGGAACGGCACTAAGACGAGGCGCTGAGGGAACGGCACTAAGACAAGGCGCTGAGGGAATGGCACTAAGACAAGGCGCTGAGGGAACGGCACTAAGACGAGGGCACTGAGGGAACGGCACTAAGACCAGGCACTGAGGGAACGGCACTAAGACCAGGCACTGAGGGAACGGCACTAAGACGAGGCACTGAGGGAACGGCACTAAGACGAGGCACTGAGGGAACGGCACTAAGACAAGGCACTGAGGGAACGGCACTAAGACAAGGCACTGAGGGAACGGCACTAAGACGAGGCGCTGAGGGAACGGCACTAAGACGAGGCACTGAGGGAACGGCACTAAGACGAGGCACTGAGGGAACGGCACTAAGACAAGGCACTGAGGGAACGGCACTAAGACGAGGCACTGAGGGAACGGCACTAAGACGAGGCACTGAGGGAACGGCACTAAGACGAGGCGCTGAGGGAACGGCACTAAGACGAGGCACTGAGGGAACGGCACTAAGACGAGGCACTGAGGGAACGGCACTAAGACGAGGCGCTGAGGGAACGGCACTAAGACAAGGCGCTGAGGGAATGGCACTAAGACAAGGCGCTGAGGGAACGGCACTAAGACAAAGCGCTGAGGGAACGGCACTAAGACAAGGCGCTGAGGGAACGGCACTAAGACAAGGCACTGAGGGAACGGCACTAAGACAAGGCACTGAGGGAACGGCAGTGTAGACGTTCACTGTGGTATCGCTCCAAAAGTGAATTTCTACTTTTGCTTCCTCTGCTCAGCCCCTTGACAATGCAGACAACACAAATGGAAATTGTGATGGAGGTGATATAGAACAGACAATATCTTTGGCCGTGAACCAGTCTTACGGTAGCCTTCAGACAGCCTTACGTGGCATAATTGTACGTAGTACGTCGTGCATGTGGCATGTGGCATGTGGCATGTGGTATGAGCCAGTTTTATAAGACCAAACGGAGGAGCTTGTGTACGGTGGTATTTTACAAACAAGACACGACGTCTAAATTTTTCCAGAACTTTCCCACCTGTCCCAGAGGAAGTGCGGAAAAAGGTAAAACTGGAAAACTTTCAATAGATTATTAGCATGATGTGAGGTGGATTATGATCATTTATGATGCTTGAGGATATTCTCATTTGATGTGTTATGGTATGCGCATAGCTGCGAAGCTCACTCTTCTTTTCCTGGTAGAGGTTACAGCTGAGGAGAGGCGCAGATTTGAGGTCCTGCTTACGCAGACATTTTAGGGTGCCGTGGAAGTTGATTAGCTAAAAATATGGCATAATTTTATCCTAAATGAGAGAGCAAAATAAGCTGCAGGCAAGTAATTAACAAAACTGTCACTGCTGCCTTTTCTAAAACTAATACGCGTTGTAGATTATTACATTTTAGTCATAAACCTAGACTAGGCTGGACTTAATGCAATTTCTGAGCTTCCATAAAGAGTGAAACATAAATGATGTCTTATCTATATAGAGTTTTGGTACAGACTAAATTCTAATCCTGATGTAGTGAACAGGTGGTACAATGGTATTCCTCTCTTGGTTGCGAGGACTGTACAGTATTTCCTGAGGCTTCAGTTGCAATCCCACTGTAAATGAGGTCATTAAAAACATTATTAATTGATTATTATATATAGCCACATATACAGCCACAAAGAAAGACGTAATTAGTTGTGCCTTGATCTGTTCAATAAGGTTAATGTTGTTTGTATTTCTCAACGATGCATTGCTCTCTTTGTGTCTTTGAGCCTTTGTGACTTTACCACAGGAATTCTTATCATATGTCGTATGCAGAGTGGAGGAACTTAGCAATATGTCACAAAACCCAGGATGCATGATGTGGAGACTCTAGGGCCGATATTAATAACGGATATTTGTCCAGCCATATTACTCGACGCTGATTCCAATGTCTGCCTGTTTTGCATTGTAGCGCCAACAAAAATTGCAACCAAATGTTTACATTCATGGAGGAAATGTATGCTATTTGTAAAACAAAATATTTCAACTGGTTTACTTTATCATTAAGCATAGAGTGAGTGTTGAGAGCTATCGAATCTCTGTACAGCTTTGCTTGTGAGTTTCGGCTTTTAAAAATGATTAAAAATATGTAATAAGTGACAGGTTCAGTTCACTTTTTGAGCACATTTTCACTTAGAGCAGTGACTCATCATCTGCATCCCCTGTCTGGCACATGTATGTTGCATCATCATATTAGCCCATAATATCAGGCATAATATTAATTTATTGTTTAGTTTGTCTTATGATATTATTGGCCTTGTGCTTCTCTTAAAGAAAAAAACATGTTTTATGCTCTTGTCCACACATTTAATACTTTAATATAGGCATTTGTGACATTGATGAAATAAAATTAAAAAAATTGACCCTAATATCTATTGTTGGAACCACAGAGACCCTGTCTGAAAGATCATCTATGGATGGCACTTTCAAGATATTTGTCACAACTGACGTTTCACACAAGTCTCAAAGGCCATTGTATTGTGCAAAACATCACCTGACTTCTTTCTTAAAATTTTGTTTTCTGATTTTTTCCCTTTTTTCTCCCAATTTAGTAGCCAATTGAACCCCTATTCTAATTCAATTCCCCCCGTGTAGCAACCGCTAGAGAACCACCGCTGCACACCCCGTCTATCGGTACTTTTTAGGAAGGATGCTACGTCCTCTACAGGGCGCAGCTCCTGACCGTGACACGCCCTGGGTTCTATCGTGCGCAGTGGTTCTCTCCGAGCCCCTCCCCCCACCCGGAAGCGACTGCCAATTGTCGCTTCCACAGGCCACCGGCCACGCTCGGCTGTGGCAGGACCGGGGCGCGAACCCCGCTCCTCGGAGTACAACTCGCTGACTGAAAGTCAGCGGTCTTTACCGCTGTACCACCGCGGCGGCTCACCTGACTTCTTTCATATTATCTTTTCTTTGGCTCGGACTTTTTGTTCTGTTCGTTTCGGATCTTTTGGTACTCTGTCTTATAAACTCCGTCTGGCGCACGCTGTGGACTGTGTACGCATTCCATTGTTCATTTGTTTTTTATCTGAAAGCTTGCATGCGTTGCTGTGGCTTTGTTTCGCTGTGTCTCTCTTGAAAATGATTTTCTCTCGGCACAACTTCATGGAGTAAAAAATGAGATAAATAAAATATAAATTAAAGGTCACCTCTGTGCTTGTGTTTGCCGTACATGTTTTATGGTGAAATTAAAACTCGTGTGTTTTTGTTTATGTACGGGCGGCCACACCTTAATTGGCGACTGAGTTACTTGGCTTAGGTCTGCTTGTTTTCCTCCGGAAAGAGAAATAGTATTGAGTGCTCACAGGGAGTGACCGTCTGTGCAATTTAGCAGCTGTCTTCAATTTATAAGCAGATCTACCGAGTTTTTATTTAGCTACAGATGAAATTTAAAACGGCATGAAAAAGTGCATTATGTTCAACGTTGGGCCATAATCAAATTATATGTATTGAATAATGTATTAGGTTGAAAGAGTGTTTAATAAAAATTATAACATAAAAAATATAGTGGATTTGCCAAGTCAATAAAACTTGGTATCACTTTAAATCCATATCTTATATACCGCATCATAAACATGACATAAAACCTGTTTTATGGCAGCTATATTATTAAAGCCTTTGACCAAGACCATTATAACACTATCATAATGTATACAGCTATTTTTTAAAAAAAGAATTCAAACTAGCCACTGCCTACATGATAACAGTGTTATGTTACTCATAAGATGTTATAGGGTTTCATGACTGGTTATGACAGGTGCATTGTGTAGGCCTTTTCTGTATCCACCTAATTGGCATTGAAAATTACCTCATGCTCTGTTTGCAGACTTAAGTGTGTGTCCTACCTTCTACGTGTCTAAGGCAGCGATCTCAAGATACTCTCGCCATATGCCAAGCATACAATATAGGATTTTTTGTCATGATTTTGCCGATTCCAAGATCTTAAAGGGTAAGTACACCCTAGATCACTTTTTTTTTGTTGTTGCTGTAAACGTATTTGTACGCCTACCTTATAATTTAACTTATTCATCCATTCCGTTATTTCAACAATTCTGAAATCTGCTGAGGTCACTGGCTGCCAGTCATGGCCAGGATCAGGTTCAAAGTTTTCACCCTGGCCTACACTGCAGCCAAAAGGTCAGGCCCCTCCTACCTACAGGACTTGATCCAGCACTACGCTCGTGCTCGACCACTTCACTCTGCTGCAGGGCGACTTGCACTTCTCCACCCTAGCTCCCCAGTGATGGAACACACTTCCCACTCCGCTGCGCTCAGCTGAAACACTGTCTGTTTTCCGTCGTGGTCTGAAAACGCACTTTTTCAGACTCCACATTGACTAACTACCTCTAAAGTATGTACTTCCTGTTTCTTTTATTTTCTACTTGTGTTTTTTGCTGATTGGTTAGACCCGCTACATTACTTTCGTTTCGGCTTCACATTTTAAAACCGGAACAACGTTGCGTCCTGTTCATAAACTCTTATTTCACCTAAATAGTCCACTAAAATATGTTTCTGAAAATATTTGAGGTGAGAAATAGGCCATGCAGTTGCTGAATCTTGATTCATATTTGATCTGCAACGTCTAGTTTGACAGTTTGATATAATGATATAATGCGAAATTATTTGTACATTGTATGTTCATTTATGCAAATGACAATGGACACAGATCCTCTCCCCCCACCCCTCTCCCTCACTCACCCCACAAAGTATTTTTCAAAATTGTGTAGTAGGCGGAGACAGGCTGAGACAGTGGGTGCACTTACTCTAAGAAAATTCTGAGACAATCCCAGTCATTGTGTGATTGCTGTATGCACCAGCTTCCAATGGTTTTAACCCTCTGTTCACACTTTATGACACCGTTTATGTTTGGGGTCAAATTGACCCCAAAAGTTTAAACTGACAGAAAACTATTGTAATATAAAGATCTTGACACTTTCTGTGTCAACTCTTGTGTGTCTCCCAATTGACTCGCCTTTTATCCATAAATATTTCAAATCTGTGATGAAACATTTCATTTTAGAGCCTGAGGCAAGTGAAAGCTTGTAAAGTTTAAAACCTGTATGGGAAAGTACCACCAGAATCGCCCACAAATAAATCTGAAATAAAAACTAAAAAAGGTTGTATATTTTCTTACATTTTATACATCTACCCCACAAATGACCCCACACAACACCTTTGTATACAAAGTTGGTACAGGACTTTTGAAAATATGGCATTATGTTTATTGTGTGTTTACTATTTAATCAAAAGGCTGGACTTAATGCAGTTTCTGAGCTTCCATAAAGAGTGAAACATAAATGATGTCCGTTATCTATATAGAGTTTTGGTACAGACTAGATTCTAATCCAGTGTCAAGAGGAAAAAATAAGGTTAGCTGGTTTTTAAGAGACGTCAAACATTGAATCGGGTCAAATTGACCCTGAACATTATATGATATATGACATGGTCAGAGACTCAATTGCAGTTCTTAAACTAGCCTGAGACTCTTGTGAGAATATCGAACTGACTAGATATTATCACAAGTCCTTAGGCATGGCTCGCATAGTGTGTGACCCCTGTGACCATAGCCTGTGACCACGCGTGTAGCATGAATGAAGGTACTTCTAGCATGGAAGTACCAACTATGTTTATAAAAGACAGGAGGTCGCTAAGTCGTGTAGTGTACACGAGGCTTTACAGGCTGGGACCCTGTAACAGCAATACGCAGCTTAGCCATCGGTCAGATTCTGAGTGGGCAGCAGGCCTACTCAGTGGTGACATAATTGATACAGACCTCATCTCGCTATTCATCCGCTTCCCCCTGTGTCTCATTGTTTACGTTTGATTAGCCAGCTTTAATTGCCACTGTCACTTCGTTGATGTGATTGGTTAGAAAGGATTGGTGGAGAGGTGTGAGCCTATCAGAGGATGCCGGACCAACATTTTCCGCTGAGCGATTAGCGAAAGTTAGTCAATTACAACACAGCCTGCAATTTATCAGAGTTAGCTTCTGATGTTTACTGACCATTATATCTACAAATATGCAACACTGGGCCAAAACGCGATGTTTACAGTACAGTTCTGTAGATGCCTGATCAATGCTGGCGTACTGTAGAACCTACGGAATGAGCTTTTATAGTTAGAAGGGTTCAGCGATAGATTTGTGCACCTTGTGATTTGTAAAAGGAGACATCTGGTTGTGTTGTCGGCTTTGATGTTTTCCTTCATTGTTGTCATAGTGACTCAGGGCATTGGGCTTGTTCTGTCCCGGTTGCTCGCTCTGTGCCCAGAGAGACGCGCAAAAAAGAGCTTTTGGAAAGCGATGGCAGATAATTTAGATTAAAAAAAAAAGCAAAGCTGTGCTTTGGCTACAGGCGGGGGAGAGAGTGCAGAGAGTGTAGAGAGAGGGGGAGAGACAGAGGGCGAGAGAGAGAGAGAGAAATGGAGGGACAGAGATGATGATATTGCTTTTGCAAATGTTTGTTTGTGTGTGTGTGTGTGCACACCTGTCTGTGTGCGTGTGAATGTGTGTGCCTGCTTGTGAGAGTGCATTTGTGTGTGTGAGTGTGTGCATGACTGTGTGACTGCATGCGTGTGTGACTGCATGCGTGTGTGTGTGTGTGTGTGTGTGTGTGCACCTGTCTACGTGCATGCATGTGAGTGTGTGTGCACATAGTGTTAATGTGTGTGTGTGTGTGTGTGTGTGTGCTGCCCACATGGTCTTCAACCTGTATAAATTCACACATCACACACCACCTTTGAACACACTTTACTAGCTTCTGGTGGCAGCCCACATTCAATTCAGATCTCGCACACTGGCATACCAAGTTGTGAATACCACTGCCCCTTGCTAGCTGCGATAGACAATGATTACACCGTACCCTCCAACCAGACCTCTCCATTGAGCATTACACCATACCCTCCAACCAGACCTCTCCATTCAGCATTACACCATACCCTCCAACCAGAACGCTCCATTCAGCGTTACACTGTACCCTCCAACCAGACCTCTTTGTTCAGCATTACACCATAACCTCCAACCAGACCTCTCCATTCAGCATTACACCATACCCTCCAACCAGACCTCTCCATTCAGCATTACACCATACCCTCCAATCAGAACTCTCCATTCAGCATTACACCGTACCCTCCAACCAGACCCCTCCATTCAGCATTACACCATACCCTCCAACCAGACCTCTCCATTCAGCATTACACTGTACCCTCCAACCAGACCTCTCCATTCAGCATTACACCATACCCTCCAACCAGACCTCTCCATTCAGCATTACACTGTACCCTCCAACCAGACCTCTCCATTCAGCATTACACTGTACCCTCCAACCAGACCGCTCCATTCAGCATTACACTGTACCCTCCAACCAGACCTCTCCATTGAGCATTACACCAGACCCTCCAATCAGAACTCTCCATTCAGCTTTACACCATACCCTCCAACCAGACCTCTCCATTCAGCATTACACCAGACCCTCCAATCAGAACTCTCCATTCAGCATTACACCAGACCCTCCAATCAGAACTCTCCATTCAGCGTTACACCGTACCCTCCAACCAGACCTCTCCATTCAGCATTACACCATACCCTCCAATCAGACCTCTTTGTTCAGCATTACACCATACCCTCCAACCAGACCTCTCCATTCAGCATTACACTGTACCCTCCAACCAGACCTCTCCATTCAGCATTACACCGTACCCTCCAACCAGACCTCTCCATTCAGCATTACACTGTACCCTCCAACCAGACCTCTCCATTCAGCATTACACCGTACCCTCCAACCGCTCTGATCAGCATCCTATCGCCAGCTGGCTGTTCCATCCCTTTCAGCTCCTGGCAGGCAGCTGCTCGTCATGGCCCCAGCTTTTCTCTGATCTCGTCCCCTGCGAGCAGAAAAACCGTCCTCAATCAATCAAGAAAGCAGATACACTGGCTGTGTATGTCTAAAAACGTTTCAGACAGGACCTGAGCGTTTCTATTTTGTATAAAAAACTAACCCTTCTCTCACTTAATCTCACTTAATATATGCTGGAGATTGTTCGGGGCACTCCTGCTGCTCGTTTTGATAATATTGACGAATTGTCTATTCGGGATAATTTTGTTTGTGGTCGTCACCTTGGAGACGCGTTTGCAAAATATGCTCGGGAATGTCCATTGGATCTGCAGCCACAAAGTTGACCATCGCTCTTCACCAGAGTTGAAGATGTCGGGACTGATCCGGGACTGCAGGCAATCTTCAAAAAGCCACCAGGGAAGGAGAAGATAATGCTGGGGAGGAGTGAGGCAGCGACTCGGAAGGCTGAGCTACGTTTCGACAGTGGACAGGAATCGCAACACTGCGTGTAGCCTATGGAGGAAAGTCGTGTAGGCGGAGTTTGTGTGTGGGACTGGTGTGTCGGGACAGCGGGGGCTATTTTTAATAATGACGTTTGGCTGTATTATTTTATATGTTTGTTTGTGTGTTGTGGGTCTGGTCTGTCTGTCTTTTTTTGTTGTTGCTGGTGGCTACAACTGAAGTTCCCTATCAGGAAAATAAAAGTTATTCTATCCTATTCTATTCTATCTATATTATATATATATATACATTTATATTAATGTTTCAATTCAAACCGCTGTAAGCAAAATGCCAAATCAAAGGCATAGGTGGCGCTTTCTGTCTTCTGGTCACATTGCCGTCAGTGACACCATGACCGCTGTTAAACATTGAATCAGTCAGTGGGTGCTCCAAAAGACTTAGGTCAGACAATATCAAACTTGGATAACAATTATATCATATTACAGCAGAATACGATAAACAGGTTTTACTGTTCTTAGAGAGCAATCATAATACAAGAATTATGAATATGCTACCAAAGGTATTTCAACATAAAAGTGTTTATTAACATGTTGGTAAACTACAGCAAAAAAGCATTTTGTTTTTATTATTATGCAAAGCTGAGTAGTGCCATCCGCCATTTTCACGGACTCCTATTACCTAAGATAGACGCTGGATACCTTGTTACGACCCAAAACCCTCCCACGTTACAATAACTGAGTGGTTAAAACAGTCAAACAAGAAAGTGTGCACTGGACAGGTTTGCAGCAAGCTCATATTTTCACATGCAGATTAGCTTTGTGGGAACTGCCATTGTTGTAAGAAGTTCACCAGAATTTCACCCCTACTGGCAAGGTCTGGCCAACCACTGGCAACATTTTGTGGAAACCAATTTCGTTTGTGGCAAATGCACTACATATGTTGCTCCAAGTTTGCAGCAAACTATCCAGTTTTGTAAGGGCAGCTGTCCACATGCAGAACTAAGCATTCTGTTGCTAGGTGAGCTGCTCCGGGCACGCTCCTACTAAGTAACTACACTAATGAAATATTGCGGAGCAATTTTATGAATATGGGTCCAGTTCTTGCCCTGCCAGAGAGGCAGTGTGAAAGATACTTCCTCATTCTGTGAGAATCATTTCCCAGACTCTTCCTCCTTGAAACTTGTGTCTCCCAGACAACTACACGGAAGACTGGAATATTGGATTAGAAGCAAACAAAGCTCTGTGCTCAGAAAGTACTGACATCTACATACCTCATACCCACCCCCCAACTTTCTGCTGTCTCTTTGGTCTCTTTCTCTATTCATCTTTTAAATTGTAATCTTGAAAGTCTACAAAACCTGTCTGACAGTCTGCTTTTTAGAGAGCTTCTTTTTTTTTAACGTTGTGGTGCAGTTAAAAGTAGGAGCATCCTTCTTATTTCATCTCAAGACTCGCTGTAGGTTTTCATTTTTCTTTTTTCTTCCAATTCGGAGGTATTTACGTTCAGTTGTTTATTAAAGTTAATTAAAAATGTATTAAAACTATACAGACAATTATTTTGTGGTGTGAGATTTGACCAGCCTTGGCTTTCAGAAAACATTTTGTTGATAAGATGAAGCGTATTTTGTTCTTTGGGATGTCAATCGCCTGTATTAGTAATTGATATAAAAATAAAATATTTTATGACATCGCTTAAGCAATTGTCGCTCTTAAAAAACAGCGGCAAAATCAATAGTTTTGAGCAAATAAAAAATACATCATGAAATAAAATTTATATTTACAGTATATATCACCCATTCTTGAAAATTGGGACAAAACTTTTTGTTTGTTTTTTACTCTTCAATTATGCTGGAAATATATATATTTTATAGATGAAAGTCTTGACTCTTAAACCCTGTAAAGCGGCCATCTCCCAGTGATGTATTCCCATCACAAAAATATATTTTTGTAAAAATAAAAACTGATGTTTCAGCTAGAAGAAACAATGTAGCCAATGAATGTTTTAATAGTATTTAAATAACTTTATTGACATTGAATTGCTAATTTGAAGAACATGATTGAATTACTAAAGATAATAAACCTCTGTCAGCATAGATGTCAACTCCGTGAGATAAAATAAGAGTTGACATCTTACGGAATTGACAATCTTATATTTTCTAATTTCATGCAATCGCCACATAGTAGCCATTTTTACTTTCAAGGGGCACAATTTTCAAAGGCCAACATGTTCATTAAAATTAGATTTTAAAACAAAGAGAAATATTAGAGTACATTTTCACACCTATGTTAACAGGAGGCATTGTCTGGGACAAGGGTATTTCCTGGACCTCTGTAGTTATGCAAGTTAAAAAATGAAAATAGTCCCAAAAATTTTATAAATTATATTTATTTTATACATGAAACGCTAAAGGAAAATTTTTATTTAATTAGTTGTTTTAAGTCATTGTAAAATATGTTGGTAGAACATGATTTGTCCCAATTCTCAAGAATGGGTGAATTATTATTTAACATCTACGCTTACGGAAATGTAGCTGTTAAATGTGGAATATATATTAATTTACTAGATTGTGAGCTCAGGAAATTGTGGAACCACCGTTTTAATTAACCTCGTTTGAGTGCTCCAGTGAACCTCTAATCGATCCTCTCTCTGCTTGGTGCACAGGTATGAAATCCGGGACCCGCACCTGGTGGAGGAGAGCGTCATGGAGACGCTAAAGTTCAAAGCCGACTTCCACAACTTTAAGCCCCGCCCCTTCAACATGTTCGAGTTCTACGACCGCACGGGCCACGACATCAAGGAAATGCTGCTGGCCTGTCACTACCGGGGGATGGAGTGCGGAGCGGAGAACTTCGACGTGGTGAGTCACCGGCTGTCCGAAATGCGCAACCTCATCCACGCCTCCAGTCATGGGGACAGGTGACCGCTTGATCGTGCTTAGAGTTGGCCTGGCTGGCAGGTTCTGACCGTCCGTCGCAGTTTGTTGATGGTTAGCTGCAGTGGCGTACCTGCGTTTAATATCTATGGGTTGGTGCTTGTTTTTTTCGTTTTTTTTATTGTTTTCAGCTTCATCGGTTGAGAAGGAAAACTGGTAGAATCATGCTATTGGGAAACTTATCGGTCACGTTCGTCAGCACAAAATTGCCTAAAATGAAAGGCTCTAAATGGAAAGTCATTAGGAGAAAAGACTTCCTCTGTAAAGCTTTTATTTCATAAAACTGACATTCTGTCAGTTGTTGCTACAGGCCGTATAATTACCATCGTAATTAGGAAGCGTTTGAAATAAAGGTTGTAAGATTGAATTCACACATTATGATGGTAATGCCACATTAAGCATGCGCGCGGCCATGCTGGCTGATTCTGTTCTAAGGCCGTTCTCTGTGCGCCTCTCGATCTGAAGAACGTGAAGATTTATGGAGTGAGGGAATGTTCTCGTAATGCGTTACAAATGTGCCGTTTGTCCTTCTGTGTTGTGGTGGTAAATGGATGGTAACAGTGGCAGTGATAAAGAATAAAACTTTATTATTTTTGTTGGTGTCTTTGTGAACCACCGATATGCCACACACAGGCACGTCTGGGAGGGTGGGGTTGTGGTGGGGGGTGGGGGGTGGGGTTGTGGTGGGGGATCTTTGGGTGCCCAAGCGCTTGTCTCTTTTGCCCCACATGCCCAATATGTCTTTTTGATTTGATAAAAAAAATTATAATAATTTGCATTATCTGTCATTATTTTTCATTAATTTATTTTGGTTAAATATATTCTTTACAATAACTGGGTGTCATAAAACAGTTTTTCTAAGTCGGTGTGGCCGTTTTCTCACTTTGAGCACCTGTCTTTCAGAAGATCTCTGCAAGGCTCGAACCACATCAATGTTTATCTTTTCCTGCGTAATTGTCATATTTATTTGGATATATTTTCTATAGCAAAACTGGCACTAAAATATATTGAGTAATGTATATGAATTGTTGGGACCAATTTTCATACCATTGCCTCTTTTGGGCGTTGGTTAGCATCCCTCTGTAAACTCGCACATAGGGTTACCTGTGTGTGTGTGTGTGTGTGTGTGTGTGTGTGTGTGTGTGAGTGTGAGTGTGTGTGTTTCAATAATTTCCTGAAGAATCAGTTTTAAATAGAGGCATAAAATGGTGAGAAATATACATTGCGCGTGTGTCATACACTCGTGTATATCTCTATTTCCACTGTACCGCTGGGGAAAAATGATTTGTGATCATTTCATATCGCTTAGCGTTTCCGTATACCCGCAAATCATTTGCTTCACGCCAGAGTGAAAATAGACATTGTAGAGAAATGGAATTCTAATCTATGGTGACTCTAATGCAATGGTGTAGCTAAGGAATCGCCCACAGACGCGTTCCATTAACTGTGGCCAGCCCGGAATCCGCACCGTAGAGACAATTGATTCTCGTTATAAACCTCTTAGGTTCTTATCCTCAAATGTGTTGCGTCTGAGCCAGTCTCGACTGAGTCCCTCTGTCCTTTTTTTAATTGTATCTTTTTGTGACCAGACCCTGTCGTGGATTGGATGCGTCTAACCGGTTCTGTCTTCATTCATGTATTCATTTTACACATACACACACACGCACACACTAAAGCATTGTTGTTTATGAATGGGATAATCCTGTAGAAGCCTTCTTGCAGCCTGTGACTATGGTCTTCAGTGTGGCGGGAGTGTGTGTCTCTATCCCCTTCTCCCCTCCCCTGTCATTTAGTGTAGCCAGTGCTTTCAGAACCGCATGACATGCATGACGTTTTCTCCGCAGCGCAGCGTGTTTTTGCTGTAATGTGCTGATGGGGGTCCGTGTTTCAGTTCTGCTGGTGAAAAAGAACGCGCTCGGAACCCGGGGGACAGCTCAGCACAGACCGCTAATGGTGTGTAAAAAGTAATTCGCGTAGACGATTTTGCGGCCGGTCCCAGCGCATCTTACCCGCGGCTAGAGTGCGTCGGCGAGGAAAAAAAGAGCGTTAACACCGTTCAGCCGTACGCGCCAGTGTGTCTGCTCAGCACACAACCTGGTTACCTTTCAGTTTTTATTTTTAAATTTTTTAATAAAAAGTCCAAGATAATCATATTTATTCATGCTGATACTTCTATTATCCCACACCCCATTTCAATTCCAGTTTATTACCATATCCAGCAATAATATTAATCCATCACAACTGCAGTCAGAAACTCCAAATTACACCAGTGTTTGTTGAAATAAAGTAGATTTCAGTTCATTGATTTTACACAAGAAGAGAGAAATAAAAACGGCAGAGAACTGTTATTGACTCGGCAAAACCCTGGAGGGGCCTACTCTGCTCCAAATGGAGATTGTTAACTGTTAAACAGTTTTAAAATTAAGATTCACTTTCCATACATTTTTATCAACCATTTTCTAACTGCACGGATATTTGCTCGGAATTTGATTATGATGATCTTTTTAAACCAGGGTAGGCCTACTCAAAATTGATCCCGGACCCACCGGTGCAGGTTGCTTTTCCTTCCAAGCATATTTACAACCATTTAATTGGAACAAACTGTTAATTGTCTTTAATTTGGCTCATTACAATGTCTGTTTACGGATGATTTATAGTTTACACTACAGTCTGTTCCGTAGCCATGCGATTAAATATGACGAGCCTGGTGCTGTCCTGTAAACTGTTCTCATGCGTGAGAGAGCAATGATGTCACGTGTGATGTCATAGTCTCTTACATCACCTGTTCCCGCAGTCTGCTCGCTTGGAACACTCCCCCTTTTTTCTGTTTGATGTGAACATTCTGAATAAAAGGGTGAAGTCATATCTTGTATTATCCATTTGTCTCTGGTTTTCCTGTACTGCTTATTCAATCAATCAATCAATCAATCAATCTTTTTTTTGTGCTGCACATTCATAATTAGTTCACCATAAAGTATTATTAACCATTTTTTCAAATAAAGAGGCACAAAAATATAAGCTAATATAGGCAAATAGAATGTATAATTATTTATTGGCCCTTTAAGGCATTTGAAAACGGTAGGAAGGATCCGTGATACGTGAAAGAAAAATGGCTCAAGACACAGGACATGAAGCCAGTGCTGTGAAGACGTAGAGGGATGTGAGTTCAGTGTAGTGAGTGAGTTAGTGTGCTGATGAGTCTATGTTCATGTATAAGAATGACTGGGTGAGTCGTTCATTCGCTGCCTAATGTCCAGCACAGAGGGGTCATTTTACAAGTCAGGTGACTCAGCTATAGACTTTCCTCACGAAAACACTGAAAAATGTCAAATGAACACTGAATACTTTGCTCTGCCTGGAAGAATGACTAACACAGAACGTTTTTTTTGTATTAGAAGCGACGGTTTCTGATTGGCTGTTTGGTTGGCTAAGACCTCCCCATCTCCTGTCCTCCTGACAGCCTGTCACATGGGAAAGCACTTCCTGCTGAGAACAGTCACCTTCCACCTGTGGTTTATAATTTGATTCAATGAAGGGACTGTGGGAAATGTGGGGAAAATAGCTTTGGTCACAAAATTGGTAGGGGCCTCTTTGTGGTTTATGCTCCGGAATATTCCGTCTGGTTTTGAGTATTGCGGAGGAGGTTATAAAACCGTCGGGAGATTGACAGTCTCCTTTTCCAGCACCTTTGGATGAAAGAGACCATGAAAACCAACCCTCTCATTATTGGGAGATAATTACCAATCACCAACACCCTGCATTATATTTCCCATGATGCTTTAGTTTAGAAAGAAAGTGAGGTAATTTATGGTTGATTTGCACAACTTCTAATGCAGAGGACAAATAAAAATAAAAAAGAACCCAGAAAAACGAAATAACAAGACTACAAAGATGCACTTCCTGACGGCCGAATGGGTTTTAGGGAGTCACTCCAGCTCGGTGAAATTCCACTTTGAAAAGGGTTGTTTTTTTGGTGTCCCGATGGCGTTCCATCCACGGGATACGGGATTAAAGGCGGAGTTCCGCAGTCGCGCCAGGCCTTTGCTCGTTTGTGTCCCGCGGTTCCGGCACCCGGCCGCGCATTCTGCCGCGGGTGCTGCTCTGGGGGGGGGCGGTGTAGCGGGTCCAGGGCTGAGCTCATAATCCAGCCGTGGCGCTTTTGGATTTGTGGGTGCCGTGCGTGGCCGCCGCAGCCCCGAGCTACGATCTGCCTCAATAAATAGCCGGCTGCATGAATTAATAAGGAGTCGGCCTTAACCCCTGTCACAGGACTGTGGGTTTTCCGTTTTACGATGCTGCAGTTCTGCGGCTCCCGAGGTTCGATAATCGAAAGCCGTTTCCCATACCTAGAGCGCTGCATGACACCCCAGGTCTTTCTGGGTAAATAATTACTAATTGCACACAGAGCTGCGAGTACTCACGTTTCCATGCAGGGAAATTTATGATATCAGCAAATAATCTAACATGCAGGGTATTAATATGTGGGCTCGGTTTCAGTCATATAGATTTTTTTATTTGTTTCTTGTTCATTAATAAGCACTTGAATACAAATTATAGCGGTGGTTCTCAGTCCTGAGGGTCTGCTGGGTTACCCAACCCTGGTCCTGGAGAGCCACAGGGTCTGCTGGGGTCTCCAACCCTGGTCCTGGAGAGCCACAGGGTCTGCTGGGTTGCCCAACCCTGGTCCTGGAGAGCCACAGGGTCTGCTGGGTTACCCAACCCTGGTCCCGGAGAGCTGCAGGGTTTTAGTTTTCACCTTCAATTATTTTTATTAAAGTTATGAATAACAACAAAAAACAAGCAACCCCCATTGAACCCTCTCCAGGACCAGGGTTGGGGACACCAGCATACACTGTGGCTCTCCAGGACCAGGGTTGGGGACACCAGCATACACTGTGGCTCTCCAGGACCAGGGTTAGGGACACCAGCATACACTGTGGCTCTCCAGGACCAGGGTTGGGGACACCAGCAGACCCTGTGGCTCTCCAGGACCAGGGTTAGGGACACCAGCATACACTGTGGCTCTCCAGGACCAGGGTTAGGGACACCAGCATACACTGTGGTTCTCCAGGACCAGGGTTGGGGACACCAGCATACACTGTGGCTCTCCAGGACCAGGGTTGGGGACACCAGCAGACCCTGTGGCTCTCCAGGACCAGGGTTAGGGACACCAGCATACACTGTGGTTCTCCAGGACCAGGGTTAGGGACACCAGCAGACCCTGTGGTTCTCCAGGACCAGGGTTGGGGACACCAGCAGACCCTGTGGCTCTCCAGGACCAGGGTTGGGGACACCAGCAGACCCTGTGGCTCTCCAGGACCAGGGTTGGGGACACCAGCAGACCCTGTGGCTCTCCAGGACCAGGGTTGGGGACACCAGCAGACCCTGTAACTCTCCGGGACCAGGGTTGGGGACCCAAGCATACTATTAGTGTAGTATCATTCCTACATACAGTGAGTGGCCTTAGATTAGGGAGTTTACTTGGCTGATTTGTATGGAGGTAGATTTCTATCAAAAATAAACAAGCACAAAAGTATAATCCACAATTGTATTTACCATCCACAAATGGTAAATTTAATGGTAAATTTAATTAAAACAACCGAGTTTTGAGTTTATTTAGGTTGCAAAGTTAACCCCACGCTAATCTTGCGATGGGAAGTTTTTTTAAACAGTTATTGCACAAAACTCCAATCAGATTGCATGTAGCTAGCTAGCTAGATTACATTAGTGATGTGTGTGGATGGTAAATACAATTGTGGATTATACTTTTGTGCTTGTTTATTTTTGATAGAAATCAACCTCCATTGATTTGTAATAGCCCTCTATCTGGAACCGGGGTCTGTGGGTCCTTTTCTGACCAGTTATGGGTAATCTGGGAGTTTTGCCCAGTTCTAGGTAAGTACAGAAATGGAATATCAAAATAAAGTGTATTTTCAACATTTTGCAACACTTTACAATATATGGACAAATATACAAATTACTGATGCTTTGAAATACTCCAAAATATCTTCCTCAACGAGATGGTGAAATAAACTGTATGTATCCTTACATATTCAGAAAAGTCCACAGATTTACAATATGCTGCAGCGTATTCCATTTCAGTAAGGGAGTGTTTTTGCATTAGGCAAATTGCAAGGAATTGTGGGACACAGCGAGTTATAATTGGCGACACGCTGTGGCGTTTTTCCACGGCGTAGAGCTAGCTCTGCGGCACATCGATTGGGGGGGGGGGGGGTTGGGGGACCTGTTGCAAAGGGCAGTTCTGAGCTGGGTGCCAGTGAGCTAAATATCAATACTTCTCCTCTTCCAGCCCGGGAGAGCGCGGCGCTCTGTATGCAAATGTACACAGCATGCCCACCTCTCTCTCTCTCAGCTGTAAATCTCCTGTTCTGCTTCCTCCTCTCATACTTCAATATGAATCACAGTGGGGGAGAAAAATTAGCCTCAATTAATATTAATGAAAGACTCCGCAAGCACTCAAAAGGCAAGCCTGCAGGACATCATAAAAAATAAAAGAAACAATAAATACTGACAGAAATGGACAAGGCCAGTGATGGAGTTTCCTGACCTTGTGTTTAATTAAAAGGGGGCATAGAGACGGTGAGCATGTAGCTGTGTGCAGGCAGTCACGAGGAGCTACGCACGTTATTTGCAGAAAAAACTCTCTTCATTACGACCAGGAGAAGAACTCCGTTGTTGATTGGTGGATACCTTCTGGCTATACATCCAGGATCCCTGTGGGAATTGGCAGGAAGTAAGGTGAAGGTTCAAAGTTAAAAACAGATATTGACTGAATTCAGGTCATAATCTTCAATCTACCATTGTCTCCTGCATTATATCCGTGTGCTTCCTACAAATGGAATTTTCCATTACAGGACATTTTATCCTTGATAGCAATACAATCCCTCGTGGGGAAATCTGACTGGTCTTCAATTTTTCATGTCACACCATATAAAAGAGACCAATTTCACAAACATTTAACACACGGAGAAAGAAAAAAAACGCAGCATCATAAAAGTAGAGTCGAGAGGAAGAAATAAGTATCTTAATCTTGTCCTTTATTTTGTGTGAAGTGGGGACAGAGAGCTCTGAGTTTGGTGAGGACCTTTAATGAGGAAGGCTCGAAGGAAGAGAGCATTCAAACAGTTCTTAAAATAACTGCCGCGCTGATCATCGGTCCGGCAATGAATCACAGCTGGCAGAAGTTTTGACCTCCTCTGAAAAACCTCCTCTCGTGCCTTACCCTCTCACAGATGTGACCAGGGGTAGATGTGAAGGGGAGTGCGAGTTCATTTTTGTAATCGCCCCTTTCCATCCCTTTTGAGTTAACGGTGCTCTGTGATGTCACAAACCCCACCTTCCCTCTTGAAGTTTTTTTTACGAACCGACCAGCGTCTGCGACGTATCAAAGTGTGAATGTTTTCAATTGGCCCAGTTTTTGTGTGTGACAGGGATTTTAGATATTAACCCTCGCGTTTGGTTCTGGGTTAATTTGACCCGATTCAGTGTTTGACGTCTCTTAAAAACCAGTTAACCTTATTTCTTCGTCTTGACACCATGTGAATTTTCCTAATTTGTTGAGATTAAATAGTAAGCGTGCATTATACATGATGTGTTTTCAGAAAGTCTTTAGAAACTGTTTTGAAATTTTGATGTCAATTTGACCCCCAAACGTAAGCCTCATACATTGAGGGTAATGAGAAATGTGTGACTCCCTGCGGGATTTACAGTCACTGCTGCTGGGGACATTTGGGGTTTGGGGGGTTTGGGGCAATAAAATAATGTTTCAGGTCACTCCAAAAAGCATTTTTTACAGTTATTATGTAAGAGAAATACAATATATGGGCATGCATTGCAATATATGTTTGTAAAGCCTCCATATATTTAAACATATTATTCAGTGTATTTTCATGTTGTAGGTGTATACAAATCTCCTGAATTAAAAAAAATAATAAAAAATGTTCTATTAATTGCTACCGTCCATTCTGGAATATGAAGCAGGCTGACCAGACGTTCTCTTTGTACCGGACATTTCTTCTTTTTGGGACTGAAAATATCCGTTGTGGCGGGATTTCTAAATACCTAAAAATGTCTGGTAAGATTGTGCTCGTTCCATAGACTGTATAGCTATAAAAAAAAACAAAGAGCCTTGTACGCCTGCCTGCGGCGTCCTCTTTTTAAATCCAATATACGGTCACCTTAATGAAACTGATGAAATAATGGGGCGTTCCTGGAAAGAAATGAGTACGGACTGAATTAAGTTGCTCGCCCGCGTGTCGTGCCTTTTCAGTTTTCCATCTTGTTGTTGTTCTTTGGGCTCAGGGGAGAATGATTCTCTGCTAACTTCAGGAAGACGCATGTAGAACTCTCCCTGATGATCCAGAGAGTTGTTTTTAACGTATCCCAGGATTCCCTGTCACACAGTCGCTGAGGCAGCAGCCATGATTACTGCCGTCTCTTGGCTCCTCTCTCTACGGCAGATGAAGGGATTACAGTAGTGAGATTTTAATCAATAATGACAATCCCCATGGAACTCCCGCCACTTACCGCTGCTTTACAACCGACGTACGTCTGCATTTATGTTAATTGCAACGCGTTCGCGTTCGATCGAATTCGGCGCGGCCGCGCGTCTGGTTGTGCGAAACGTGCGAATGTTTCATTCGTTCCCAGTGTTCGTTATCCAGGGAGGATTAGCTTTCCTTTCTCATCACTTGTGTTCAACTCTTCTGAGAACTTATTACAGGGAATTCATCCACTTTTTTGAACCCATGCAGCCCCCCCCCCATCTCTCTCCTGAATGGAATCATCCACTCAATTGAACCTGTGCAACCCCCCATCTCCCTGCTGAATGGATTCATCCACATGAATTAGCATATGTGCCTGGGCAGTCTCCCCCATCCCCCCCCCCCACACACACACACCTCACCCCGCCACCCCCATCTCCCTCTCGGATGGATCAATCAATTCTCTATTACGGTAGTGCTCAAAGACAACTATCAATTAGATCCTAGTTGCTGAATAATGAATGTCCTCCTCATGAAAAAAGCTAGGTCTTTCTGAGTAACGAGGCTAGTCATTTATACCCATCTCTCTCTCTCTGCCTGCAATGCTTAATATGTATACGCATCCCTCTGTTTCTGGACGCGGTGGATTGATTTTCCCTGCTCTAACGATAACAGGCTGTATTTTAGTATTTTCACATGGATGGGAGGCCCAGCAGGGACTTGGCTTTTGCACCTCGAGACTCGAGGCTTTCCGCCAGAACGTCGTAGGTTTGAATCCCGGCCTGCAGCGACTGCATATGCGTTTACTCTGGAAATGTGCACTAGCACAGCACGTTAGTCTTTGGGCTAAAGTGGGTAACTCCAGAGAGTATTTTGTGTTTAATATAGTTACACAGAGGAAGGAGTGTGCGGGAGATTATTTATTAATTTCTTGGTCCATTTGAAAGCCCTGTGTACATTATTAATATTCCTATGTCTTGCTCCAGTTTAACATCAGGATTCATAAACGGTTGCTCAGCTAACACACAAAAAAAAAAACATCACCACTGTCATCTATTGGATGTTGATAAGACCAGGTTACTCAAAACCTTATGGTGCTATGAGCCTGACCAGGTTACTCATAACCTTATGGTGCTATGAGCCTGACCAGGTTACTCATAACCTTATGGTACCATGAGCCTGACCAGGTTACTCATAACCTTATGGTACTATGAGCCTGACCAGGTTACTCATAACCTTATGGTACCATGAGCCTGACCAGGTTACTCATAACCTTATGGTGCCATGAGCCTGACCAGGTTACTCATAACCTTATGGTGCCATGAGCCTGACCAGGTTACTCATAACCTTATGGTGCCATGAGCCTGACCAGGTTACTCATAACCTTATGGTGCCATGAGCCTGGCCAGGTTACTCATAACCTTATGGTGCCATGAGCCTGGCCAGGTTACTCATAACCTTATGGTGCCATGAGCCTGACCAGGTTACTCATAACCTTATGGTGCCATGAGCCTGACCAGGTTACTCATAACCTTATGGTGCCATGAGCCTGACCAGGTTACTCATAACCTTATGGTACCATGAGCCTGACCAGGTTACTCATAACCTTATGGTACCATGAGCCTGACCAGGTTACTCATAACATTATGGTACTGTGTGTCAACCAACTATTTTTGGATTAGATTGGACGGCCCTGGTCTAGAGAGAGAGCACGCACGTCTGTGGTCAAGATTATTTTTACTTGTGATATCAGAGGGTAATTTTATTCGGTTCATCAATAATGCACTGCTTGATTTATCAAGTCACGTGGGTTCTGGGTAGTGTAGTACTCCACCGTGTCTGTCAGTATCTTGCATTTAAAAGGTTTAATGTAAAGGCAACTGAACATACCCTTGAGCTTCTCGTTGATGAGTAAGCGTCAGGCGGAACGTGTGTGACGTGTGAATTTTCCACTTTCCCACACTTCACATTTTTACCTCCGCTCCATTCCGGGCTCTCCTGAACAGATCATTTTCCTCTTAGGGAGACATTTGCTCATCAGGGGATAAAATGGAAGCAATGGAGCAGCGAAGGACATTCCCCCTCCGGTAGGAACAAAAGGTGCTTGATCAAGTAACCTTTAACGGTACGCTAGTCTTTCTAGCCTACTCTAGACTAAAGTGAGTGAATACTGTCCTGGCTACTTTTCTAGCCTCTTCTAGGTTAAAGTAAATCCACACTGTCCTGGCTAGTCTTTCTAGCCTTCTCTAGACTAAAGTAAATCCACAGTGTCCTGGCTAGTTCTTCTAGCCTCTTCTAGATTAAAGTAAATCCACACTGTCCTGACTAGTCTTTCTAGCCTTCTCTAGACTAAAGTAAGTCCACACTGTCCTGGCTAGTTTTTCTAGCCTTCTCTAGACTAAAGTAAGTCCACACTGTCCTGGCCTACTCTTTCTAGCCTACTCTAGACTAAAGTAAGTCCACACTGTCCTGGCCTACTCTAGACTACAGTATGTGCACATCTGGAGTTACGCCTAATCTAGATGAAAAAGGTGGAGCAGGAAATCTCTGCACCTGTTCCCTCCTCAGTACTCAAACTGTTCAGAAGTTTCCATATCAAATAGAATTACACTTCCAGCATATAGACTTATGTTAAAAAGCTTATATTTCTTAAAGTGCATATAATATGTCAGAGGTTTAAGGCATAAATCCACCTGTAATATATTAGCTACTGAATGTATAATGCATGTATAATAAACTATTTAATACTATGCAATTACATTACATTTACATTATAGGCATTTAGCAGATGCTCTTATCCAGAGCGACTTACATACTTCTTATTACATTTATCCATTCATACAGCTGGATATATACTGAAGCGATTCAGGTTAAGTACCTTGCTCAAGGGTACAACGGCAGTGTCCTACCTGGGAATCGAACCTGCAACCTTTCAGTTACAAGTCCAGTTCCTTAACCATTATACTACACTGCCGCCCAATTACCATGTTTTGAATACATTTACCATATACTGTATGTTCTAACCCTGTTTTGTATTATAAAACGGCAACGGGCCCTGTGTATTTTCTTACACTTTTCATACATTAGGTAGGTTATAGTGTATATTTTTGCATGTTTTTTCTATCTCACACATTTCTAATATGCAGTTTATCCGTATAGTTTTATCTGAATAACACGTTTTACGATGTATTGTAGGCCTATAATATTAAATATCTCTTTTTGATGTGGGTTAGAGTGGGGGAGAGGAGAGAGCTTTGGGTGGAGAGGAGACGGAGGGGTGGGGGGGTGACGGAGAAGTCTGTGTAATGCATGCCACGGGCGGAGTGGGGGACTAAATGCAGGGGTGCAGAGTTCTGAAGGATCCCCCTAATCCGTGTTACCCCCCCGTCCCCGCCCCTGCCCCTCGGAGCGATGTGCCTGATAATGAACAGGCTGGCGGGAATTACAAACCCTCCACAGAAAAGCTTATTCCTCCCAGAATCAATTATAAACGCTCTGGCTGCAGAGATCAGAGGCACTGCCTGCAAAGAGCTTTAGAGGGACGAGTCATAAAAATAAAAAATTATAGAAAAACGGAGAGGAAGGAATTTGCATGTGTGTGTGTGTGGGAGCTCTGGTGGTCAGAAAGAGGAATTCTGGGCCACAGGAAATGACATTGGGAGGGAAGTGGGTGTCGCCTGTCCATTGTGCTCTAGTTTTTGATGGGATTTACGCCTCTCACCTGACCCACTGTGGTGTTGCCATGGGAGAGTGGAGGGGTAGCCTGGTCACATGACGCTTGTGGTCTGAGGTGCAGTCTTTCTGCTCATTTTCTCTTTCTTCATAGGTTGACGTGGTCACATGGGACTTTCCCAGGACTGACGTACGTCGTCGGCGAGGTGCTAATTGTTGCGAGCGCTGATGTTGGCAGTTAGACGACGCAAAAAAATAAATAAAAATAAATAGAGACTTAGAAACGTATTAATCAGCAACACACTGGCCGCCAAAATGTAAAGTTCATGTTGATTAGGACATAATTTACTCATTTTGTGAAATATGGAAGAGAATCTTCTTTTGCTTTTGTGCTGTGTAATATATATATATTTGTATTTCTACTGCCCTTTTCAGAATCCTGGGGAAGATTGATTCAGATGTACTGTATTGTGTACAAGGTTATTTTTGGAAAGAAAGGATGACTCCCATATGCTAACGCGCTCAAGCTTGGCTACAAAGGAACCGTTTCCAGCGTGATAATAATCACCTGGGTGTCCAGGTTTGAAAGTAAATGTTACAAACGTCCTTTTTCTGTCTCCTGACGTAAATACAATGAAAAATTTGAAGGTCGATTTCAATAAAGAAGTAAAGAAGGATTAATGAAGTAATCTCACAGAGCTGACACAAGCCAGGGATGGCGGTAAGAAACGAGCTGGTAAAAGTCTTAGTTTCAGCATGAAGAACAGGAACCAGGGCCCTGAAGGCATTTCACAGTATTTTGGTGTGGGTTTGCTGTTTGAGGTAAGATACCTGTGCGCAGTGGGGTTGTTCCATGACTGTGGTTGGGGGTAAAGTTGAACATTCTAAATTAGGCTATACATACACTGCCTGGCCAAAACAAAAGTCGCCGTTGCACCCGTCATGCATAGTGCCCACTGTACAAGCCTCTGGAGGCAGTGTTATGATCTGGGGTTGCTTCAATTGGTCAGTTCTAGGCACAGCAACGTTATGCAGCAATAAAATGAAGTCAGCTGAGTACCTGAATGTACTGAATGACCAGGTAATCCCATCAATGGGCATATTCCAGGACGACAATGCCAAGATTCATCGGGCTCAAATTGTGAGAGTGGTTCAGGAAGCATGAGGAATCATTTTCACACATGAATTGGCCACCAGAGTCCTGACCTTAACCCCATTGAAAGCTTTTGGTTTGTGCTGGAGAAGACTTTACGGAGTGGTTTGACTCTCCCGTCGTCAATACAAGATCACAGCCAAAAATGAATGAAACTTTGGACGGAAATAAATGGTGTGACGTTACATAAGGTTGTCGAAACAATGCCACGACGAATGCGCGCCGTAATCAAAGCTAAAGGCAGTCCAGGCAGTGTACACAGACTTGATTTATGTACACAGACCCTTTCTATAAACAACTGTGGACACACACAGATTACTAGAGAAAAGTATTTGTGTGTGTGGAGACTCATTTGAATGACAGAGCAGGATGGCTACAAGCACCAATATCTTTAGATGATAGCTCTGTGTGCATTTGCACCACAGTAATTCAGTGCAGTAAATAGATTGCTTTCTAGTTTTAGAATCACATTACTGCTGATACCTACTATATATACAGTGCATTCAAAGAGTTCTGATCACATTTTGTCCCGTTACATCTTTTAATGCAAAACGCATCTTGTAAATTTTAATGCATTGGAATATTTTTTCTCTTCACCAACACAATTATAAATTCAACACATTTATTAGGCAAAAAAAAAGGCATTTTTATTCAACAGCATTTCTTAAAAATGAAAGGCCTATATTTCTCATTTATGGGTACATTTTATTTTCTTGGAAGACGTGACATGTCTCGCTCAAGTTGCTGGACAGTATGTTTACAAATAGAGGCTCCGTTGTATACATTGCACAAATAATGTGGATGTTCTGTCACTTCCTCTTTGTAAGACGGTGACGAAGAGGCTTTCAGTAAGTCAGTGGTAGCTAGCATGTAGTGCACACCTTACTTCCTGTAACAGGCCTGTTACATGACTTTGATGCTATATAGCAGGGGTGTCAAACTCCAGTCCTGGAGGGCCGCGGTGTCTGCAGGTATTTGAGGTTTCCTTTCAACCAGCAGCCAATTAAAGCCTTGGGAAAAGGTGTGTGGATTTTTAGCCCAATCAATGATTTAAATGAATCACTCGTGTTGAAACACATCGAAAACCAGTAGACACTGCGGCCCTCCAGGACTGGAGTTTGACACGCCTGATATATAGCAATTAGCAAGTCTTCTGTGCAGTAGTTGTAGCGAGGTCAAGCCTATCTTACTAAAGCCATTTGCAATATGTTATGTAATCCTTTTTTTTTTATTTTTTATTCTGTATAGTTTTACAACTGTATTTGTATGTTTAGTTTTTTTCCAGCGGTAGTCGATATTATATGAAGCTGTTCCATCTCAACAGTATTATACTTTCAACTTTTTTATATTATCCCCGTCGTCTCTCAAGTAGCTGTAGCTGTACTATTGTTATGGCCATTTAGTCGGGTAGGTTGTAGTTTTTAATATTATCATGTGTAAATTTTGTGTAAATGTGCAAAGACATGCTTACCCTCGCTATAAACGGTCATGCAAGATGCTGAATGGCTTGCCACTCAGCATGGCGTTGCTATGTGGTATCCAAGCACGTGATGAAGTCCTGCATATAGATATCGTAACTAGTGCAGTAGCCAACAGTAGGGTGCTACTGTACATTTATGAATCTATAAAAAAAACAGTCTAGTCCTGCACACTCTGCAAGATGCACATATTATACTGCCAGCTTAAAACAAGCAGTCCCTGTGCATTTGAGTTTGATAGTGTTCGTATGGTGTTTTTTGTACAACTGTAAAAGGCTAAACTCATTAGTTATTTTGCTGTTGACTTGTAGTGGTTATGTTCTCAGTGACACAATTTGACATCAAACGGATGCAGGCATGTACAGATTTGTCCACACGTGCATACGGACACCTGCGTTTGGCTCTGGTTGCTTGGTGAAATAATTTTCATTCATAAAAATGAATGGATGCATTCCATCCATTAAATCTCTCTCACTCTCACAGAAAATGAAAATTTTCTGCCGTGTGTTTTGATCTAATAACTCTTGACGGTCCACTCTGCTCAAAACTGCCCGTTTTATCTTATTCTGTTTTAAATGCAAATGCCTCCCTTATGTAGATAATCACTTTAGATGTGCACTCAGAATAAGTGATAATCGCTCTTTAGATGTGCACTCTGAATAAAGTGAAATCGATTAAATGCCTCCCTTATGTCGATAATCACTTTTTAGATGTGCACTTGGAATGAGTGATCATCATTCTTTAGATGTGCACTCGGAATGAAGTGAAATAGAATAAATGCCTCCCTTATGTCAATAATCACTTTTTAGATGTGCACTCAGAATAAGTGATAATCACTCTTTAGATGTGCACTCTGAATAAAGTGAAATCGATTAAATGCCTCCCTTATGTCGATAATCACTTTTTAGATGTGCACTTGGAATGAGTGATCATCATTCTTTAGATGTGCACTCGGAATGAAGTGAAATAGAATAAATGCCTCCCTTATGTCAATAATCACTTTTTAGATGTGCACTCGGAATAAGTGATAATCACTCTTTAGATGTGCACTCTGAATAAAGTGAAATCGATTAAATGCCTCCCTTATGTCGATAATCACTTTTTAGATGTGCACTTGGAATGAGTGATCATCATTCTTTAGATGTGCACTCGGAATAAAGTGAAATAGAATAAATGCCTCCCTTATGTCAATAATCACTTTTTAGATGTGCACTCGGAATAAGTGATAATCACTCTTTAGATGTGCACTCTGAATAAAGTGAAATCGATTAAATGCCTCCCTTATGTCGATAATCACTTTTTAGATGTGCACTTGGAATGAGTGATCATCATTCTTTAGATGTGCACTCGGAATGAAGTGAAATAGAATAAATGCCTCCCTTATGTCAATAATCACTTTTTAGATGTGCACTCGGAATAAGTGATAATCACTCTTTAGATGTGCACTCTGAATAAAGTGAAATCGATTAAATGCCTCCCTTATGTCGATAATCACTTTTTAGATGTGCACTTGGAATGAGTGATCATCATTCTTTAGATGTGCACTCGGAATAAAGTGAAATAGAATAAATGCCTCCCTTATGTCAATAATCACTTTTTAGATGTGCACTCGGAATAAGTGATAATCACTCTTTAGATGTGCACTCTGAATAAAGTGAAATCGATTAAATGCCTCCCTTATGTCGATAATCACTTTTTAGATGTGCACTTGGAATGAGTGATCATCATTCTTTAGATGTGCACTCGGAATGAAGTGAAATAGAATAAATGCCTCCCTTATGTCAATAATCACTTTTTAGATGTGCACTCGGAATAAGTGATAATCACTCTTTATATGTGTACTCGGAATAAGTGATCAATCTTTAGATGTGCACTCTGAATAAGTGATAATCACTCTTTATATGTGTACTCGGAATAAGTGATCAATCTTTAGATGTGCACTCTGAATAAGTGATAATCACTCTAGATGTGTACTCGGAATAAGTGATCAATCTTTAGATGTGCACTCTGAATAAGTGATAATCACTCTTTAGATGTGTACTCGGAATAAGTGATCAATCTTTAGATGTGCACTCTGAATAAGTCAAAATCACTTTTTAGATGTGCACTCGGAATAAGTGAAATAGATGGGAAAGGATTAATACTGTGTGGGAATGGAGGGCAACAATTTCAGTGGAGTCTACAAATCAGCACTTCCTATAACAATAGTCTGATATGAAGCAGGTATTTCACACATATTCCATCCATTCACGCCTTCTGTCCTCCTGAAATGGTTATTTTACATTACAGGCATTTAGCAGACGCTTTTATCCAGAGCGACTTACATAACTTTTTTTTTGTGCTGTTTTTACATATATATTAATTTATACAGCTGGATATATACTGAAGCGATTCAGGTTAAGTACCTTGCTCAAGGGTACAACAGCAGTGTCCTACCTGGGAATAGAACCTGCAACCTTTCAGTTACAAGTCCAGTTCCTTAACCATTATACTACACTGCCACCCTGCTGCACGTTTATTTTGGCTTATTGTTGAGCCATATTCTCTGCGGGTTTGGAGAAGTGAGATATGGGGGGGGTGTTTATGCTAAGCCCCATTGGTTTCACAGTAAGTGGGGGACAGTAGGTAATCATTTTTCTGTTAAGTCGGCTCATCGGCTGGAAAGCAAGCCTGTTATTTTCTGGAGAGACGGCTGAAAGCTATGTGCAATTTGCTTAAATGTTTGTTTTGTCACACAAAGTGAAAGTGTGAATTGACAGGAAAATAAGTCTGATGAATACAGCGCTCAGTTAGAATTCTGTGTTAATTGCAGTATTTACCTGTGCAGACATTGTAAACAACAACAATAATAAAAATAATAATAATTGTTGTTTCTATTATTATTATTATTATTATTATTATTAGTAGTATTACATTCTGTAACCAGGGGAGATGCTGTGAGACATCTTTAGTGGTGTAGCAAAGGTTGAGCTCTCCCAGTTTATATCAGTAGGGTTAATTCCATTAAGATGGAGTAGTTTTCCCTTGTGTGAAATCACTCAGAGTAAAAGTAATTTGCTTTCAGTTATTGCGTTGAATAATTGACCGTCGAGCACTCGCATCTGTACCGGAGAGTCCGTCTTCTGTGAGAGTCCGTCTTCTGTGAGAGTCCGTCTTCTGTGAGAGTCCTGTGAGAATCTGTCTTCTGTGAGAGTCCGTCTTCTGTGAGGGTCCGTCTTCTGTGAGGGTCCGTCTTCTGTGAGAGTCCGTCTTCTGTGAGAGTCCTGTGAGAATCTGTCTTCTGTGAGAGTCTGTCTTCTGTGAGAGCCTGTCTTCTGTGAGAGTCTGTCTTCTGTGAGAGCCTGTCTTCTGTGAGAGTCCGTCTTCTGTGAGAGTCCGTCTTCTGTGAGGTGATGGTGTTTAACCTGATGCGCTCTTATTGGCTTATTGATGCACACAAGCTTCTAAGTCCCAAAGCTCCATTTAAAAGTACAGCGTACAGGAGGGACCTATAACTCAAATTCTGGAGGGCCTCAGCGTCTGCAGGTTTTTCGATGCGTTCCCACACTCGAGAGTGTCATTTAAAACAACAACTCCAGGCTAAAACACTTTGACATTGTTTGACAATTCACATATTGGCAATGTAAAACACAATCCAGGTCCTATGTTCCTGTTTTATGTAGTATTTCAGTTTTTCGCAGCTAAACTCGAGTTCTGTAGACGATGTGATGTCACGCGGTGATATTGCCACAGCAGGCACAGTGCAATTTTATATTAGAGCGTGTCTTCAACTCACTATAGCCCCAACTATAAGTATCAGATATTTGTTTCAGCCCATTAGGGACAACAAGTCAGGGGTTTTGCCTTGAATCCCCGCTAATCAACTTTCTGCAATACTCCTACCAAGATAAATTAATCATTTATCAAGAGGCAGTGGCTTAACGTAGTTATTACGGGTCCGAGTGCAAGCAAATCAACCCCCCCCCCCCCCATATCAGAAAATAAAACTAATACCACAAAACAATATTGTTCAATTCAAGTTTAATATTTATGCATAGGCATAATCGGCTTATGTTTGACATGATCACAATGTAGTCTACATTACATTACATTACAGGCATGTAGTCTACTGTTCCAAAAAAAATAAAACGTGAAATTAACAAGTTGGCTTCTTAGGGACTGTAAAAAGACACCACATAGATAAATAGGTTAGTGGGATTTTAACGGATGCACGTAATGGTTCCCTGTGTAGAATTCTTTACGAAATATCAAGGGGTCCATGCATGGTCCGTTCACATCAAGAGGACATAACGATTTTTGCCGTGCTATCAGCCGTAATAGTCCCGAATGCAATAGCGTAGCTTCCCGGGGATTTAAGATGTGGCCAAGATCTCAGACTGCCTTTTAGCTAACGTTCTCATGAAGGGGGGTGGCGAAAGTAGTTCTGTGTAACGTAGGGAAATAACGCACTGGAGTCGATCCAGAAGAAGCCTGACAGAACAGCAAGTGAAAATTTGTCAATAGCGATAAAGTAAAATATATTACACATATTAGATAATAAACCCTGAAATTAATTGTACATTCCTGCAACACCTTTACTAACGATGTAAGTGTTTTAGCCAGGAGTTTTTCTTTAAGTCATTGATTGTCTAAAGCGATGGTGTCCAATCATGTGCCATGGAGTGCCGAGAGTATGTAGGTTTTCATTCCAACCAATCACTACACCGTCCTGCTGATTTCACTAATGAGTTCTCTCCCCTCTGGTTGAAGACATGTTAATTAGTGAAATCAGCAGGTGTAGTGATTGGTTGGAATACAAACCTGCGTACTTTCGGCCCTTCATATCACATGATCGAGCACCACTGGTCTAAACACACCTTGTTTTGAAGGGTTAAACTGGCTGCAGCACTGCACAACAAGCCTGTCTTAACAACTGTTTTAGTCTTGTAATGAGGCTTAAAAATCTTATGTTTTCTCTCTTAAGTAGAAAGTATTAGCTTGTTTTAAGTTACTTTTTTTCTTTGCAAATGAGATTATATGGCCCTATTGGCAAATCTTGAAATGAGTCAAACTGTCTCACCTCATTGGAAAATCTTTTTGTCCTATTTAGCAAAAAAGTAATAGAAATAAAATTTTAAGTCAAAATGTAAGACTAACATACTTGGTAAGATTGACTTATTTTGTGGTTTTTGCAGTGTGACTGAACTCCAGGCCTGGAGACTGAGGCCCATAGCATACAAGGCACAGCTGCACGGGGCTAATCTGATCTGTATTAGGATTTGTTGGCTACACAGTGTGTTGTGAGTCTCTATGACGGGATGTGTTTACTTTGTGGTCATTACTGCTTGTCCCTGAAAGGCTGTGTTACTTCACAGGCTGGCTCGTACTATAACATTGAACCGTGGATGTTTTATGGCACAGCAACAATGCCGGTATATATCTAACACTGCTAGTGTACATTTAACACCATAGAGTGTTTATATGAAACCGCAGTCTCATATTAACACCATAGGGTGTTAAATGTACACCACCATTTTTGCTGTGGGCCTTTTATAATCATGATATTCCTGAGTTGTGGTATGTCAAAATAAAAATAATTTAGGTAATGAACTCAAATGTGTTTGCAGTGTGTGTAATATATGTATTTTTTTATTGTTTTCTTCATATAGTTTAGCGTATTGTTTCCGAGTAATAATATGCCATGGTCATATTTCTTTTTGCCGTTTGTTACAGAAATAAGCTATTTGCAAGAGTTTTAAAGTTTTGTGAGAAACACATTTTGATTTCGGTTCCATCGCAGTCCTGTAATTGGAATTGCTGGACTTTATGATTTCTTTTTAAATCTAAGATAAAATTGAAAAAACTTCAAACGAAACTATAAAGAACTTTGACATCCGTTTTTTTGAAGTCAGTGTATTGAAAATACGTCTTTGGGTGACGCGTGAACGCCGCTCCGTATTGTAATTCTCAGCGCGGCCTGCTCGTGTGTCCGCTCCACCATGCTGGAGGGTGGCTTACGCGGTCCGACTCCAGCAAGACTTCCTGGCTGATGGAACATTTTTCTCTTTCATGCTTGACAGCCATTCTAAAATTGTACCTGACCGGCACGCAAACTCGCATTCTGATCTGTCGCTCGCAGATTGAATTTAGTAAAGGTGTTGTCACGGTTCTCTTTCAAGTAAAAAAATAAATAAAATAATGTCCTTTGAACTTTGATTCGGTCACGGGAAAGTTGATGGGAGGAATTCAATCTGTATGATTTAAATTGCCAGGCCATTTTGTTTTTCCTTTCGAGCGCATGTGCCTACGCTGTTGTGATGAGGTTACTGTAGGTCACCGGGATGGCGTTTGTTTTTGATTGGCTGAGTTGTTTTATCGCCATCGTTTGTGAAAGCAGAAACTATGAGCATACGTTGAGCTTTGTTAACTCTTTAACGTAAGGCATTTAGAAAATACACTTATGCAGAGTAACATTATTATGCATCACCCTACAGCCGGATATTTTCTGAAGAGATTCAGGTTGCGTATCTGGCTCAAGAGTACAATGGCTGTGCCTCACTTGGGAATCAAACTCACAGCCTCTGATTTACAAACCCAGTTCCCTCACCTCTGAAAATCCAGCAAAAGTTATTATTTTGTGTATGACTGTTCATGAATCTTTATTTTCACAATGTATTTCTCCAGGGTGTACGCTTTTGGCAAAATATGTTACCCGTAACATATAGTGAGGTTTGTGGTTTGGAAGACGCTGGGTAGGACCCGCGCCTAAAGGCAGATAATTCTGCACCTCCATCAGCTCTTCCCATAGAAATTGTGCATGAATATTTTGTGTGCTCTGTAATAAGTGAGGTCTGATGACAGGGGGAAAGCAGCGATGCCCTGTGCCTCCCTTTCCTACCTCACGCCCCTCATACACTCAGGTAAATATAGAAACGCTCTGCACCCCTCTGCCAGCAGGTGGCAGCTCACCTGGGAGCTGTACCTTTTCTGTATTGGCAAACATGCGTTTACATATGTACAGTAGTCCTCATAAGTGATGCTTCACACGTGTGCATGTGTATCGACTAATATACATGCAAAACTGCATCTACCCCACACATATACACACTGATGCACAGACTCACACACATACATGAACATACACATGCAGACACACACACACACAATCACACACACTATCTTTCACACACACATACACAAACAGAAACACACAATCCCACACATTTTTTCTCTTTCACACATGCACACACATTCGTACACAGACGCTCTCTCACACACATGCACACAAAATCATACACAGTCTCTCTTTCTTTCACACACACACACACACACACATGCAAACACGCACACACACACACACACACCTGCAGCATGATCCTTATACCTGTACTGCATACACAGACACACACACACACACTCATAATAGAGATGTTAATCATTTGATAAATGGGCCCAGCTGTCTCAGTACAGCCATTATATGAAGTTTTAATGTTCTGGCAATCTCACGTCCCATTCAGGCGCTTTTCAGAAGAGATACCAGTCCCCTAATTGCAACTCAATGCGGTTGCCATAGCACCTGGGTTGCCATGGTGTTTTGGAGGGTGGGTATGCAATGGCTGTGCTCTGTGACAATGTACCTGCAGAGAGCACAGACAAAATAAGTAAAGCACATAATAGAAATTCCACCACTGGAATATTCTGGATGAAGGTACTGAGAGTAGAGATAAATTGCTGAATTAATCCCCTCCATTCTTGTAGCGCTTGTGAGGGGAAATGACTGTAGTTAATTGGGTTCTTTAGTATTGTGGAAAGAAATATCCTGAGAATAGATGAGAAAAGTGGAGAGGCAGAAAGCCATTGGTTAGAGAGAGAGAGAGGGAAAAGCTTCCTTCTTTATACGCTCTGTCCCGCTGTTGTTTTTGTGTAATTTATTGACTACCTGCTTTAATTCTCCTGCCGAGAAGTCAAAGAGGCTGTGGCGCCGATGTGGTTTCCACGCCTCTCCTCGAGCGCGAGGAGGCCGCGCTGCCCACAAGACTCCGACCGCCTGACCGCCGTTTGATTACAGCCAAATCGAGTCCTGGAGACGGCCGCATTAAATGCCGCCTTCGTCTGGTCAGGTGTTTCCGCTTGTATCCCGCTTACGGACGAACGGTGGCCAATAGAAACACGTTTTTCCCTAGCCTTGGCTCATCCTTTGGAGCCAAACGAAGGAACCGTAGAACGCTCTTGCATTCCTCCCACCCTCTCTGCTGCTTTTGCTAAACGAGGTTCAGGCAGGTCACGTGATTTCTGCCGTTAAGTTACAGTATGGAGCGTCCGCACTCATGGTGTCCATGTCACTTGATCTATTTTCAGAAGATAGATCAAATTTAGAGTTCAATGGGGTCCAATGGTAGGAAGACACCAGACCATGGGGCCCATCCATACACTAGAACAGGGCCTTAACAGATACCAGACCATGGGGCCCATCCATACACTAGAACAGTGCCTTAACAGATACCAGACCATGAGGCCCATCCACACACTGGAACAGTGCCTTAACAGATACCAGACCGTGAGGCCCATCCATACACTAGAACAGGGCCTTAACAGATACCAGACCATGAGGCCCATCCACACACTGGAACAGTGCCTTAACAGATACCAGACCGTGAGGCCCATCCATACACTAGAACAGGGCCTTAACAGATACCAGACCGTGAGGCCCATCCATACACTAGAACAGGGCCTTAACAGATACCAGACCGTGAGGCCCATCCATACACTAGAACAGGGCCTTAACAGATACCAGACTGTGAGGCCCATCCATACACTAGAACAGGGCCTTAACAGATACCAGACCGTGAGGCCCATCCATACACTAGAACAGGGCCTTAACAGATACCAGACTGTGAGGCCCATCCATACACTAGAACAGGGCCTTAACAGATACCAGACCGTGAGGCCCATCCATACACTAGAACAGGGCCTTAACAGATACCAGACTGTGAGGCCCATCCATACACTAGAACAGGGCCTTAACAGATACCAGACCGTGAGGCCCATCCATGCACTAGTACAGTGCCTTAACAGATACCAGACTGTGGGGCCCATCCACAGACTGGAAGAATTCTGAGCCACTCGGAAGCCCAGTCAAAGCATAATTACGCGATAAAAGTTAGGTTGTAATATCTCTTTTAATTAAATTAAATAGGAGTTAAAAAATATAAATATAATGGTTATTTAACTGAATTTATAGTATCTGTCCAAGACACACATCAAATGTACCGTATCAGCGTAAAATGTACTCTATAACAAAGTTGATCTAACACTTAACATTTTACTGTGAATTTGTCAAGCAGTGGTAAATTTACAGCGCGTAACTGATGTATACGCTGTCTGGAGCACCCCTCCCACCTCCTTGCCCTATAAGGAAGGGAAGGCTGAAACTCATTATCTTTTCACGTCCTTCCCTATCTCCATATCCCTCTGGTGTCTGATTGTTTGCAAGCAGAGGGGACGAGGCAGAAATTTAAAAGCAGCAGAAATCACTTAAAGACTACAGCGTGCACCGCCTTCTTTTCACACCACGCAGAAGTGCAGGCCTGAGCACTGAAAACAAAGAGACACGTTCACTTTGATGTGTGCTGGGATTATGCAGCGAGGACCTGATCCCCTGTGGCAGCTGTATTAAATGTTGAATGCATATTGTGTGTGCATGTGAGTGTGGATGCGTAAGCGAGTGTGCGCTGGTGCATGTTTGTACACTTGTGCATGTTAACTTTAGTGTGGGTGCTTGTACGTGTGTGTGTGTGTCTATACTTATGTATGTATCTCTGGGTATGTGTTTGTGTGTGTGTATGTGCACACAGTATGGGTTGTATTTGTACATGTTCATTTTGGTGTGTGTGTGCGTGCGATATGTGTTGTGTTCATAGCGTGTTTGTGTATGTGTGCGTGTGCGTGTGTGTACATGTGTGTACGCACACAGTATGGGTTGCATTTGTACATGTTAATTTTGGTGTGTGTGCGTGTATGTATGGGTTGTGGTTATGCGCGTTTGTGTGTGTGTGTGTGTGTGTGTGTGTGTGCGTGTGTGCAGTGTAGGTTGTGTTCATGCATGTTTGTGTATGCGCGTGTGTGTGTGTGTGTGTGTGTGTGTGTGTGTGTGTGTGTGTGTGTGTGTGTGTGTGTGTGCGTGTGTGCAGTGTAGGTTGTGTTCATGCATGTTTGTGTATGCGCGTGTGTGTTTGTGCGTGTGTGTGTGTGTGTGTGCGTGTGTGCAGTGTAGGTTGTGTTCATGCATGTTTGTGTATGCGCGTGTGTGTTTGTGCGTGTGTGTGTGTGTGTGTGCGTGTGTGCAGTGTAGGTTGTGTTCATGCATGTGCGTGTGTGTGTGTGTGTGTGTGTGTGTGTGTGTGTGTGTGTGTGTGTGTGCAGTGTAGGTTGTGTTCATGCATGTTTCTGTATGCGCGTGTGTGTGTGTGTGTGTGTTGTGTCCGTACTGTACAGCAGGTGTTAGCGCTCTGGCTAGCTGTGACTCGTGGGCACAGTTTTTAATAAGGGAAAGTAATACTGCTGTGCAGCTCAGCTGACAGACACAATATATGAGCAGGACTGGAGCCACAAATCAGCAGGTTGGACGTGGCAGGTTTCTCTGTTATTCCGTCTCTCTCCTTGTGTTTGCTTTGTCACCGACGGGCCGGGGCGCTGAGGCCATTTCCTTTTTCTTTTCCTCTGTGCACGGAAACGGGCGGAAGTCCTGGGAGCTCAGATCCTATCAGTCCCGCCGCTGATCACATTCCTCCTTATGAGGCCCAACGGAAGCACCGCAGAATCAATCGGGCCAAACCAACAGAGGACCACATCCTGTCAGATTTATGCATTTTTTTGATGTGTTTTTTTTTCTATTTACAGAGCGGTTCCTCCTTTCCTCCTCCCCCACATCCCAAACCAACTGCCCCGAACAATAACCGAGCAGCCTCTAAAAGCGTGACTATGCCGTGGATTCGGATTGGCCCGTTGCTTTGCTTTCTTGCGGCGTGGACATGGCGGTAAATTTCAATAGCTTACCGCGAACGCCTAAATCTAAAGCGGGTGCATGCGTGCTGTACGCGATGCCTATTTCTTACGTTAGCTCGCTTGCGCACACACAATATTATTTGTATTTTTAATTGGATCGTTATTTTTTCTTTTCTGTTCATCTCCACAATGCTGAAAACGTCACAGGCGGCTGTTGGCATATTTAAACGAACGTACCAAATTAACGTCGAGCATTATAGGTTTTAATTAATTTCACAGTACAGCACATCCCAACCCATCAGCAAATCTTTAGTACGGCTGAAACTATTAGTCGTGGCTTTAATTCCGATTGACCACGGGTGGCTGGAGTTCGGTTTAAACGCAGCGTAACCCAACTCCATGCTCGCCAGAGGTTTCGTTCAATTTTCGTTTTCAGCCGTACTTGACCTCGAAAAAAGGAGAAAGTCTCTTCACAAATGATTGACTCTACAGTCTGCAGAAGGCAGGCTAAATGTGTCCATACATAGCTCTATATCCCACAGTTGTTTTCGTTAAAAGAGCAGTGTGCTCTCTGTTTTTGGGTAAATTCTCATAGGATTTCCTTTTTTCCAAACAACAATGTAATGTATATTTGACAAGCGCCATAAATTAGCGAAGACTTGAGTGTGTTGGCACTCTTGTGTTTGTGCGGGTAAATATTTGTACACGGCTGAGAGCGGGCGTGTATTAAAGGCGTCATATAGACAGAGAGGAAGTGAGGTAGGAGGTATCATTACCGCTGAATTATCAGCGTAATTACAGCGTGTGAAAAAGACACTGCCTCGCCACGGTGAGGTTTGTAATCTCCGCGCAAAAAGCTGAAGGAAAAGATAAGCTCGGTAAAATGGGAGACAACAAACTCAGACTCTCGAGTTTCAACAAGAACATATTCAGGATCAAGCGAGTGTCTCTCTTTGATGGATGAGGAATGGATAAAAAAAAAATCTGTTCTCACAAAAGGAAATCCTCTGAGAATTGGCTCAAGACTGAGAGTGAAAACAACCATGTTTTTAAGGTGTGCTATATAACATGGTTTAGTATATACATGTAGATATATAGTGTGATATCAAATATTTATGTGTATGTTGTATCACAATTATTTGTCAATGTACAGCTGATGTAGGAAAAGGCAATTGCTTTATTCATTTGAAATTCTTTGAATAAGATTGTTGTAAGCGACATGCTCTTGCAAAGGTTAAAGTGAGCTGGACAGTTTTATAGAGGCACTGTCACAAAATGCAGGCCTGCACACACGCACGCACGCACGCACGCACACACACTGTGATTATAGCCCTATTCACACGTCTAGTTTGCCCCATGACGTTCTGTAATTGTATTTATTACCGATCACTTCTGTGATTTTAATTCCTTACGAATCATCCATGTCTTTAATTTTTGCACATTGGGAGAGTAAAAATGATTTATCTACTGTTTTTCAGTCAAACTCAGAGGTCCTTAGTTCATACTGATCCTGTATGGACAGACGTCTCTGTAAAAGCAATTTGTTCAGGTGCATTTTGGTGAACTCTCTCTTTGTTGGGAACATGGAGGCTGTTGTGGTGACTCCTGTGTAGATTTGATAGTATTTTTTAATTCGATACACTCTACCACCCCCAAATGGAGATTGCGTGTGTCGCCACCTCCAAACGGCCATGCTGTACCATAGAGCAGCCACTTTTTAGACTGACGTGCTGTATGACAGAGCAGCCGCTCTTTATCCAGATGTGCTGTACGACAGGGCAGTCGCTCTTTATACAGATGTGCTGTATGACAGAGCAGTCGCTCTTTATACAGATGTGCTGTATGATAGAGCAGTCGCTCTTTATACAGATGTGCTGTATGACAGAGCAGTCGCTCTTTATACAGATGTGCTGTATGACAGAGCAGTCGCTCTTTATACAGATGTGCTGTATGATAGAGCAGTCGCTCTTTATACAGATGTGCTGTATGACAGAGCAGTCGCTCTTTATACAGATATGCTGTATGACAGAGCAGTCGCTCTTTATACAGATGTGCTGTATGACAGAGCAGTCGCTCTTTATACAGATGTGCTGTATGACAGAGCAGTCGCTCTTTATACAGATGTGCTGTATGATAGAGCAGTCGCTCTTTATACAGATGTGCTGTATGACAGAGCAGTCACTCTTTATACAGATATGCTGTATGACAGAGCAGTCGCTCTTTATACAGATGTCCTGTATGACAGAGCAGTGACTCTTTATACAGATGTGCTGTATGACAGAGCAGTCACTCTTTATACAGATGTGCTGTATGACAGAGCAGTCACTCTTTATACAGATGTGCTGTATGACAGAGCAGTCACTCTTTATACAGATGTCCTGTATGACAGAGCAGCCACCAGTAGCTCACTGCTAAGCACTGTCCTGGCTAGGAGAACATGTAGGAGCAGCAGTGGGTCACAGCAGATAGGAATAAGAGAGAAACCTTCTGCCATTGCCTTTAAAAATAAACCTGTATGAGGGCTGACACTGCAGTCCTCCTGGGGACCAGGGTGTCTCTGTCAGGTACTGTTGTTATGGTGATTGAGCGCATTTTGAATACCTTGTTAGAGAAAACTCCCTCTCCTTCTCTCTCTCTCCCTCTCTTCCTTTCTATCTATATTCTGCTCTAGGGAGAGACTCCAAAGCTTTGCTTAAATGTTCCTGAATTTAAGCTTCTATAAAAAAATCAAATAAATGAATGAATGTTGGAAACAAACAACACTTAACAAACTTTGAACTTTGAACAAACAGCCTCTTTTTCTTCTTGGTACATGGCTGGGATTAACTCATGGCCTGCTTCCTCCAGCAGCTGCTCTGCCCTGACTAATCGTCCAGGTGGCTTTCTTTATTTCTTCATTGGATTTCCAGAGACCTTGCTTAGCCTGCTTTCTGCTTTTTTTTCTCATATGCACCAGTGGGCACGATTTGATGAGAAAGTTATTATGTAATTAGAGCCACTTACAGGTATATAATAGTGACACTGTGTGGGGAGTTTGAGAAGCAAGCATCTAGTGGAGCTCAGTGCGCTTTCTTCGGGATGGTTCTTGCTTCACTCTGCGGTGCAGGGCTCAGCCAGCCATTAAATGAAGCCAATCACTCGCGTTTGTGCAGGAGATTCTCCCGCGTGCGCTCAAACCCCGAGCATGTCGCTCCAAAGTGCTAATCTTTTTCTTATACTGTGGCTGGAACGATGAGCTGAGCAGATAGCCGGTTTGGAGGCTGAAGATGGGGGAAGGGGGCAGCGCATCGGTTTCTCTCTGACAGAGGAAGGAGGGGAGAAAGGGGGCAGCGTGGTGGTCTCACTCAGATAGAAGAAGGAGGGGAGAGAGGTGGCAGCATGTCGGTCGCTCTCAGAGGAAGGAGGGGAGAGAGGGGGCAGCGTGGCAGTCTCTCTCAGAGGAAGGAGGGGAGAGAGGGGCCAGTGTGTCGGTCTCTCTCAGACAGAGGAAGAAGGAGAGAGAGGGGGCAGCATGTCGGTCTCTCAGACAGAGGAAGGAGGAGAGAGAGGGGGCAGCGTGGCGGTCTCTCTCAGAGGAAGGAGGGGAGAGAGGGGGCAGCGTGGCAGTCTCTCTCAGAGGAAGGAGGGGAGAGAGGGGCCAGTGTGTCGGTCTCTCTCAGACAGAGGAAGAAGGAGAGAGAGGGGGCAGCATGTCGGTCTCAGACAGAGGAAGGAGGAGAGAGAGGGGGCAGCGTGGCGGTCTCTCTCAGAGGAAGAAGGGGAGAGAGGGGGCAGCATGGCGGTCTCTCTCAGAGGAAGGAGGGGAGAGAGGGGGCAGCATGGCGGTCTCTCAGAGGAAGGAGGGGAGAGAGGGGGCAGCGTGTCGGTCTCTCTCAGACAGGAAGGAGGGGAGAGAGCGGGCAGCGCATCAGTCTCTCTCAGACAGAGGAAAGAGGGGAGAGAGGGGGCAGCGTGGCGGTCTCTCTCAGAGGAAGGAGGGGAGAGAGGGGCAGCTTGGCGGTGTTTATGTCATAACTTTATATCTGAAAATATATTAAGCATGTTTTGCAATTTGGGCAGGTTAGATATGTATTTTTCCATAAGTGTCTTACATTCTATAATTGCTATAATCTAGAATACAATCGTCTTGAGCATGATGTTTAGCTATAGTTAGCTTTTCTACCAGGAGATATATATTTTTTATTTTATTTTTTTTATTAAACCTTTATTTTAGCAGGGGGGACCCACTGAGATCGAAATCTCTTTTCCAGGGGGGCCCTGCGGCAATAAAAAGTTAAAAGCAATACAAAGTAAAATTTTAAAAAATAAGAAATAAAAAATAAAAATAATTTTAAAAAATAAAATAAAAATAAATAAAAACAAGTATAACACATAAACGGACATATATACCATACATACACATACAACCATTTCAAGAACAATTACAAATGCTCTTTTTTCCCATATTTCAACCACTAGCTCTCTAAAAATCGTATAAGACACCAGAGAAGATAGTTTATTTGTATCATTCCATATAAGGGGTGCTGAAACACTAAAAGCAGCTTTGCCCCATTCAGTCTTATATCTGGGTGTTTTTAGGGTGATACAATCCTGAGATCTAGTGGCATAGTTTGAGATGTTAATTGATAAAAGACTGGATACATACAGAGGAACTTTAGCAAGTAAAGCTTTGTAAATAAATAATATATAATGCAGCTTCCTCCGTAGATCTAGAGAGAACCAACCAACTGTGTGATACAGGGTACAATGATGAGTCCGGAAGCCAACGCCCGTAATAAATAATATTAGGTTTATTTAAACATTTTTTTACGCTGTCTGTCTGAGTGGTTCTATGTGAAATGTAAACTCTGAACGTATCTTCAGTGTTATTCCGCCCGTGGAGTTTCGATGGCACCGAAAACATGAGGTTTGATTCTGGCTGCAAGGGAAGTGTGAGGAAAAGTGGCACTGGTTGGAGTTGTGCTGCGCTGGAATAGTGCTTCTGTCCTTCGAAATGGCCATTTTCTCCACTGCCAGTATAAAACCCTGATGGTTTTTGGGGCTTCAGGCTGGATTGTCTCTTTTCTGTCTCCCCCCCCCATTTTCTCAGTGTTTTTTATGTGGCCAATTACAGCTTTAGTATCGCCAGAAAGATAAGGAGTGTGAGGAGGCAGCCGGGCGGTCCGCGGACTGAGGGGGAAACTTGCAGATGGAGGCGCCTCCGTTTAGTATGCAGCGCTGACGACGGTTTAAAAGCTGTTAATGTCAAGTCGCCGATGATGGAACACAAGCGCACTGTCGCCCCATCTGTGGGAAGGCCCGTTATTTATTTCTCCCCGCTGAATCTCCGCCCTGACGGAGCTCGCGCTTTCCGCTTTGTCTCTCAATTCATAACGATTTGTCAAGGACGTGTCCCGTCGAGGTACGGCGTTCTCCGGGGAGAGCGACGAGGCTCGGTCGGTTTTGGAGCCCTGTTCCTCCTGGGCCCGCTCAGGGCAGGGGAGGCGGCGGTTATACCGCGCTGGTCGGCAGGAGATGGTGGGCGCGGGGGGGGCTTTAGAGTCACGTTTTCTTGTCGGTTGCCCCCCCCATCTACATTTTAAAGCTAACGTTTTGTGATTGGTGAGTTTGCAGAAGGCCCGCACCTCCTTGTCTATCAAATCTCGTCTCGTCTGCGACCTTCAAGCGATGGAACCAAGCTGATGTAAATCTCTTTCCCGCCTTTTCATAAACACGCCTCGCGCCGATAGGGATCAGGTTCCTGCAGTCGCCGGAAAAGAGCCTGGAGCGCCGTCACTCTTTTGTGAGCAGATCCGGTCTCGTTTGTGACGGGTTACGCCGACTGACACCCTAAAGATCGCTCAGGGGAGCCGCCACCAACACCGCAGCTCTACTGGAGTGTTAATTACATATAACGCCGAGCTCCCGCTAAGGAGGCTCTTTCTCGCAGTGTCAGGACTAAATTGGGTTTGCTGTAGCTTTGCATGGCCGGTTGTGTGGGTTTTCATTGTGTCGCCGCCTGTGGAGAATGATGGATTAGTCCAAGCGCTGTTTGGCTGTTGCACGCGCACCAGGCTGAGCGCGTGCAGACGTCGCCACCGTTAGTTTGTTTGTTTGTTGTCCATCTGTTTGAAGCGGTAATAGCCCGTCCGGCGCCATCCCTGCGCCGTTTAAAAAGCGAGCATATTGCTCGCCTCCTTTCTTAACCATGTCCCGCTTGTGGAGCTGACCGCGCCGTCCCCCATTTTGTAGATAATTGAGTTTCATGGCGTTTCTCGGGGAGAGGCCGTGATTACCGAGTAATCATGGCTGGTAGTGGCCAGGCAGAGCTGGGGTTGCTTTATAATCTCACCTCATCAAGGCCTGCTGGCTCACTCAACGGCGAGGGAGAAACGAGCAGGAAATGAACTTCAGTCCGCGCCCGTTTTTCTTTTTGGCCTCGTTGTGCGGGCAGAATTATTGCACTTTTTAACCCAAGTTTGGTTTGACAAAGCTCACCCGCTTCCCAACTTCATTACAGCTGACGCTTGAGCCAGCAACCGTACAGCGCCTACTAGTGGCCTGCTTCCGGCATGGCTGTGCAGGATTACTGTCGGACTTTGAATGTATCTGCATTAGATCATACAATATTAAAGTACACAGGCTTCATCGGTGTATTATGGTAAAGTGGTATATTAGGTTCCTATGTGTATGGTGAATTGGAAAATGTGATTTACGGGTACATATTTTATGCTGGTACATCATGTTCATAGGCACATATGTATTGATTATGTAATGGGTACATTGGGTGTATTGGTGCATATGATGCATACATACATAAGATTCATAGATAGATATAGCGTGTTGGGTATATCAAAATGTATCGGTACATATAGTGCATTTTTAGGTATATAAGACTCATAGGTATATATTGCACATTAGTATATAACATCCATAGGTACAATAGTGCATTGGGCATATAAGATTTCATAGTTATGTATAGTGAATGTTTAAGTATATACGATGCATAGGTACATGTAGTGCGTTTTAGGCATATGTGACCCAACACGAGGTTGAGATGCATGTCTCTCACGTGACCATTTCACAGTATAGGTGAAAAATGTTAGTTACTATCCGGTCAAAATTGAGTTAACACTAGAAAGATGGGAGCGGTCATTTGACCGCTATTGGAATTTAGAACTTTAATATCTCCGAGCAGGAGAGTCGCACGGCGGTCCTCCTTTACGTATGATATCGGAGTTGCATCAGAACCATCGCGCAGAGAGGCTAGCTCTTCCCCGCGCTCTTTCCCACCCTCTTCTCACACCTGCAAAGAAAGCACGTATACACGCTGTGCTTCCCAGACTCCCGATGCATCAGAGCCGCCCTCGAAAAGAAGACAATGGGCAAATGTGTTGGAAACAAAACTTACCGACGTATGCTCCAACTGCCAGCGCATAACACGTGGGAAATGCCATCAGGACAGCCCGGTTGTTTGTACTGACTGTCACTGACGCTTTCAAGTAAATTAGGAACTTATCATTTTGTTTTGTTTTATTTTTAGTTTTTTTTTCCCCTGGAAAGCTCCATTTTAAAATAGTTAATTTTGGGGATACATGCAGGCTACGTGTGCCCAGCCTGCTGGCAGGCAAGATGCAAGAATCATTTGTTTTTTTCAGAGCCTAAGCTAGGTGTCCTATTCACATGTCTAATTGCTCATTTGCGAAACAAAAGGAACCTGCATGGAGATCTCCTTCTGAACTTTAGTTAGTATATTTTCACTTGCTTTCTTGCACTTTTTGGAGTAATTAAAACGTATTTTTTTCTATGAAACTATGAAAAAATATTTGTTTCGATGGGGTTTTTACATGAATGTTTAAAGTAGCCTATCTGTCTATTCGATTGTATTCGATAATTTAGGATGCACTGATTTGGCAGATCAACCAACTTCTGTCAGTTGCCAATCAGACTTAGCCTACTATTTCGGACAAGTGCTCGAAGTAGCTCAATGCAACTCATCTAGCAGGCTCTGAGGCTTTTTTTCCCAGCATGTTAAAAGACCCAAATATCACAGAGATATGACCATTGTTAACTTTTTTGTAAGTGCGTAGACTCGAGCCTAGTTTGTTTATACCGCGACGCTGTTCGCGAACCGGAACTCACAGGACAGATAGGGGGACAACGTTCTGTTGGGTTGGTTGTTTGACATCAGCTTTCTCTCCACATCATGACGATTATTATTTACTTGGTGTGACTGTTTGATCCTTACCGCGACAGCCCGCCACTGACACGCGTGTTAGCTAGCTAGTCAAGGCAGTGTAAAGCTAGCTAATGTTAACTAACATTAACTTATTAGATGTATTGCTAGTCACTCAACCAACGTCAACAAACACAATTTTAGAAAACGTAGCTATTTATAACGTTAACATTATCAAAAAGGGCATGAGCATAGATCTACCATTCTATTCCCTCACGTTTGTCTGGACGGTGGCTGTCCTGTGTGACTGGCAGCTTGGTACTAGCAAGCGGGGAGGAATAGACTGACACAGAGGCACAACCAAGTGTACAATTTAGGGGGAGACGGGGGTCCAGGGTGGCCTGTAACAAACCCGGGGGAAAAAAACAAGATTTTATCTGTTTACTTTTGTCTTTTTTATATAAAAGTAACGTATCGTATACTCGTCGTTATGCTATATTATTGGGGGGGTCTTATTGGCCTGTTTGTGATTGTAATATTGGGGGGGTCGTGACCCTCCCGACCTCCCCCCCATAAATTATGCCCTTATATGTATATATATTGCATTTTTGGCAAGTAAGATTCATAGGTACATAGATGCTGAAGGTTCCCATTGATTCTTGTGCCCACCTCCACCCCTGACTCTGCAGCTGCTGTGGGGAGCTGGTGTTCCTGCAGGGGATTGTGGGTACGGGAAGTGTGTGCAGCCAGTGACCGTGTCGCATTGTGAGCCGACACTATCTCTCTCCCAGCATGGACTTCTGGCTAATGAGCCAAAACCAGATCTCTCTGCTGCAGCCCTTCGGCTTTTATGGGAATTTTACCTTTCAGTCAGCAAACACAACCAGGCTTTATTTCCCTCACTTTCCAAAAGGTATTACTGTGTGTGTATGCGTCTGTGTGTGTCTGTGTGTGTGTATGTGTGTATGTGTATGTGTGTGTGTGTGTGTGTGTGTGTGTGTGTCTGTGTGTGTGTATGTGTGTGTGCTTGTTGATGAGGGGGTGGAGGATACTGATTGGGTTACTTTTCAAAATGAAAAAACCTATGGACAGGAAATTGAGAGCTATTTTAAGATTTTTTTTAAAAAATTACAGGCATCTACATGACTCATCCTATTTAGGCACTGTTCCAGTGTGTGGATGGGCCCCATGGTCTGGTATCTGTTAAGGCACTGTTCCAGTGTGTGGATGGGCCCCATGGTCTGGTATCTGTTAAGGCACTGTTCCAGTGTGTGGATGGGCCCCACGGTCTGGTACCTGTTAAGGCACTGTTCCAGTGTGTGGATGGGCCCCATGGTCTGGTATCTGTTAAGGCACTGTTCCAGTGTGTGGATGGGGCCCACGGTCTGGTATCTGTTAAGGCACTGTTCCAGTGTGTGGATGGGCCCCATGGTCTAGAATCTGTTAAGGCACTGTTCCAGTGTGTGGATGAGCCCCACGGTCTGGTATCTGTTAAGGCACTGTTCCAGTGTGTGGATGGGCCCCACGGTCTGGTATCTGTTAAGGCACTGTTCCAGTGTGTGGATGGGCCCCACGGTCTGGTATCTTTTAAGGCACTGTTCCAGTGTGTGGATGGGCCCCATGGTCTGGTATCTGTTAAAGCACTGTTCCAGTGTGTGGATGGGCCCCACAGTCTGGTATCTGTTAAGGCACTGTTCCAGTGTGTGGATGGGGCCCACGGTCTGGTATCTTTTAAGGCACTGTTCCAGTGTGTGGATGGGCCCCATGGTCTAGAATCTGTTAAGGCACTGTTCCAGTGTGTGGATGAGCCCCACGGTCTGGTATCTGTTAAGGCACTGTTCCAGTGTGTGGATGGGCCCCATGGTCTGGTATCTGTTAAGGCACTGTTCCAGTGTGTGGATGGGCCCCACCGTCTGGTATCTGTTAAGGCACTGTTCCACGGTGTAGATGGGCCCCATGGTCTGGTATCTGTTAAGGCACTGTTCCACGGTGTTGATGGGCGACATGGTCTGGTATCTGTTAAGGCACTGTTCCACGGTGTAGATGGGCCCCATGGTCTGGTATCTGTTAAGGCACTGTTCCAGTGTGTGGATGGGCCCCATGGTCTGGTATCTGTTAAGGCACTGTTCCACGGTGTAGATGGGCCCCATGGTCTGGTATCTGTTAAGGCAGTGTTCCAGTATGTGTTGGGAGTCTGTACTGGTTCTCATTTCCTTGCTTGGAGGGGTTGGGAATCTGGTTTGTTTTGAGTTCATCCTGCCCTTGGGGGGCCCAGGAGTAGCACAAACTTCTTCCGCACCCGGACCCACACAAGTCCGGCACTTCAGCGTTTCTGGAACATTCCTTCTTTGTAGTTTTCCATCGTAAGTGAGGAACACAACCCAAAAAAAACACAAGGGTTCAGGGGAAGTTTTATGCATTCCGGGGAGTCGCCACATAAACAATCAGATACAGATGTGTGTTGGATCACACGGACAGGGTTGACTGGCTGATTTCGCTTCATGCGGTCGCTGTGAGGGTAAACCACCTCCAGAGACAGTGGATGGACAAGCGCGCTCGGGGCAGCGCTGGAGTTAGGGGGGTGTCCATCTTGAGAAGCGCCCTACCTCTGTGTCCAGCTGTCTCCCGCTCTCCGGGTGAAGGCCTCATTATGTCCGAGGCCGTGGGCTTCTGATGGTTCCCGCCCTCAGGCAAGGACGTGTGATATTCAGCTTGACAGAATGGGTCAATACGCTCTCATTGGAAAGGTTAGCGTGTAGCGCACGCTAACCCAAACGCACGGCCAGACTTCTGCTGTCGAATATAAATGGCTTTTATTGGCACTGTTCCAGTGTGTGGATGGGCCCCATGGTCTGGTATCTGTTAAGGCACTGTTCCAGTGTGTGGATGGGCCCCATGGTCTGGTATCTGTTAACCCCTTAGTGCAGATGGCATATTTGGTAAATCATGGGGGTACTCTGTTTAAGGCTTTATAACTCAGTGTGTGTGATCACATAAAACTTTAAATGTAATAATAAAAAAACACACCGGTGTACCATTTTTTTTTTGTACAACTTTTTTTGTTTATTTTATAAATTAAAATAATAAAAAAAAAAAATAAAGTGCAAAAAAATGCAAAAAAAAATGCTAAAAAATATATATTATATATAACAATACACAGAAGTACATAAGTGAAAACAAAAAAAACAATTTCAAAACTGGATCATAAACTCCAACTCCTTGTCAAATAGCAATCCAATATATACTAAAACTCTAAAGCTACTAGACAAAAATATATAACACAAAAAGCAGTGTAGCCAGGTGTACCCACCTAACAAAACCTATAATAATTGAATGAAAATATTATAAAATAAAAAATTAATCATATCATACTGAAATCAACAAATTTAATCATTTTTTTGCACCTGAACTTCATTTTTTTTTTTTTATTGTTTTTTGATATTTTGATTCATTTCAGGGGGTGGATGTCCAAAAACCTATAAAAAACCCAAAAAAAAAAAACTTGGATTATTTAAAAAAGCCTTTTGTCCTTTATAAAGCATATTAATACTTAACTTTATAATATAAATGGATGAAAAAACATGTTATTGCACAGTTTTCAGTCAGTGTTTGATTGCCTAGTGTCATGTTTTTCATTTCATTTTTCATCACTCATGGCTTCAATTTTTTGCCTGCCATCTGGCCAGCATGCACTCATGGTTCACACGGTCTTCAGTATGCCAAGGTCTGGTCATGCTGTGGCTTCACTCTGAACAGTTCAGAGGGCACTGCTGAGGGGGAGGGATACATGGTCAAGCATGTTATAAGAAACAAATTACATATTACATAAGCATAGCTAAACATAAATTCACACAATCATTAATGCAGAAATATGAAATTCTGTCCTACAAAAAACTTTTTTTTGAACTGTTCTTCTGTATGCTTCATAAACACTTTTTTACTCTGTTCTGTTTGTGTTTTTTGTTGCTTTGTAAACATTATAAAAAAATTAAAAAATGTTATTTCACATTCACATATTTCATTACAATTTTTTAGTATTTTTAATTTTTCTTTTGCATTCCCTAGGTGAAAATTTACCCCTATATCACCTAATACAAACAATACAACAAAAAAAAAATAACAATTACTATAAAAATATACAAAACAAAAAAAATAAATATAAAATAAAAATCAAAAAATAAAAAAAAAAAAATCGGAAACAAAAAAATAATATCGGAAAAAAAAACCAAAATTTCTAAAAATATTAAAAAAATTTCTACAATAAAATAGCCACTAACGAGCCACTACGCGAACGGCAACACAGCAACAAATACTCATTACATTACATAGTTTAGTTGGCACAGACATTTGGTTTACAATGCACATTACCAACAATATTTTATCACTACGTACATTGAAAATCAAAGCGACAGACAGCGTACACAAAAAGAACGTAGAAGCCTAGACGCTATCACGCTAAAAGAAGCGAATACTATCACTAACATAACAAGCAATGAGATAGCTACAAAATAATAAAAAACAATAACGTAAAAGCAAAATAATTAAAAAAAAAATAATATTAAATATATTTTATAAGTAACAAAAAGGTGTCATGTGAGTCTCAAAGAGTCTATAAAAACATACTTTCAAAAGCATAGCTAAAAAAATATAAAAAAAAACAACAAATATAACAGTATAAAAATAATACAAAAAATAAATATAAAAAAACAATATAGAAAAAACACGAATAAATATAATTAATATATCTTCAGTATTACTAGCATGTCGACAGAATATATAACAGAGGAAATATAATAACCTTATCCAACTGTATCTTCCCTAGAATCTATGAAATATTCTATTAGAAATCTCACACTTCAGGGGGAAACTTTTGGTCAGCTTCGGGGTCGTTCAAAACGGCGATGCGCGCAGTAAATTGCAGCGTTATCACGTCAAACCAAGTACGCAAGTACCATAATAAAATAAAAATTATAACGTTATAACAATGTAACTGTTATACCAAAAATAGTTGTATATAAGCTTTCAAATACTTTAGTAAAATACATTAGCAAAAAAATTTAAATAAAAAATTGTCACGAAAACCCAAATAAAAATTGTGTTAACCAAAGCTTGTTTTCGTACGGTTAATCGTTCAAGTGTGAAGTTCATTACGGTGTATAATAGTGTTCAGTATAGAAATCAAAAGCGGTTCGGCGATTTCAATATAATAAAAAAATGATAACAATTGATTCCCACAATATCTGAATATATCAATCATGAATTTGCATATGAATTCCATATTTTCCATATTATTCTGATTTAATTGGTTATTATTGTATTTGAAATGATGTATTTGATTAGAGAATTGTTATTGATTTTGCAATGTGTATTTGCTTTGATTTATATGAATTGTTTATATATTATATTATATTGATATTATATGATTTAAAATTGATATTATTAATTTTTATATAGTGGCTTTATTGGTATTGTTGTATTATTAGTGCTATATTATAAGACGTTTATAGGGGTAGCTGGGTAGGGTATGATGACACTTGGGAATAGTATAAATGGTAAAAAGTATAGACTATGGTCTAGTGGCGGAAAGTAGTCGAACTAATATTAATACTAATAAAATTAAGTTGCACTTTTTGGTTTTCCGGCAATAGTTGTTTTGCAACTCACTAGCGCGCTATGAATTGCGTAAAAATGAGGGCGAATTTGCGTAAAAATAGTTAAGGCTCTGTTGCAGTGTGTGGACGGGCCCCATGGTCTGCTATCTGTTAAGGCACTGTTCCAGTGTGTGGATGGGCCCCATGGTCTGGAATCTGTTAAGGCACTGTTCCAGTGTGTGGATGGGCCCCACGGTCTGGTATCTGTTAAGGCACTGTTCCAGTGTGTGGATGGGCCCCACGGTCTGGTATCTGTTAAGGCACTGTTCCAGTGTGTGGATGGATCCCACGGTCTGGTATCTGTTAAGGCACTGTTCCAGTGTGTGGATGGGCCCACCAGTCTGGTATCTGTTAAGGCACTGTTCCAGTGTGTGGATGGGCCCCATGGTCTGGAATCTGTTAAGGCACTGTTCCAGTGTGTGGATGGGCCCGCCAGTCTGGTATCTGTTAAGGCACTGTTCCAGTGTGTGGATGGGCCACACGGTCTGGTATCTGTTAAGGCACTGTTCCAGTATGTGTTGGGAGTCTGTACTGGTTCTCATTTCTTTGCTTGGAGAGGTTGGGAATCTGTACTGGTTATTTCATTTGCTTGCTTGGAGAGGTTGGGGATCTCTACTGGTTATTTAATTTCCTTGCTTGGAGGGGTTGGGAATCTGGTTTGTTTTGAGTTCATCCTGCCCTTGGGGGGCCCAGGAGGAGCACAAACTTCTTCCACACCCGGACCCACACAAGTCCGGCACTTCAGCGTTTCTGGAACATTCCTTCTTTGTAGTTTTCCATCGTAAGTGAGGAACACAACCCAAGAAAAACACAAGGGTTCAGGGGAAGTTTTATGCATTCCGGGGAGTCGCCACATAAACAATCGGATCCAGATGTGCGTTGGATCACACGGACAGGGTTAACTGGCTGATTTCGCTTCACGCGGTCGCTGTGAGGGTAAACCACCTCCAGAAACAGTGGATGGACCAACCCCCTTCGGGGCAGCGCGGGGGTTAGGGGGGTGTCCATCTTGAGAAGCGTCCTACCTCTGTGTCCAGCTGTCTTCCGCTCACCGGGTGAAGGCCTCATTATGCCAGAGGCCGTGGGATTCTGATGGTTCCCGCCCTCAGGCAAGGACGTGTGATATTCAGCCTGACAGAATGGGTCAATACGCTCTCAGTGGAAAGGTTAGCATGTAGCGCACGCTAACCGAAACGCACGGCCAGACTTCTGCTGTCGAATATAAATGACTTTTATTGGCACTGTTCCAGAGTGTGGATGGGCTCCATGGTCTGGTATATGTTAAGGCACTGTTCCAGTGTGTGGATGTGCTCCATGGTCTGGTATGTGTTAATGCACTGTTCCAGTGTGTGGATGGGCCCCATGGTCTGGTATCTGTTAAGGCTCTGTTCCAGTGTGTGGATGGGCCCCATGGTCTGGTATCTGTTAAGGCACTGTTCCAGTGTGTGGATGGGCTCCATGGTCTGGTATCTGTTAAGGCTCTGTTCCAGTCTGTGGATGGGCCCCATGGTCTGGTATTTGTTAAGGCACTGTTCCAGTGTGTGGATGGGCCCCACGGTCTGGTACCAAAGTATAATTAGCAATAATATTGCGTATGGAGGGGGGATTCAATTGGCCGGAACGACCCTGTCGTTGCTCACAAGCGAGCTCTGTTGGTCAATCTGGTATCTACAGTATATGAATATGAAGAATTTTCCGGCTCATGTCTGTCTGAGCTCAGCTTGTGGGCCGCGGTGTGAAAGGAACCAGTGGCTTGACATCACCTAGAAGATCCCTTGCTTCGCTCGTTTTATTGCGTTTATAGTGGTGGTCTCAGCAGTGGGCGTGGCTGACATTCCAATTCAGAGAAAAAAAAGGGGGAAAAGCCTGAGAAATTTGAATCATCAAAAATCAAGAGCAGTCAGTTTACATAGAAATCTGCTGTAGAATCCAGAATAGTCATCATAAAAGAACAGAAACTACAGGCAACCGAAAGAAAACGTACACACCAATGTAAAGTCATTTGATAGGGTGTCTGTCCTCCACGGCATGTCACCAGAACAGCTTGTCTAGCAGCGTCTGGAATTCTACAGGTGGAAAATGTCACCGCTCTTCCATGAGAACGCCAGTCAACTCAAAAGAGAAACGCTCTCTCAGACGCCTGGATATCCAGAATATCCCATAAGTGCTTGAGAAGGCCATTACATATGGATATCAATCTCCTCAAAATCATCAGTGTCAATTCTCAATGTCATCAAAGTCATTCTCCTTAAATCCCTGGGCGACTACTCGTGCTGTGTCGATGGAGGCATTGTTCTCTTGAAAGACTTTCTGCAGAATAGAAATGTTTTATCATGGGGTGAAGACAATCGCTCAGCGCCATTAAGTAGCGATTGACCTCGGCCTTGCTTTCTAAGGGTATGAGTGCACCCAAACCGTGCCGGCAAAATGTGCTCCACGCCATTACACATCTGCCGGATTCCATTGGTTAATATAGTGCTTCAGTGATGCTGCACGTCCAATCGCTGGTCTGACGTTAGCCGGGTTGGAGACATTTGCGCGTATTACTGGTGGATGCACCGATGTTCTCTAATATTGTAAGTCACTCTGGTTAAGAGCATCTGCTAAATTAATATCATGTAAAAATAACATTTCTGTCCAGTTTTCAATGTTTTGGTCCTCATACTGTATGTTATTTCTGTCTTACTCAATGATAGTCGTGCATTTTGGATAAAAAATAACATCTCAGTGCCCTAGACTGTGGACTTGTATGGTTCTATTTTCCAATAATTAATTGATTCTAAATATATAAGTACCTGACATTTCTGTATGGATACTATAATGGCCATATCTACCTTAAGTAATGCCATCATATGAAATTAAGGCCAATATTTTGTATTTTTATTCGAGGTTTATTTCATATAATATGACATCTCACACCTCAATATGGCCTACATTGCATATATTGAATTTATGTATTAAATTAATGTAGGACATTGTGGGAGGTAATTATGTTTAAATGGAAGCATAGTGACCTCTGCAAGATCCATCCGGCATGGGTTGTCTGATGTGGTATAATTGGGACTATTAGTCATGGGGCCATTAGCTCTGATGTAGATAGCTAAGGACTTTCTGTACCCATTAACTTATGTTGTTTTGAAAAGGTGCAACAAAAAAAATTAAATAATAATTTGTTTTTTTCTTTTCCTATTGAACTCTATGGATAAGGATAGTCAGGAGAAAAAACCTCTTTGCTATCCTTTTATACCCAGTCATGATTGCATCACCTGTTTACCTGTGGAATTTTCCAAACAGGTGTTTTTTTGAACTTTCCAGTCTTTTTATTTTGCCTGTCCCAACTTTTTTGGAATGTGTTGCAGGCATCAATTTCGGAATTGGCTTATATTGACAAAAATCAATAAAGTTGACAAGGTAAAAAGTTAAATGGCTTTTCTTTGGACTGTTTTTAATGAAATATATGTAAAACAGAATTTACAAATCACTACTTTCTGCTTTTATGTGCATTTTACATACTGTCCCGACTTTTTTGGAATTGGGGTTTGCACAATTCAACATTCATGTTTTTTGTTCAATGAAAGAATCCATTAAAGTTCTACTCACAAATGTTTGACAAAACAAAATGTTTATATACTGCACATGACGAGGTAAATACAGCTAGTACAAATAATGCCAACCTTTTCAGTTTATTCCCGTTAATTCCCATGGAAAATTTCCACCTGTGCGTGTGTGTGTGCGTGTGTGCGTGCGTGTGTGCGTGTGTGTGTGTGTTGTGTGTGTGTGTCGTGTGTCGTTGGTGTACATGTTTGCATGTGTGTTTCTGCGCTCTCACGTGTGTTTGGTGTGTATGCGTGTTTCTGCGCTTGCGTGTGTGTGTTTGGTGTGTATGCGTGTGTTTGGTATGTATGCATGTTTCTGCGCTCTTGTGTGTGTATGCGTGTTTCTGCGCTCTCGTGTGTGTTTGGTGTGTATGCGTGTTTCTGCGCTCTTCGCGTGTGTTTGGTGTGTTTCAGATGGGAAAGCAGAACCCATCAGATGGGAAAGCAGAACCCATCAGATGGGAAAGCAGAACCCATCAGGCCGGTGCAGTAATTTGGCTTCTCAGCAGTCTCTGTAATGATGAGGTAGAAATGTAAAGCCACTCTGTTATCCGGCCCTGGCTGATAATTGCACTGGGCTCCAGCAGAGTGAGGAGACGGACCGGCTCCTTCCCTCAGCGATGTGATCTGCACGGAGCTCAGTGGGCCCAATGCTGTTTGTATGACGTCCCTTTGTGTCGTCCGACTATACTTGGCGAGAGATTGAGATAAGAGGAAAAAGAAAAGTGTATGTTAATTAACTGAAGGAGGAGATGGGAGGGAGGGAGCTTTGTGGATGAAGCCGCAGCCGAGTTCTCATCGTGTGTTTCTTTCCCTCTCGTTTCGGACGAGGACGGGGCAAAGGCAGTCGCGGCGAGCTAATCCATCGTGACTCGGCATAAAATAAAAGAGAATTAACGTTTTTCGAATCGTGAGATGACGCGGTGCGTCGACGTTCGCCGCTCTTTCTGAGGGCGGAAGCCGACGCTCGGCTCTCGTGGGCTAGATGTTGTTTACTTTTTGAATTGTGAAATAACAAGGCATTACCGTTACTGTGGCTGCTACCCTTTTTATCATACAAAGCATACACCCCCCCCTATGCCGCTGTCCCCTTGGTAACATCAGGCCCTCGTCAGCAAGCCTTCTAGAACTCCCTTCTATCGCCACTGGCCTCGTTATTATTGTTGGGCTCTCTGAGCGAGGCTCTCATCATCGCCGCCGGTCAGCCGCTTGCTTTATTGGCGGTGCTGCCGTGGCGATTTCCGTGGAGGAGCTGCAGTCTCAGCCTGGTGCCTCTAAAATGGGCGTGACTGTGTATAAAAAGGGCTGTAATTCCTACACGGATGACCCCGATATGGATGTAAATACCTTCAAATTACATCTGTCTGCACTTGAGAGACTACAACGCCAGAAACATAAATTGTCACTGTCCAAATACTTAGACTGCACGTTGTGTGTATATATATATATATATATATATGTACGATATATCTGCAATTCTGCTTATCCCTCGCATTGTATTTGCTGATAGACAGATAGAGAGTTCATTAGACAAACACACGCTCTCAAATTTTAACCACTCACAGGTTCTGGCCAAAAATCACAGAGACAAAATAGACCAAATGTAGCGAAAGCTTCGCAGCCTTCTCCGCTCTTCAGCTGTCCAGCTTTTCAGCCGTTCACATCAACTGCTTTTCAGCTTTTCAGCTTGTCGACCTTTCGGCTTTTCGGCCGAGATACTTTCACTTGGTTCTCGTTTTCGTTCTGTTAGAGACTCGCTCTTGCTCGCTGTTTGGGTTCCTGGTCTCTGCTTCCCACCGTGGAAAGTGTGTGCTCACACCTTTTAAATCCTGGGCTGAGTCACCAATGTAACCCAGGTGTGTGTGCTCACTCAACCCCGACCGGCACAACCATATATCCTGGGCCTCCATGACCAAAGCAGCACGCAGCACACAGTCCTTGTTCTAAACAAATATCTCTGAATACCTATGATAATATGTAGAAGTTGCTTTGGTCTGCAGGAAATGTCCTGGGGCTGAAAGAGTTGAAGTATTTAAATTAATGAGATATTTAAGTTGTTTTTTATTATAATTTTTAAAAAAAACATGGTTTGGGTTTTATGGTGAATTTCATTTCCTGGACGTGTGTGTCCACAGCACTGAGGGCTTGTGGGATTGTGGCGGTTGGAGAGAGAAGAAATGCAGGGATGTTGAAGGGTTCTAAATTTGCTGCTTGGCCAAGTTATCCTGCTATGCCATGCAACATAAATAACCCATACAGTCCCTCAAACACATCCTCCACCCCCCGCCCACCACCAAGAGTACTGCATGCAGCCTGATTATGCCAGGGGTACACCTGGGGCTGATTACCTGGGGCTGATTACCTGTAGGGGCTACCAAAGAGGATAATAACAAGAGCTTCCATTCCCCAGAAAGAGAAATCACAATGCCTACTGGGAATGGTTTGGAATCTATGCTGATTATCTCATTTCCTTACTTGGAGAGGTTGGGAATATATGCTGGTTATCTCATTTCTTTGCTTGGAGAGGTTGGGAATCTGTACTGGTTATCTAGTTTCCTTACTTGAAGAGGTTGGGAATCTGTACTGGTTATCTCATTTCTTTACTTGGAGAGGTTGGGAATCTGTACTGGTTATCTAGTTTCCTTACTTGAGGTTGGGAATCTGTACTGGTTGTCTCATTTCCTTACTTCAATTCAAATTCTTAATTAAAATAGTATTTATAGAACCCATTTCAGACAGAATGCAACTCAATGTGCTTTACACAAGCAGTTCACAGAAACCATACAACAAAGAAAATAAAAAAAGTATGTACCATAAAATCAAAGTAAAACAATAAAACATTTTTTTCATCAAAAGCTGCACTTAAAAGATATGGGTTTTTCTTAAAACCCTGTAATAATTCTGTATTTATAAGGTCAACTGGCAGGTTATTCCAAAGAGTCGGTCTGTAGAAACTGAAAGTGGCTTGCCCTACCGTTTTGGTTCTAACTCTTCGAATAATTAAAAAACCTATGCCAGATGATCTAAGGCAGGGGTAGGCAACCCTGGTCCTAGAGAGCCGCAGGGTCTGCTGGTTTTTGTTGTTACTCACCACTTAATTGGTCAATTAGAGCAGTTGATTACACAGTTAACTCACCTCACCTGGTTTCTTTGGTCTAATTAGTTGCTGTGTTTAGGGTGAAAACAAAAACCAGCAGACCCTGCGGCTCTCTAGGACCAGGGTTGCCTACCCCTGATCTAAGGGATCTAATAGGTTCATAATCCAAGAGCATATTATGTATGTACTGTGGTGCTAGGCCATTAAGAGATTTGTAAACCAATAAAATAATTTTTCAGTCAATTCTGTAGCTAACAGGAAGCCAGTGTAATGACCTTAGGACAGGTTTAATATGTTCATTCTTTCTTGTCTTTGTTCAAACCTGTGCTGCTGCATTTTGTATTAGCTGCAGATGACTAATAATTTTCTTTGAAAAACCTGAGCAAAGGCCTTTACAATAATCAACTCTGCTTGACATAAATGCATGCACAAGTTTTTTCTGTATCGGTCTATGAAACGGAGCTCCGCACTTTAGCAATGTTTTTTTAAATGATAGAAGGCTACCTTCATCACATTTCTAACATGAGCCTTGAAGTTAAGATCAGAGTTTAGGATTACTCTTAAGTTTCTTACTTGCACCTTGCTTTTAAGAGAGAAAGAGTCTAGATAGCTGCAAAGCTTTACTCTTGAGGTTGGGAATCTGTGCTGGTTCTCATTTCCTTACTTAGAGAGGTTGGGAATCTATACTGGTTATCTCATTTCCTTACTTAGAGAGGTTGGGAATCTGTACTGGTTATCTAATTTCTTTGCTTGGAGAGGTTGGGAATCTGTACTGGTTATCTCATTTCCTTACTTAGAGAGGTTGGGAATCTGTACTGGTTATCTTATTTCCTTACTTAGAGAGGTTGGGAATCTGTACTGGTTATCTCATTTCCTTACTTAGAGAGGTTGGGAATCTGTACTGGTTATCTAATTTCTTTGCTTGGAGAGTTTGGGAATCTGTACTGGTTATCTCATTTCCTTACTTAGAGAGGTTGGGAATCTGTACTGGTTATCTCATTTCCTTACTTAGAGAGGTTGGGAATCTGTACTGGTTATCTCATTTCCTTACTTAGAGAGGTTGGGAATCTGTACTGGTTATCTAATTTCTTTGCTTGGAGAGGTTGGGAATCTGTACTGGTTATCTCATTTCCTTACTTAGAGAGGTTGGGAATCTGTACTGGTTATCTCATTTCTTTACTTGAAGAGGTTGGGAATCTGTACTGGTTATCTCATTTCCTTACTTGAAGAGGTTGGGAATCTGTACTGGTTATCTCATTTCCTTACGTAGAGAGGTTGGGAATCTCTACTGGTTATCTAATTTTTTTCCTTGGAAAGGTTGGGAATCTGTACTGATTATTTCATTTCCTTGCTTGGAGAAGTTTGGAATCTGGTTTGGTTTGAGTTTGTCCTGCCCTTGGGGGGCCCAGGAGGGGCATAAACTATCTCCGCACCCGGACCCACACACTCGCTACAAAGAAGGAATGTTCCAGAAACGCTGAAGTGCAGGACTTGTGCAACCCAACCCCCGTACCCTCTTCTCCACTGTCAAGTACCTTCTCCAGCCCCCGGACAGCAGCCCACCCTCCTCCACTGACCTCTGTAACTCCTTCCTTCTCACCTTCAACAACAAAATCTCCAAAATCAATACCTCCCTGGCTGCCTCCATCTCGGACCCCTCCGCCCCTCCCCCCCCCTCTGTCACTCTCCCCATCCCCACCCACCCACTCATAGCCTTCTCTCCCGTCACCCCCTCCCTCATCTCTGACATCATTACCGCCTCCAAGACCACCACATGCTCCCTGGATCCGCTCCCCACCATCTTAACTAAGGCCTGCCTCCCTGTTCTCCTCCCCCACCTCTCCACCCTCTACAATCAGTCACTGTCCCTCGGCCATGTTCCCTCTGCTTTCAAACTTGCCTCCGTTACCCCCATCCTTAAAAAACCCACCCTTGACCCAGCCAACCTCTCCAACTACCGTCCCATATCAAATCTCCCGTTTTTATCTAAAACCCTTGAACGTCTGGTCGCTGCCCAACTTCACTCCCACCTACAGTCCAACCTCCTCTATGAACCCCTCCAGTCTGGTTTCCGCCCCCTCCACAGCACTGAAACAGCCCTAGTTAAAGTCATCAATGACCTCCTCATCTCTGCAGACTCCGGTGCCCTCAGCATCCTGTTGTTACTAGACCTCAGCGCAGCCTTTGACACGGTCAACCATTCCATCCTCCTTCAAAGGCTGCGCCAACTGGGTGTTGAGGGCATCGCACTGGACTGGTTCACCTCCTACCTCACCAACAGACAACAGTTCATCTCTCTCTCCGGCCACACCTCCACCCTCTCCCCTGTCACGCAGGGTGTCCCCCAGGGCTCTGTCCTAGGTCCCCTTCTCTTCATCTGCTACATCTTTCCCCTTGGTTACATCATCCGTAACTTCAACCTTGACTTTCACCTCTATGCTGACGACACCCAATTGTACCTCACCACCAAATCCGTCCACCACCCACCCCTCACCCACATTGAAAACTGCATCTCCGCAATAAAAACCTGGTTAACTCACAACTTTCTCCAACTCAACCCCGATAAGACTGAACTCCTCCTCATCGGCACAAAATCCACTCTCCAAAAAACCGGACCCATCTCTCTCACTGTTGATAGCTCCACCATCACCCCCTCCCCCCTGGCACGGAACCTTGGTTTCATTCTGGACCCTACCCTCTCTTTCGAGCCCCACATCAACTCTGTCATCAAAATTTCATACTTCCACCTCCGCAACATTGCAAAAATCAGACACTGCCTCACCCCCTCTGCTGCTGAAACCCTCATTCATGCTTTCATCTCCTCCCGTCTGGATTATTGCAACTCCCTCCTTACCGGCATCACCTCCCGCTCCCTCCATAGACTCCAGATGGTTCAAAACTCAGCTGCCCGTCTCCTCACCCACACCCGATCCCGTGACCATATCACCCCTGTCCTCATTAATTTCCACTGGCTCCCCATCAAATTCCGCATTACCTTTAAAGTACTCCTCCTCACTTACAAAGCTCTCCACTCCCTGGCCCCCCCCTATCTGTCCGATCTCCTGATCCTTCACCACCCCACCCGAGCCCTCCGATCTGCTCACACTCTCACCCTCACCGTCCCCCCATCCAGACTGAAAACCTACGGTGACCGAGCATTTTCACGTACAGCACCCCGCCTCTGGAACTCACTCCCCCAGCTCATCAGAGACTCACCCACAGTACAAATCTTCAAATCCCGGTTAAAAACACATCTCTTCTCCCAGGCCTACAACCTCCCCTACCCCTAACCATGCACTTCATCCCCTGACCCCCCCCCCCCTCCCCATTTGTCATCTCTTGCATCCACTCACTACTGCTGTTATTGTTGTACTGTTGTCACCTGCCTCTACTGTTGTCCCCCCCCTACCTTTGATGCTGTTACGATCTGTTTTCATGTTTTGTTATGTTCCAGTCCCCCACTGCTACTGCCCATATGTTGTTGCTATGTTATCTGTCATGTTATGTGTTATTACGTGATATGTGTTCATTATGTGTTTTTGTTTTGTTTCTTTTGTTTTTTCTTTGTACCTATGTAATGCGTCTTTGGGTTCCTGAAAAGCGCTATATAAATAAAATGTATTATTATTATTATTATTATTATTATTGTGCATTAAGGGGAAGTTTCATGTATTCCGGGGAGTCACCACATAAACAATCGGATCCAGATGTACGTTGGATCACATGGACAGGGTTAACTGGCTGATTTGGCTTCACGTGGTTGCTGTGAGGGTAAACCACCTCCAGAGACAGTGGATGGACAAGCGCGCTCGGGGCAGCGCTGGAGTTAGGGGGGTGTCCATCTAGAGAAGCACCCTACCTCTGTGTCCAGCTGTCTCCCGTTCTCCGGGTGAAGGCCTCATTATGCCCAAGGCCGTGGGATTCTGATGGTTCCCGCCCTCAGGCAAGGACGTGTGATATTCAGCCTGACAGAATGGGTCAATACGCTCTCAGTGGAAAGGTTAGCGTGTAGCGCACGCTAACCCAAACGCACGGCCAGACTTCTGCTGTCGAATATAAATGCCTTTTATTGGCATTGATCGAGGAGGTCAGGTGTTTAATGTTGAGGTCTTTAAAGAGCAGAGCTGACAAGACAGAACAAGGCGTCGCCCTCGTCTGGTCTTCATACCTGCACACACACATGCACGCACTCACACTCACTCAAACACTCAGTTACACACACAAGCACACACACTCACTCAGTTACACACACGCTCACGCAAACACTGACTCAGTTACACACACACACACACACACACACACTCACACACACAGACACACACTCAAACACTCAGTTACACACACACACAAACACACACACAGGCACATACTCAAAAACACTCACTCAGTTACACACACACACACTCACTCACTCACTCAGTTACACACAAAACAGAACAAGGTGTAGCCCTCATCTGGTCTTCACACCTGCACACACACATACACACACTCACTCAGTTACACACACACACACACACACACACGATCTCACTCACACTATCACTCAAAATTTCACTCAGTTACACACACACACACTCATAAATTTACTTGGCTACACACACACACACACACACACACACGCACAATGTTTTCTGCTGGTCAGAACTGGGGAGCTGTGCTAATCCTTTGTTAACTGTGTCAGCTTGACGCTCTCAGCCTGAATGTTACAGCATGGGGATATCACATTTTTTCACTTGAGTTGGGCACACACATTCACTTTTTATTGATTCAAAAAGAATTGAACTATGCATATTGTGGTAGTAAAATATTGATCCATTTTTACTAAAGCTTTAAATCAAACCTTTGTTGTGCTCTGCAAAACTTACGATTTTGGAATTGTACCTTTAGGCGAGGCGAACATGGAAACGACTGTGTGCTGTCTTTCAAAAATAACGTTTGATCATTCTGACACACAGACTGAGGCAAACGCGGGCTGCACATGTGTATGTGAAGAGTTTGCAATCGGAAAGATGATGAAACTTTGCCAAAAGCACGAGTACGGACGCACATACTTTTTGTTTTGAACAGTTCTCCCAAACTATGTAGAGGCATTTTTTTAACTTTTCAGAGCCCTACGTTATTTAGCGGGGCATTACACAAATCGTGCTCTGGGGACTGTGTTATCGTTTGCAGGTTGTAAAAATACGATTTTTCCCCCCCCAGTTCTTGGGTGAATTTTCCCCTTTGGGTTACATTCATACATGGACAAAATACATATTTGAAATATGTAAAGTTGGTCAACCTTTCTGCAGATCCCCTGGGTATGCAGTAACTAAACAGCTGCTGAAAGGTACAGTGATATTAAAGACCATTGTTTAATAAAAAAATTCATAAATTTGTAGGTTATTGCAACAGCATGTAAAGATTCAAAGCTTCACAGAGCTTGCGGCTCTCTGGTTGTCTGAGCCAGGGCATGAAGTTAAATTTTCACTCACTGGACAGAGTGGCTTGTGGATTCAGAAAATCACCAGCCATTTTCAACATTTTACCAGCCACGTTACCTTTTACGATACAACACAACCTGGTTGGTTACTGGCCAAAATGGCTGCTCGAGTAAAAATCTTACCAGCCACAACACAAACTTTTACTAGCATTAGGCTGGTGGTGGGTGTTAGTTTCACACCCTGGTCTGAGCGATAGTCTTTGCCATGCGGGAGACGGACAGAGCGAGCAGGAGCCTGTGGGTCTTAGTGAGGCTGGCTGGGGACGTAATCTTCCTCCCTGTTTCTCTTTTCTCCTCGGTCCCCGGCTCCTCGCTGTTGATGGTAATTGCGCTGACCCGTGATTGGTGGCAGATGACTCCGTCCGGCTGAAGTGGCTGAATCCGTGTCCTCATCACGCGCTTTTAAGAACGCCCGCTCCGGGAGGACTATCCACGGAGCGAGAGAGCACCCCCCCCCCCACCCGTCTCATCTTCCTGCGCTCCCCGGCGCGAGATGAAGTGGGAGGAGCCCGTCTCCTGCCCCCGATGCCTTATTGTACCCATAATTCCTCTCCCGCTGTAATAATAGTTTTTCAGCCGCCTCTCATTTCCTAGTGATGATGGCGAAGGGGTCTCGGCGGTTTGCTCGCAACTCTAAAATGTTTTTTTTTCCCCACCAGTGAGTGAAGGAAGAAAAATAAGGGAGGGAGGGGTAGGAGCGAGAGGAGAGTGGAGATGGGAGGATGGGAAATCAACAAAACAAAAATGGAGGGGGTGGAAAGGAGGTGAAGATAAAGGGAGAGTATGAAAGGGTGTCGGGTAGCGAAGGAGAACGAAAGGGAGAAGCCTCCATCAGCACTGGCCTGCTTGATGAAATATGAATGAACAAACTTAATGTGTGAAGCGCACGTGCCAGGTGGCTCATATCTACAGGAGGCAGTGAGTCAGGGCTTGGCGGATAACGATGGCGGCTTATCCTCGCTGCCGCAGCTGAGGCACCTAGCGGGGAAGTGGCACTTTGAGGGAAAGTTGGTTCGGGAAGACGGCGGGGCTTTTAAGAGAGAAACTTCGAAGTTTGAGTTCGGCCTCACGATCCCAAACCGAACCAGACCCTGAAAATATGCGGTTCGACAGAATTCAACAGTCATTCAATGATCTTTTACCAGCAGGGACTGAAGGTAATGATGCTACTGGCTAATGCTGAGTTAGCACAGTACAGGGATTTATGGCAACGACTCTGGTTACGTTCATACGTGGGGAAAAATACATGTTTGAAACATTCGGTTTAAGTCGGTAAACCTCTGGGTGTACAGTAACAAAACTTTGGCTTGCTGAAAGGTACAGTGATATGAAAGACCATTTTTTTCTGAATATTTGGGAAAAAATTGTAATGGTAGGTAATGGTAATGACGTATTTGCAGCTTTTCAGAGAACTATTTGAGGCGGGTTTGGAGATACCTTTATGGCAACGACTGCCTAAGGTCTGGAAAGGTTACCTTTTTGAAAAAGGTGTGTTATCCATGTTATTATTTTTAAACATCAATTTGTTGAGGCCCTTCTGAACAAGACCACAAGTATGACCACAAACACAAATAGTTTTGGGATTATTGAGTTTAGCATCGACTACTTCCTAGGTAAAAATGTAATCCTGGTTTCAACATAGATTTGGATATTGCTGTAATTGGAACTGCTGTAATGGTGTTGCTGTTGTTGATTCTGTGTAAAACTAGAAATCCAATTCATGGGGATTTATAATCTAAAATGTTTTACGTTATAAATGCGTTTCCACCATTTGGCAAGGCCAGTCTTAATGTGTACACTGGTGCAGTATAAATACTGTACATTCAGCAACATGCATTCACTGCAAAAACGAAAACATGAGTCGGTCTTAAGCATTTTAGTCTTAATTTTATTTCTATTACTTTTTTGATAAATAAGACCAAAAGATGCCAATGAGCTGAGAGTTTTGACTCATGTTTTTTTTAAAAAGCTAAATGCGATGACAATTTCACGTCAAGCAAACGGTAACTTAAAACAAGCTAACATTTTCTACTTGAAAAAATACGATTTTTACATCTCATTACAAGACCAAAACACTTGTTAAGACAGGTTTTTTTTTCTCTGTGTAAAATGTAAAGTATAAATGTAAAATGATAGTAGAACGAAGTGGAGATATTGGTGATACTAGGAGAAATCATCGGCTAAACCACTTGTTTCTCCACAACAAAACACAATGATTGGTTAATAAATCTGTGAGTCACTGATAGAATATGGAATATGAAATGAAGCCTCATTCTAGAATGCCTAGGAATTCCATCCATTGAAATGTGTGAAAAACCAGTGGGTGCTACAGTTGCCCATTATGTAGTCACTAGATATCCTCCTAAGGTCCAGAAATTCATTTTTGTCCCCTGTAGGGGACATTGGTCTCTGGTATTATCACAAGAACTATGCTGAACCTTGCACTACAAGGGACATTCAATAAAAATAATATAATATGTATAATAATATTTTTACTGCAGCAAATGTTTTTGTCATTCAAGACACTCTTGGGTCTCCGGAGGATATAAGTATAATGTATTGGTGTTTTAAAGTGGATGGCATAAACACTTGAACAGAACATATTTTTATAACCAAGAAAATCCCTTTTCTTCAATCTTAGGGGAGAATGGCAGACAGAAAATAATTGAGTTCCAAGTCTTTGGAAGAAATCTGTAACTGCAGTGATATTGAAATTAGCCACGGCAATTAACAAATAACACAATATTAAAGTGCATGGCCCATTCCCCATATATCATTACAGTAAAAATCATTGCACAAAAATGTCTTCAGTGATGTGAGAATGAGGTTTCATGAACCCCGTATTGGGTGGAGCAAAGCAACCTGTCCATTGGTGAACCAATGAAAAGGGTAATCAAAGGGCAATGCACGATGATTGTGTTCAAACCAACGAGGCGTCGATAGCACATTCGCCGTGACCGAATACGATCCCAACACCCTTTTGAGGGCGCATATTTGAGTCCACTTTGTCAAAAAGTGACTTTTTCTCACAAATGGGGGCACTTAAAATACCAGAATGAAATTTATTTATTTCCGGGGTTTTGTTGAGGGAATTCAGGAGCACACTCATCCACAGAACCTGGACATTTTGCAGGCATCTGCAGTTGTTCTACTGGCATCTGAAGAATAGCGGTAGTTAAAATGGGTGTTTGACCTGGCCCTGACAAGCTCAATCTGACTTCAGATTTACAAAAAAAAACATTTAATTGTACAGCTGTGGAGAGACTTAGCTGAATGCAGCTTCCCGGAGAGAAGCCGTGACTGTATCAAACATGGTAGAACAGAAAGATCTGCCAGTTTCAGCTCCAGCCAATCGGATAAGAGGTAAACAGGGAGGCGACCCTAACACAAGGGTGTCAAACTAAATTCCTGGGGGGCTGCAGTGTATGCAGATTTTTGTAGTTTCTTTTCAATCAGGAAAAGGCCTTGAGAACAACGTGTGGATTTTTTCGCCAATCAAAACTTAAATTAACTATTGGTGCCGAGAACACATAGCCTAGATGCATCGTGCAAAAGTGAAAATGTGCTAATTCAAAGGCTATTTGTATTTCTACTTTTAGCACTTTTACACAATTAATATGTTTCTACTATGTGGAAATTGAGCAATATATTTTTGCATAAGCCTCTGCTTCGAATTTTTCTTGTGCACTATTCAGTTTGCAATATATTGCAGCAGAAATATATATTTTACCTTACATGCCAGTATGTTTATGCATTTATTTTTTTGTTTAATATTACATTCTGTTTGCTGTGTTGACATATAGTCCGCAGGCATGATAATAGTTGGAATATTCTGCAATATATATACGTTATATATTATTCAACACATTTCTCAATACTAATTACAATATATTGTACATTTCAAGTGATTTTCATATGATTAAATGCTGAAAATATTATTAGCCTCCTACTGTCACAAAAACTATGAGTCAATAATGGCAATATATTGTATGGATATATGTATCTTTGTTGTGTAAGGACAGTCTGAGACTAAATGATTGCCACATGCCTTAAAGTGTGAATGGGGAAAACACCTAAGACGAACCCTGGACAGGACAAGAAAAGAGAGACCGCACTTCCATAAACCTGAGCTGTAGTGGAAGAGACAATTACAGCTTACCGTACCTAATGTTCCAGACAAGTGGATTAGAGCACGGAAACAAACCAAGGCCGAGAAAATGACACATCCCTGCACTGTGATCAAACGGGAATTGACCAAGTCGATCCTCGGAATTTCAATTGCTTCAATTACAGGGTAGTGTAGCGTCTGTTTTTGTAACTGGCAAATTATGTTATACAGTTTTTTTTTCTCACCCCCCCTCCAATTGCTACAGCAAGGTATTCCATTTGTTTTTAAAGAGAACTGGCCTAGTTGTGTGTAACTTTGTGTATGCGAGACTGACTCCCCTCTCCACCGCCTCCACCAGTTGATTGTTTTTATTGATGTTTACAGAGTTATGACCTGGGAAGAAGTGCTAAGATAATGTGTCTGGATTGAACAAAGATATTCTACTATTGGTCCCCAGTGTTGGTGATATTGTTTTGCTAGCCCGTTTTTTTAAGACTAGGCTGCTTTTATTTTATTTTATTTTTTATTGTTGATATTGCTTTGTTTACCCACTTCTTATATGATGGTACAAGTGGGGCCATTCAGTGCTAAGGAATTTGTTTTTTTGTGATGACAGATATAGTTGAGTTAATGCTTGTTTGTTTGAAGTGGTGAAATATTTTAAACTGACTGGTCGTTGATGCTGGAAGATGTTGGCTCTGTTATTCCACATTGGTTGTACGGCTGTGCAGGTCCATAATGCATAGTGTAATGTGCCCTTATTTTTCATACATTATTTTATCATCCAATTCTTTGTAGCTTTTCTGGGAGGCAGGATTCGTTTAATATTTTGATCTTTTGAGATTTTGGTGTGAGTGGACCCAAAGGAGCTCTCCAAATAGAAGAGCAGCTATGCCCATCTGAGGCTATATCAAGGTGATTCACCCACTACTCAAATGTCAAGGTGATTCACCCACTACTCAAATGTCAAGGTGATTCCCCCACTACTCAATTGTCAAGGTGATTCACTCACTACTCAAAATGTGAAGGTGATTCACCCACTACTGAGACGTCAAGATGATTTACCCACTACTCAAATGTCAAGGTGATTCACCCACTACTCGCACGTCAAGGTGATTCACCCACTACTCGCACGTCAAGGTGATTCACCCACTACTCGCACGTCAAGGTGATTCACCCACTACTCGCACGTCAAGGTGATTCACCCACTACTCGCACGTCAAGGTGATTCACCCACTACTCGCACATCAACGTGATTCACCCACTACTCAAACGTTAAGGCGATTCACCCACTACTCAAATGCACCATCCAATCAACTGTTCAGAATTTTGTAGTAGGGGCGTCACCATCTCATTGCCTGGACTAAGAGCTGGGTTGAGTAGGTAGTGAGGAAGGGGTGGAGTCTCTGGATGTTGTACAGGAAGAATCGGCACGGGGGCCACCTGCCAGGATGTTCTCAGAGAAGGGCTGTTTGTTATCGATATGGCTGGTTGATATACAGGAATAATAATTATCGAACAAATTGACAGTTTTTTAGTGTAATAACAAGCATCACCACCACGCAGCGTATTCTTATGTCATTTTTTTCATTGATAATACCGGATGCGGTAGTAAACATATAGATTTCAGAGGACATGTGAAATGCTTACGGGAAAAACTACATTTTTGCGGTAGCATTTCCCATGGCCTCTGGAATTTGGATGTTTAACCCCTTAGTGCAGATGGCATATTTGGTAAATCATGGGGGTACTCTGTTTAAGGCTTTATAACTCCAGGTGTGAGCATCACATAAACTTGGTAAATGGCTTAAATGAAACAAAACCGGTGTACCATTTTTTGTACAAACTTAGATTTGTTTATTTTCATAATTTAAGTCAAATAAAGTTCCGGAAATGCAAGCAAAACTTTAAAAAAAAAAGCATAACAAAACATATTTCTTCAAAATACTGAGAGCTACATAAGTGAAACAGGTAAAACTACACATTTCCTGGATCATAAACTCCTTGTCCACAAGCATTCAATAATCGCAGGGTGATATACAGAACTACTAAAGATCTATGACACGAAATGTAAGCAGTGTAGCCTGATGTACCCAGGGTCTCCAAACCTATCCAAATTGGCTAAAATGTGAATAGCTGTAAATCTTAAACTAATCATACATTTCAGTGCAAATCAACCGTTTTGACTCATTTAACTCACCTTTTTATCATTTTCATGTGGGAATTATTTTGGATCAGTACAGGGGGGTGGATATCTAGGTGTCCAATAACCTACCCAAAACCTCTCCGAGAAATTATTAAAAAGCCTTTTGTCCTTTATAAAGCATATACATTTTACCTTACGATCACTTAATGGATGAAAACATTGATATTGCACAGTTTCAGTTCAGTGTTTGATGCCAAGTGTGCCATTTTTTCACCATTATCCTTCATAAACTGCTTCATCCTGTGCGGTGCCTTCGTGGGCAACATGCACTCATCAATGGCACGATCTTCAGTATGCTGTAAGGATCTGGTCCTGCAGTGGCTTCACTCTGAACAGTAGAGGGCACTGCTGGAGTGGCAGAGGTGGAGGGTCAAGCATGTTATAGGAACAAATTACATAATGCAGAAGCATTATAACACTGTGGTACACACAGCTAAATATGAAATCATTCACTCTTGTACTTCAGTAAACACTTTCTTCTGTATGCTACATTATGTTATATTTTGTTGCGTGCTCTAGGATGGCATTACTCTGTAGTGTGTTTCACAACTGTTGCTTATTTATTTTATTTATTTATTTTACATTCATCTTGCACACATCTGGACACAGTACATTTGAATACATATTTTCCATTCCCTAAGTGAAAAGCATCACCCATGGATATACTAATACCCCATAGAGTACATTATGCACAAAGAAATTACAATACAATAAAATAATATCGGAAAACACTACCAATGTTCTAGCTTCACGGCAAATCGAGGCATAAAATAAACTCCTAAAAAAAAGGTTGGAAACGTTATTTCGGTCGATTATTCCTCCCCTTTAATAATACCAATTGGTATTGTATTTTATATCGTTGGAAAGCCTGATTAGTCACCTTTACAACGAGGTACAACTTGTAAGGATCATGCATTCGTGGAATGAGCAACACAGCTAACCGTGTGGGTAGCGGCCCAAAAAAATGTGCCAAAATCCCCTGCAATATTCTTCTGTTGGTATTCACTCTCGTTTTGAGCTTCAAGTGCTGGCAGGTGTATGCCAGTCACAGGTGTGTGACTGGCACCGAGGAATGGGATGCCATCCCACAGCAGTGTGTGACCAGGCTGGTGACCAGCATGAGGAGGAGGTGCCAAGCTGTTGTGGCTGCGTATGGATCTTCCACACGCTACTGAGGTCCCTGACAGTGTAAAATGAATAAAGTGTAAAAATGGCCAATATGTGTTGTTTTTTCCTTATTACTGTGGGAGAGTGCAATCATCCAGTCCACCAAGCAACTCAAAACGAGAGTGAATACCAACAGAAGAATATTGCAGGGGATTTTGGCACATTTTTTTGGGCCGCTACCCACACGGTTAGCTGTGTTGCTCATTCCACGAATGCACGATCAAGTTGTACCTCGTTGTAAAGGTGACTAATCAGGCTTTCCAACGATATAAAATACAATACCAATTGGTATTATTAAAGGGGAGGAATAATCGACCGAAATAACGTTTCCGATCTTTTTTTGAGGAGTTTATAACGTACGACTGAGCAACCAAACAGAACAGCGCTAAAATACTCAATTTCATTGTGAATGCTATGAATTCTAACAAAGCAGGCCACCACGAGCCACTACGGGAACGGCACGAACACAATAGTATCAATACATTACAGTTATTTGGCAGACGCGTTTATCCAAAGCGACGTACAATAAGTGCATATTGAAGGTCATAGACACAATCTACGAAGCAAAGTCACGAAAGCGCTACTTTCTCACAACGTAGAAGCTATCGCTAGTCATCAACCGAATACAGTCAGCTATACATTCTAAGCTATGAGATAGCTAAACCAAATAGAAAATAAAAAATAAACGGAAAGAACGTACTATATAATTTGCCTTATACATGTAGTTATTCAAGGTGGAGTCTGAAAAAGTGTGTTTTCAAATATGTTCAGCATTATTAGCAGGCTAACAGTGGTCTATTACGACCGATGCAAATACAAAAATAACGAAAATATAGCACGCAGTGGAAAAACGAATGTATATAATCAAAATATTACAAGCAGTAATACTTACATGTCGAGGAGGATATCTTCCCCATATTGATAGGCACCTCTTCCACAGAATCTATGCTACAGGGATTAGAAGAATCTCTGTTGTTGTCCTCTTCTGACCGACTTCGGGTGAAAACTACTAAAAAGTCACTTCAAAGTTGCGCGCAGTTTTATTGCGTAATACCAAATGCGTCATACCAAATGCGTCAAACCAAATGCGTCATCTGCGCATGTCTGCGTAAAATTGTCGTGATATAACAAGTATTGCAGTTACGCTCGCCCTTAAATAGTTAATCCAAGCTTTCAATTACACATGTAAATTACTTTTGGGAAGCTTGTCGTGCCTTCTATTGGATAAAACAATTGTCGATCAAACCAGAATAAAATTGAAACCGTCACGACTGTGCAATCAGGAAGGGGGGGTTACGCAGAGCTAGTTTCGTTTGTCTAATAGTGTTCCAATGCGCTGTGTATTTTTCAAACGGATTGTCCAAGACAATAAATGACCACGGAATCTTGAAAGGGACATATCTACGCTTAAATCCACGGGAGGATTGCACACGAATTCCATATTTAATAGCAGATATTGATAGTAGAATGGCATTGTATGATTTCACTTGTTTATGTCGGTATTGATTGAGCAGCGATTTGCACCGCTGTATTTGCATACGGTCGGGCTATTGGTGGGTTTATCTGGTTGCTGGACGGAATTCTGATACTATATGATGAATACATATATTTATGAACTCCCAACATAGACGCTATTGCCCACTATGTCACGCATGGGTAGGTATAGGCTGGGTGGGGAGTGCTTGTTAAATGGACTTGCTACGGAAAGATAGTGACACTTAGAAACTACGCATTGGCCAGAAATCGTCGCGAATCGTCTACCAATAAAGTTAAAATACCGCGTTTGGGTTTTCCACTAATAGTTTGGCTGCAGGAGCAACGCGTGTCTCAGTTGCGTAAAACTGTCTCGCATGCGAGACAAAATAGACTATCTGCACTAAGGGGTTAAGAGTCGTGTGTCATCACCACAGCAATACTATGATAGGCCATGTGAGGAGATGACAGACCCAAGAGACTTTGTACAGAAAGAGGAGAGGAGAGGGCCAAGAACTGAACCCTGGGGGACACCTGTTACAGAGTTTCTGAGGTCTGATAGTCGATTTAGGAAGTAAACCAGCTGAGCTGTGCCACAGATCCCCAAGGTAGTCAGGGAAGACAGCAGGAGTTGGTGGTCAACCATGTCAAATGCTGTAGAGAGGTCAAGGAGGACAACAATGGAGCTTTTCACTGATTGCAATAAGTCATTCTTATTATTTATATAATTTAATGGGAGGAGTTCAGATTACCCCAACTACCAGATATTTCTCAAAATGTTTTGATTGATTTCGCTAGAGCTGGGATCCATGTCTACACATCTGAAACATTTAACAGAATATCATTCACATATAAAGTTATTTGTAATATTGGTTTCTGTTTACCGGAATGCTTTTGGTTTCCCCATTAATTAGATTTCTACATGCCAATGGTTCCAAAGCCAGCTTAAATAGTGCTGAGAAAAAAAGGCAGGCTGGCCTTGTTCTACAGTGGAAGTTATATGGATTAGATCTGACGTTGTAGCCTATGTAATGACTGGCGTCTTTAGGATTTCTTAAATCCATTTAGAAAAATTGGGTCCAATTTCATATATTGTTAATATATTATGTATATAATGTCATTATATATGGTGAAAGGCTTTTTCCTGCATCTACAGTGCATGAGTCATTTGTGTTTGTTTTGTTTGATGTAGCCTAATATCTTGATTATGTGTTAATATGATAATTCGTTTTCTTGAGTGAGCTTTCACATAACATTGAGTCCTCACTTTTTTAATATTAGTGACATTTTGGATACATTTATTCAGTAACTGAAAAGTTATCGGTTCCTCTAGAGCAGGGGTTTCAAACTCCGGTCCTGGAGGGCCGCAGTGTCTGCTGGTTTTTGGTGTGTTTCAGCACAAGTGATTAATTTAAGTCACTGATTGGCTAAGAAGTCCAAACACCTTGTTCTCAATGCTTTAACTGGGTGCTAATTAAAAGGAAACCACAAATACCTGTAGACACTGTGGCCCTCCAGGACTGGAATTTGACACCCCTGCTCTAGAGAATCTCTGAGCTGAGATAATTTTAGTCTTTAGTTTCTGTTGTGTAGGCATATAGTTATAGTATACTATGTCAGATGAATTGATAAAGCCGGATTTATTCAGAATTTTTATCTTGTGTTGGTGTTTTCTTATGATCTAGTCTAAAACTAGCAGCTAAACTACTAGCACCATAATCTAAATCTCATGTCTTGCTTGATAAGAGACTTCCTGCCTTTTCTCTCTGCTCTATAAAGTTGAGATGTGCTCAGAGTGTATTCTACTTTCTATCTGGGTAGATTGTCATACTGAAGTTTTAATTCACACATTGTGGACCAGTGTGAGTCACTCTTGCCCTGCAGAATCCTTTCATTTCCCTGCTTAGTGCAACTTCAATGTCCTGTTTTTCACTTTTTATAGCTCGCCATTATTGTCTCGCTTCCGTGGCAACACTGAGTGCTTCTCATGCTATCCTTAAATCGTGTGTTGAATTTAAATGTTTTTAGGTAAGAGCCAGCATTTTCACCTCTGAGCAGTGAGTTGTTCACTTTCATTCTCCAACTGTTTTTTTGAATATCGGTGGCAAAGTGAATCTAAGCTAAACCGGACAATGGTCTGATTTGACAGTAAATGACAGCATAGGCCTATATTGCGTTTTTCAAAATATAAGATGAGGTAAATATATAATATATATGTCTGCTATAGTGAATGTTTTATGACGCTGCGGGGGGAAAAAGTTAATCAACTTTGTCTTCAGGGTGGGTTAATTGTCAAATAGCCCAGACGATTTATGTTTACGTAATAGTTTGTGCAATGGCAGTGTCGCCTTTTTTGGTTATATGGCCGTATTCCTGGCTTTATCTAATTTACCGTTTAATGTAACATTAAAGTTTCCCTCATTTAAAATGAGTCGCTCAGTTTTCACAGTGAAATCTTAATTGGCTGTGTGTGTATCATTTAAACCGAAAAAGTCAGGATGGTCAGTGTTTGGTGCGTAAATGTTCATGAGGGTAATCTCGCTTAGCTCTCGTCTCCTCCGAACAGTGTTGAGTCTGCCTGTCAGCTCCTCGATCTGCTGGTAACTGGCCTCTGGACCTAATTTCTGAGTATTTCCGGTTTTGGCAGCCTCTGGTTTATTGATTTGAGCAGTTTTTCTTCCGTCTCAGTCATAGGCCCCTCGTGGCCTTTGCTGGATGAAATCCCACTCGCTTGACGGCAGGGGTTCTCCTGTCATTTCCAAAAAAGTTCCCCCTCTTCCAGGGTTGCTTGTTTCACAGGTCTCTCAATTATAATTGATGAAGATATCCAGCTCCTCCAGCGTAATCTGTAATATGTATGATAGTATTTGTAATATTCTATATATTTGATATTTGTGATAGTATATGAGATATTGTATATATTTGATATTTGTGATGTTGCGTTTGATATTTGTAATATGTTTCACTGTAAATAGAATATCAGAAATACTTTCTAAGTATTACTCCCAAGAGAGTAATAAAAAATGGCCGCCATGCACCGGTGACGGCCAAGGCAGGATTCACTGTATTTGTGTACGACTGACACCCATTCCCCTGCAATTTTCCAAGCACTTTTGCCTCCATTAACTTTTATAATCACTTTGATGTTTTTGTCGAGTGTCAGCATAACTGCCTTACAAGTTGCCGTTTTATCAATTGACTGGAGTTAAAGTCGAGGAGGATCTGGGTTAAAGGCATACTGAACTTTGTTTGAACATAATGTTGTATAGCTACCTGGCATGAATATTAGTCATAATATTCAAGCTCACCTTCACGAGTTGCGTCAGTGGTCAGAAAATGACCAACGAAGAATGACGCTCTCTCCATTCACTTCCATTGCATGGCGAAAAAGGTCTCAAAAGCACCCTTTTAGCACATAAACGAAAGCAAACAATGCAGATTATTCCAATATATAAAATCACGACATCCAGAACCGAACATTTTACATTTTTGAACCAATTTTTGATTGATTTGATTTTGAAGAACTATTTTCTGAGAACTAGAAACTGTTGCTAGCGTCTTTGCTGTTTGTTTAATGACGCGGAAGTGAGCGAAACAAGGAAGTTGATTAGCTAACTTTTGTTTGGAAAAAGTGTAAGATATCGTGAATGGAGCTTTTTAAACGTTCGGTACTGAATGTTGTGATTTTATATATCGGCATAATCCGCGTTGTTTGCATTTTTTTATGTGCTAAAAGTGTGCCTTTGTGACCTTTTTTTGCTATACAATGGAAGTGAATGGAGAGAGAAAAAACATCATTCTTCGTTGGTTTCTGACCACTGGAGCAACTCATGAAGGTGAGCTTGAATATTATGCCTAATATCGGTGACAGGTAGCTATACAACATAATGTTCGAACAAAGTTCAGTATGCCTTTACCACTCATTCCTCTTACAGCAGAAACTATTTTCTGACCAGAATACTAAACTAAACTCGCTAAGAGAGAATGACTGGAGGCCATCCTGTACCCATGTGATCCCTTCTGTGGTGAGACGCACATTACAATACATGCAAAGCAACAAGGGATAGCTACGACCCAAGCGACTATCAACCACCATGGCAGCACATAAAAATTAGCCGGGCTGGTGGCTAGCTAGCTAGCTAATATGCTAGCCATCACTACAATACCAATCTTTCGAGAAATCACCGACCCCTCACGAATCAAAAAACAGATTAAGGTGTTTCCTGGAAGGGAAAGGCGCCTTCTCATAAGCCGAGAATTGTGACTGCTTTGACTAGTGGCCATCATACGCATCACTAAAGTTCCTGTAGGAGAAAAACAAAATGGTGGCCAGCTGCATTGTGCAGGTGACCGTGATACAAACGTGTGAGAGTGTAGAAACTGGTACGAACCCAAAAGTAGAACTCGGAGGCGAACTCAGGCAAAACTCCGTTGGGAGTGAATTTATTAGGGAGCAGGCGAACAGACAGGCAAGCAAACGGGGAAACTGGGTGACGGTCAGGATACGGGGTGGGCGAGTAACAGGAGGGCCAGAGCAGATGACAGGGCAGGAACGGGAAGGATCGGATTAGCAGGCTGGACAGGCGAACTGAGAACAAGACTGAGACAAGGTTAGAACAAACAAACAAAAGCCAAAAAACACGTCTAACACACAGCAAACAGACGGTACGAACAAAGAAACCAACAAAGAGGGAAACTTAAGTAGAGGGAAAACAGGTGAGAATGTGCTGGGGGGTAATTAAAAAAGCGCGTGGAATGTGTGCGAGAGCTGATGAGCTAATGAGGGAGTGCGTATTGCGAGCGGGGGAAGGCGAGTGATTGGCTGAATGGTAATGGGGAGAAAACGAGGAACTTAAGCGGGGAAACCACGCCCAGCCTGCACAACACAGAACAGGCAGACAGGGTGAATGGAAAAACGTGACATGGAACAAGAGGAATGGGGAAACAAGAAACGAGAGGAAGGTGGGCTGGAGGGAAATGGTGGATATTACAAAAGGTAGAGAAGTGAAAGGGAGGGCCAAAGAGTAGCCATCGTGGACAGGTGGCTGCCGTACAAAGGTGACCACCCAGGCAGATGTTTTTTTTTAATACTTGGGATATTTGTTGTAGTATTTCTGATAGTATTCGTGGTATTCCCAATTTGTATCCATGGTCCAGAATGCACAAATAAATTTATGTTTTTCGGAAAGGTGAGCATTGAAATTCTGGAATTCCAGAGCAGAGTGAAACGTGTTTGGTGCTAACACACCTGATTCAGCACAATTCACAGGGATATTATATCTCTGTACCCGCTATGTAGATAAACAGTGGACAGTGACCATCCATAGCACGGGTGTCAAAATCTTATCTGAAAAGGGGCCAGGATTTTATGTTAGCCCAGCACTAAGACACCCAATTCAGCTAATTAACTAATCATGGTCTTCAATCAAGACCTCGATAAGTAGAATCAGATGTTTAGCGCTGGGCTAAAACAAAAACCTGAACTCACATTGGCCCTTTTCGGATAAGATTGGTCTATAGTATTGCTCACTTTGTAGATAAGCGGTAATTTGCCCTTTGTTATAAATATTGAGCCACAGGCAACAGCCTGTACCTTAGTTCTAGTGCGGCATGTCTTAAATACATAACACAATGTAGTCTGATGTTACAAAGGCTTGATTGATTATAGCCTACTAGGGCTGAATGGAATAATGATTATGTAGGATCTTGTTGAGTGTGACATATTCTGGTAGTGATATTGTAGTCGTGAAAGCTCATAATTATGGTCTAAGACTCCTTGTAATGAATCTTACTCTTTTATAGATGTGGGCCATGAGAGCTAATAGTCTCATACCAGTCTTGCAATTTAACTTCGTATATAACATTCATAGCTTCCTAGCTAAAAAAAATATATGTTTACTATTTAATGTTTTATTGTGTTGAAATTTTACTCGATGCTTTTATGGTATGGCTTGGTGTAGTCCCAGAATGCATTGCAGTTCTGGTGAAATCATAAACCGATCCTGCTCTCTTAGATGCTCAATAAAATTTCCGCTCATTGTCCCATCCACACATTTTAGAAAGAAAGCATTCTTGTCCAGGGCTCCAATTTTATGGAATAATGTGACTCTCTGTCTTCTTTATGTCTTGTTTAAGAGCCCATTTTTTAAAACTTGCTTTCAACCTTCAGTAACTACTTTACCTGTGTTATTGCTTTATTCAGCGTTTATTGCTTTTATTCTGTTTTGTTTCTTTATTTTATCTCTACTCTTATTGTGTTATTGCCAGGAAAGAAATGTCTTCTTGGAACTTTTTCATGTTCCAAACCAGTTCTGGGAAAGTCAGAGAAGCATTCCTGGCATGTTGCATACAATAATTACCACACATTTGTGGTCATGCACGTGCATACATAGACCTCAAAGGCAGCTTGAGCACCTGTCGTTTGGCCTCTTATCGAGAAGTGCCCTTTTTCTGTTAAAATATATATATTTTTTAAATAAATAAATTCCTGTTTGCGCACAGCCTGCCCTGCCGAACAGATAAATTGATTGAATCAGAATATCAGGTCGGGAGATTGGTGCTTCCGGGCGATGCCCTCTACCCTCCCTCCCTCCTGGTTTCCAGCGGCGAGCACTGTGTGGGCACCGAGCCTTTCTAGGCACTCGACAGTCATGAGTAAGTCAGTGTGATACATACATTTTAATATTCCTTCATTACAGGCATATATTTATTTAATTATTTGCAAAAATCGCCAGTGTGCCCTTTTATGAATTTGTGCCCCTGCCCCTCTAACATCCTCTGCACAGGCCTGTTTGTGGTAATACTCCCTGACGGTCGTTTTAATCATGAAAAATGTGCTGGGACATACAGTACATGCCAGCAAAAGGTTTCTCTAACTTTCACAATGTTCCAGAATATTTTGAGAGCAAAAGAAAAACAACTTTTTTTTTTTAATTATTTTTTTTTTTTAGCTTCAGCTCAGGTTCACTCTGTCGCACTGCATGAAAAACTGTGATTGTGGGGCAGACACTGCAGTGCACACTTTTGAAAACACACTGTATCTGGCCATTTTCAGATGCTTTTCTGCCATCAGAAATGGACATAATCTCGTGCACGGAGGTGTCCTTGTTCAGAAATTTGTCCAGAAATCCCCGATCACAGACTTGGCCCTGGAGTGTGCAGAAGTGTAAATGACCGCTCACGACCGAAACACCAAGTTTCACAGAACAGGTCTGATAGATTCCAGAAAATTCTCTTTTCATGCAGTGTTGGATATAAACCCATAAAGGTGCATTGGATACAGTGGTGTCCGTTCTTGATGCTAGAGAGGACCTGCTTTACCTGGGCCAGGTGATGCTGTAGCAGAGAGGTTAATCCTTGATCAGAGCGGATGCAGTCACTATGGAAACGATATGAAAAGTAAACAAGAATAAGTGCCTTTTTCATGTTAACAAAAGGGGTTTGGGAAAATATGATTAACGCATACAAACATGCATGGTGGTTATATTTATTATATAGTACATATTTGTATTCAATTATTATGTCTCATTGAGATCAAGATATTTTTTACAAGAAAGACCTGCGAACAAATTAAAAACTTGTATAAATTTTCAGCCACATTAACATTCAGTATTCAAACAGCATACAGAGGATCAAAGGAAACACATACATTCAACATTAAGAAAATCCATGTATAAAACTTTAAATTTTTCTAAAGGAATAAAAGATTCTAGTTTAGAAGTTTTTTGCAATTCATTCCAATTATGAGGGGCATAATATTGAAAACTTGTTTTGCCCAGCTCAATATTTATATGTGGTGTATATAAGGCTAAGAAGTCCTGAGACCTAGTTACCAAATTTAAACATAATTAAAGATGAGAGATAAAGGGGAAGTTTCTTCACCAAAGCCTTATAAATAAATGCAATGGAATGTAATTCATCCTACTTTTCCATACAAAACACAATGATGTGTGAGAAATGGATCCCCAGTGATAAAACACAATGCACTGTGATAAACTGCATCAAGGGGTTTTAAAGTGGAAGGGGCAGCGTGCATATACAGATTAGAATGTCTCCAAAATCAAATACAGATAAGACAGTTGATTGTACAATAGTTTTTCTATTAGCAAAAGAGAAGCATGCTTTATTTCTGTACAGGAAACCAATTTTAGCTTTTTAGCTTTGGAGACCGATGTTCCACATGAGCCTTAAAGGAAAATATACCATCAAGCAATATTCCTAAATTTTTATAAGATTCTACAGTTTCAATTTGGGTACCATGAAGTGTATGAATGGCAGTATTAGATGTATTTCCCAATAGATTTTTTGAAAATAATATACATTTTGTCTTATCAGAATTTAAAACAAGCTTGTGGCTAATGAGAGCTAACTGGAAAACACTATAGGAGATGACTTCACGAACAACTTGGGGATATTGTGTAGAGCTCACTCCAAGATAGATGGAGAAGAAGAAATTTTGGAATTATTTGTGAGTTTTATTATTTTTAAAGACTAGTCACCACACAGACGACATAACTGCGCATCCACAAACAAAGATGAGATGTGAAAACAGGACTATTTTAATCTAGGTCAGACACATATTAGAAACACTTAAATTTTCATTTACCAGTACAACACTTCTGCATATCCCTGTAAATGTTCAATGAAACACATCTCTATGCAGATCATAGAATAAAATAAATAAAACATGTATTCAAAATATTGATGTTGCACACTGAACACTATTGATGTTGCACACTGAACACTATTGATGTTGCACACTGAACACTATTGATGTTGCACACTGAACACTATTGATGTTGCACACTGAACACTATTGATATTGCACACTGAACACTATTGATACTGCACACTGAACACTATTGATACTGCACACTGAACACTATTGATGTTGCACACTGAACACTATTGATGTTGCACACTGAACACTATTGATGTTGCACACTGAACACTATTGATGTTGCACACTGAACACTATTGATGTTGCACACTGAACACTATTGATGTTGCACACTGAACACTATTGATGTTGCACACTGAACACTATTGATGTTGCACACTGAACACTTGATGTTGCACACTGAACACTATTGATGTTGCACACTGAACACTATTGATGTTGCACACTGAACACTATTGATGTTGCACACTGAACACTATTGATGTTGCACACTGAACACTATTGATGTTGCACACTGAACACTATTGATGTTGCACACTGAACACTATTGATGTTGCACACTGAACACTATTGATGTTGCACACTGAACACTATTGATGTTGCACACTGAACACTATTGATGTTGCACATGTATTTTTTATGTATCTACATATCGTTAGCCTCATAGCATAATTGCCTAAGTCATATTTTTGCCAAATTGAGATATCTGCCTAACTCTACTCTCCTAACACTGCAGATTCACTGTGCATTATTGCCCATGTCATCAGCCTATCAGAATGCTTGTTACATTCCAAAATCACTATCTGCCTAAGTCATCTATTTGACCAAAAATATGGATACAAAATATCTTCACTTTTATTTGTTATGCAATTGTTGTTGTGTCAAGTTGTTTTTGCAAACTTGTTCACACATCTGGTCGAACTTACTATTACAGTATAAATAAAAAGTTCTTACGCGTTTGCTGAAAAATGTTTTTTCTTCTTTTCTGAAAACCTCAACAAATGAGTTAGGCAATTATGCTATAAGGCTAACGATATGACAGAGGTTCCCGGGACCCACTGTGTATGGTGGCTTTTGTTCCAACCGTAATTACAACCTCTGAATTTTATCAAGCTGTTAATTGTTATAAATGAGACACTTTTAAGACCTGTTCATGGATAATTTGTCTTCTTAATTTACATTATATCAGAAAAGGCTATGCTTGCCATGAAGCATACATGTCCCATATTCACATCCAAAGGGTTTCTAATCAGTGCTCAACTGCTGTACAGTATATGATTAATTATTCCATCAAAAGTCGTTAGTTTTTAATTTATTCAGTTATAGGTGCCTGTGGGGCCCTAATTGTTGAACATGCAGATACCTGGTAACTGAATTAAATACATTTTTGCTGAAAATAAAGAGCTCAATGACAGAGAAAATGACAGAAAGTCAAACCTGAGTTGTGTTATAAGTTTAATTAGAAAAATATTTTACTTGAATGCTTTTCATTGACCCCGGGCCTCCTGTGAAAGCCAGCATTCACAGGAGGCCCGGGGGCCCGAGTTTGGGACTCTCTGCACTTTCCCTCCTTGACGCATATGAAAGAAAATATATTGGGATGTGAGAAGGTCTCACCCGATTGATGGAAAAAGGAATATTATGGAGTTTTTCCATTTTCTGCAGGAATTATTCTGTGTCTAAAGGGTTAAAGGGAACCTGCACTGAGGGGAAGAAAACATCCACTGAAAATGCAGGGAATGTTAAAATAAAAACGTATCTTTTTTGTTTATAAGCACAGCGGAGCAATGCACTATGGGAATGTTGGCTGTGTGGCTCAAAGGTCGGTCTTTTGGATGGGGTGGGGACTGTTCCCGGTAACCAGGGAGGGGTGTGGCTTTCACGGTCTTTGATTGACATTCATGTATTTGCATTCAACTGAACTGAATGCGTTGGTTTCAAATCCGCCTTGGTGACTGAACCGCACGCCTGGATAATGAGAACAATCAACTATAAATGGGAGACTTTTTAGAGCTTCTGCATTGCCTCACATGATTGCATACTTTTAACCTCTCCCCACTCAAACCAACCGTGAGCTCTCCCCACTCAAACCAACCGTGAGCTCTCCCCACTCAAACCAACCGTGAGCTCTACCCACTCAAACCAACCGTGAGCTCTACCCACTCAAACCAACCGTGAGCTCTACCCACTCAAACCAACCGTGAGCTCTCCCCACTCAAACCAACCGTGAGCTCTACCCACTCAAACCAACCGTGAGCTCTCCCCACTCAAACCAACCGTGAGCTCTCCCCACTCAAACCAACCGTGAGCTCTACCCACTCAAACCAACCGTGAGCTCTACCCACTCAAACCAACCGTGAGCTCTACCCACTCAAACCAACCGTGAGCTCTACCCACTCAAACCAACCGTGAGCTCTACCCACTCAAACCAACCGTGAGCTCTCCCCACTCAAACCAACCGTGAGCTCTCCCCACTCAAACCAACCGTGAGCTCTACCCACTCAAACCAACCGTGAGCTCTCCCCACTCAAACCAACCGTGAGCTCTACCCACTCAAACCAACCGTGAGCTCTCCCCACTCAAACCAACCGTGAGCTCTACCCACTCAAACCAACCGTGAGCTCTACCCACTCAAACCAACCGTGAGCTCTACCCACTCAAACCAACCGTGAGCTCTCCCCACTCAAACCAACCGTGAGCTCTACCCACTCAAACCAACCGTGAGCTCTACCCACTCAAACCAACCGTGAGCTCTACCCACTCAAACCAACCGTGAGCTCTACCCACTCAAACCAACCGTGAGCTCTACCCACTCAAACCAACCGTGAGCTCTACCCACTCAAACCAACCGTGAGCTCTACCCACTCAAACCAACCGTGAGCTCTACCCACTCAAACCAACCGTGAGCTCTACCCACTCAAACCAACCGTGAGCTCTACCCACTCAAACCAACCGTGAGCTCTCCCCACTCAAACCAACCGTGAGCTCTACCCACTCAAACCAACCGTGAGCTCTACCCACTCAAACCAACCGTGAGCTCTCCCCACTCAAACCAACCGTGAGCTCTACCCACTCAAACCAACCGTGAGCTCTACCCACTCAAACCAACCGTGAGCTCTACCCACTCAAACCAACCGTGAGCTCTACCCACTCAAACCAACCGTGAGCTCTACCCACTCAAACCAACCGTGAGCTCTACCCACTCAAACCAACCGTGAGCTCTACCCACTCAAACCAACCGTGAGCTCTACCCACTCAAACCAACCGTGAGCTCTACCCACTCAAACCAACCGTGAGCTCTACCCACTCAAACCAACCGTGAGCTCTACCCACTCAAACCAACCGTGAGCTCTACCCACTCAAACCAACCGTGAGCTCTACCCACTCAAACCAACCGTGAGCTCTACCCACTCAAACCAACCGTGAGCTCTACCCACTCAAACCAACCGTGAGCTCTACCCACTCAAACCAACCGTGAGCTCTACCCACTCAAACCAACCGTGAGCTCTACCCACTCAAACCAACCGTGAGCTCTCCCCACTCAAACCAACCGTGAGCTCTACCCACTCAAACCAACCGTGAGCTCTACCCACTCAAACCAACCGTGAGCTCTACCCACTCAAACCAACCGTGAGCTCTACCCACTCAAACCAACCGTGAGCTCTACCCACTCAAACCAACCGTGAGCTCTACCCACTCAAACCAACCGTGAGCTCTACCCACTCAAACCAACCGTGAGCTCTCCCCACTCAAACCAACCGTGAGCTCTACCCACTCAAACCAACCGTGAGCTCTACCCACTCAAACCAACCGTGAGCTCTACCCACTCAAACCAACCGTGAGCTCTACCCACTCAAACCAACCGTGAGCTCTACCCACTCAAACCAACCGTGAGCTCTACCCACTCAAACCAACCGTGAGCTCTCCCCACTCAAACCAACCGTGAGCTCTACCCACTCAAACCAACCGTGAGCTCTACCCACTCAAACCAACCGTGAGCTCTACCCACTCAAACCAACCGTGAGCTCTACCCACTCAAACCAACCGTGAGCTCTCCCCACTCAAACCAACCGTGAGCTCTACCCACTCAAACCAACCGTGAGCTCTACCCACTCAAACCAACCGTGAGCTCTACCCACTCAAACCAACCGTGAGCTCTCCCCACTCAAACCAACCGTGAGCTCTACCCACTCAAACCAACCGTGAGCTCTACCCACTCAAACCAACCGTGAGCTCTACCCACTCAAACCAACCGTGAGCTCTACCCACTCAAACCAACCGTGAGCTCTACCCACTCAAACCAACCGTGAGCTCTACCCACTCAAACCAACCGTGAGCTCTCCCCACTCAAACCAACCGTGAGCTCTACCCACTCAAACCAACCGTGAGCTCTACCCACTCAAACCAACCGTGAGCTCTACCCACTCAAACCAACCGTGAGCTCTACCCACTCAAACCAACCGTGAGCTCTACCCACTCAAACCAACCGTGAGCTCTACCCACTCAAACCAACCGTGAGCTCTACCCACTCAAACCAACCGTGAGCTCTACCCACTCAAACCAACCGTGAGCTCTACCCACTCAAACCAACCGTGAGCTCTACCCACTCAAACCAACCGTGAGCTCTCCCCACTCAAACCAACCGTGAGCTCTACCCACTCAAACCAACCGTGAGCTCTACCCACTCAAACCAACCGTGAGCTCTACCCACTCAAACCAACCGTGAGCTCTACCCACTCAAACCAACCGTGAGCTCTACCCACTCAAACCAACCGTGAGCTCTCCCCACTCAAACCAACCGTGAGCTCTACCCACTCAAACCAACCGTGAGCTCTACCCACTCAAACCAACCGTGAGCTCTACCCACTCAAACCAACCGTGAGCTCTCCCCACTCAAACCAACCGTGAGCTCTACCCACTCAAACCAACCGTGAGCTCTCCCCACTCAAACCAACCGTGAGCTCTACCCACTCAAACCAACCGTGAGCTCTACCCACTCAAACCAACCGTGAGCTCTACCCACTCAAACCAACCGTGAGAGACAGAGAGAGATTGAGGGAGACATACACAGACACAGACAGAGAGACAGAGAGACAGAGAGACAGACAGACAGAGAGACATACAGAGAGGGAAAGAGAGAGAGAGAGAGAGAGAGAGGCACTGGTTGCTGTGTATTCGGTGACTCAGTGTGTCAGACATTGACACATGCCCAAGGGCACGACAGCACAGTGCGCTCTCAGATTGGACTTCATTACAGTGCGGTAGATTGGCCCAGACAGGGATCACTGCCTTTGACCTGTACTGTCTCTTTCCCTCTGTCTTTCCTCATTCTCTGTCTCTCTCTCTCTCTCTCTCTCTCTCGCTCTCTCTCTGTTCTTCCCTCTCTTCTCTCCCTCTCTGTCTCTGTTATTCTCTCCCAGTTGATCTTAATTCAGTTCAATGGGGCTTTATTGACGGGACATACCGAGTGTTAAGCGCGCACAGGGCAATGCTGAAATATGACGTGTAAAATTAGTTCCTGTGGTTACGCTGTTAAACATATAGGTGTGTGTCTTCTCTCCATCTCTGTGTCGCTCTCTTTCCCTCTCTCTTTCTCGCTCTCTCCTGTTTTTTCAGTACCTTAAGGGGGGGGGGGGAGGGGTGTGTGGCTTGGGGCGGCACAGGGGGAACCCCCCCCTCACTCATACATAACTGCATCTGTAAACATGAGGCATGTGTGGACCAAACCATACATTAGGCAGCTTTTTGTTCTCTTCTAATACCTTCATTGTTGTTCCAGTGACATTAAAAAAAACAAAAAATTGTGCACCAGCGAGAGGTTTGCAATGAATATTTTATTGAATTGTGCTGGCAGGGAGAAATGTATATCATTAAAATGATTTAACTGCCGGAACAGCAGGCATCAGGGTCAACAACAACCAGCAAATTTTCCCTGCCTGTGGCAAAGCATTCTGGGAGAGGCTGAGGGACGCTCAAACTTCGACAAGACGACGACTGGGAAAACCGGAAACGCGATCTCGGGAAAGCGGACACCGGGAACGCCCTACGAGCTGAGGTGTCCTTGGTATGTCACCATGGCACCTTTCCATCTTTTATCGGCCATCTTAGTTGTGGCTGCCAGTTACAATGTCAGATTTTGGATTGATTTAACAAAAAAAACTGCAGCTGGCACCGGCAGTGCTTTGTAATTATAGCCTGTACGTTACAGTATGCATGCTAATGCAGTCCTCTTTTGTAATTATAGCCTGTACTTTACAGTATGCATGCTAATGCAGTCCTCTTTTGTAATTATAGCCTGTACTTTACAGTATGCATGCTAATGCAGTCCTCTTTTGTAATTATAGCCTGTACTTTACAGTATGCATGCTAATGCAGTCCTCTTTTGTAATTATAGCCTGTACTGGCGGGGCGGCTGTGGCTCAGGAGGTAGAGCGGGTCGTCCGCTGATCGCAGGGTTGGCGGTTCGATTCCCGGCTCCTCCTGTCCACATGTCGAAGTGTCCTTGGGCAAGACACTGAACCCCAAATTGCTCCCAATGAGCAGGCTAGCACCTTGCATGGCAGCTGCCGCCATTGGTGTGTGAATGGGTGAGTGAGAGGCCATTGTAAAGCGCTTTGGATAAAGGCGCTATATAAGTGCAGTCCGTTTACCGTTTACCGTTTACTTTACAGTATGCATGCTAATGCAGTCCTCTTTTGTAATTACAGCCTGTACTTTACAGTATGCATGCTAATGCAGACACACAGAGGACTCTGTAATTTTATGTTGCCTTCATTTGCAGCCTTTTACATTTAAATTGTTAGTATACCGTGGCTGGTCATTATCACATATTGTGAGTAGCCGTTTCATTAGTTACATTGCATAGTGTTTAATTGGCTAATCTTTTAAGTGAATCGGCACTTCAAGTAGAAGAACATTCCAGGTTGTATCAGAAGCATTTTGAGACAGAGAATTTAAATTCTGCAACTGTACATTTGATGTAGCCGTGGTTACTGATAGGAAGTGGTGTCGGTGGGCCTGCGGGGGGAGGGTTGAGGTTGGAGTTATTGCAAGGAGGAGTTACTTGGTGTCGCCAACTTGGCAACCTGATTCTTCCAGTGCACCCGACTAAATAAATCCCCCCTCTCCACTTGAGGTGATGGGTGGGTGCTGTGTTCTGCTGAGATTCCCCAGCAGTCCCTTTGAGAGACAATGCGGTGACACACACTAAGGTGGCCAGATTTTATTCTGCTGAGTGCTGACGTGTATTTGTGGAGCCCACAAGTGTAAACCACTTTGGTAAATTTCTAATAAATAAGGACACCTTCACTGATTGCAGATGGATAATTTTAGATAATTAGCGTGTAAAAGCTGCTGGAACACACTGAAGGGCATTAGCCGTGCTAGGTTTATTTCGCGCGTGCGTTTGTTTTCCCGCTATATTTCAATGGCTTGGCTTAAAGTGAGCGCTTTTCATAAATGTTTTTATTCTCCAGGCACTTTGGCCCATTTAGCAGACTCGTTGATGCCAATTTCACCCTTCAGACAATACTGTGTGATGTGCCCTCCCTTTTTTAAAAGACTTAAAGAGCGTTTTGGCTCCTGACGGCATGATCATTTTATGTGCTATTTTTAAGTTGCGTTCTCCTGGCTCCAAAATGGTCCTCATCAGTGTGTACTACGGTAGATGGGGGGGCAGCGGCCATTTATTTTTACACCCATAACATTGCAGACAAATCTAATGGCTCTTTCCCAACTGTTGCTGTATATTCTATGACCTCAAAGTATGGGTAGCAGACTTTATTTGCTGGGTAGCAGAGCAAGTGACCTCCATTGAATCATGTTCTCTTCTGCTGGTTCTTCCAGTAGAATGTCCTGATCTGGGATCAGTTTAGGCTTTTAGCTCATAATGGATAGGGTTGGGGATATGGACAGGGAAAAACCTAACCCAGATCAGCACTCCAGGCCCCACAGATGGATCCTTATTGGAGGCGAAATTTAAAAATGAAAGGGACGCAGGTTAAAACTGAATTGTAAAAGTGGATGGTCATTATGAATGGATTTAATACATTTGACATTTCATTTTTGCCATTTAGAAGACGGTCTTATCCAGAGCAAAGTAAACAGCTTACATTTTCTGCATAGAATCCATTTATACAGCTGGTTATAAGCTGAAGCTATCCAGGTTAAGTACCTTGCTCAAGGATAAATTGATACCAATACCAATGTCCATCAGCAACATACATTCAGCCCAACGTTTTGCAATAGTACAATCACTTAGCAGTGAGGTATCAATGTTTAGCACTAATCACACCGCAAAATAAAAACTCGCACAACAAAGATTTGCGGGGACATATTTAAAGAATGATGATCAACTCAAATGACAGCTCAGTAAAAGGTAATTTAGCAAAAACAAGTGCAATCTATATCAGTGCTCTGACCTCAATAATGAACTATTCTGAGTTCAGATAGCACTACAGTGGGGAATGTGAGCATGTCCACACGCTCTGTTCTTTGTCACAATGTACCCAGCGGCTGAAGAGAACCGTTCCGATGGGGTTGATGCTTCAGGGACTGATAAGTATGACTTGGCTAGGATAGCCAGGTTGGGAAATCTCGCTTCATTCTCTTTCCACCATTTGAGGAGGCTCTCATCCCTTCTGAATAGGCTGTTCTCCACAGTACACCAGCACCTCATCGCTCACTATTTTAACATCGGCTTCGCCGCGCCAATTGCCCTCCTCGCTGTTACCGAGTCAGACCCAAGCGACGTGTCCAGCAGAGACACTCGCCTCGTCTCTGAAAACGTTTCGGCTCGGCACTGACTGAGTCGTCTTGTTCACTGGCACGTCGCTGCTGTACCTCTGTCTCCCTCTCTCGCTTCTTCGCGCCTGAAGTGCAGGAGCTCGCGCTTCGGTTAGCGCTTGTAGGCTATCCTCTGGCGGCAGGTGCTTGAGAGGTTTACGGAAAGCTGGGTCAAGGGCAGCAGCAACAATGCGCACGTTTTGACCTTCGTCTCCGAGCGTTCTGTCCCCCCCCCTCCCCTCCGTGAAGCTATCTGCTGTGCAGCAGCAGTCTGGAAACACCTGGCAGGAATGGTCTCAAAGTGTGTATGTTTTTTATTGACTTATTGACGCCCTTTATCAGCACTGTAAAAAAAAAAAAAAAAAGTCTGTCTTTACAAGTGTTATGAGACTTAGTCATTTTTTCACCCTCAAGTAGAAAATATTTGCTTGTTTTAAGCTACTGTTTGCTTGACAAGTGGAATTGTCTCAGCCCATTAGCAAATCTTGAAATTAGTCAAACTGTCTCACCTCGTTGGCAATATGTTCTTCTCTTATTTAGCAAAAAAGTAAGATACATAAGATTATAAGTCTAAATATAAGACTAAAACACTTGTTATGGTTGACTTATTTGTTTGTTGCAGTGAGTGGAGGCAGAGTGGAGATGGTAAAATAAGCCTTTCCGCTCAGCAAGACAGTGGCACACACAAAGGGCTTTAGAACTCGCTCCAGTTCATCGAGTATGCTCCACCGGGCCCTTTTTCAGATTTAGCTAACGCTTTCCTCTCTGTGTGACTTCTGTGTCCGAAAGGGTTGGCCGTCATGGGTCCACCTCTGGCCCCGGCAGGCCATTCATCACATAGAAAGCATCTTCAATGAGTTTGTGCTCAGGTGTGGCCATTTGTTGCTGCTTTGCGTTCAGCTTGCTGTTGGCCAGCTCGCTCTTTGAGAAATGCTCTACAGGGGCATCTTGCGCCCCCCGAGTGCCTCGCTGATCTGTTGATCCTTCAGAGCATGGTTAACCCACTAACTGAAGTGTATGGCGAGAGCATTGGGGGGAGAAGTTGTCCCATGCCCCTGTTCCAAAATCCTTAAAGCTGTCACAACATTGGCAGCATTGTAATGCACAACAACAGCCACTACGCAGTAAACTGTCCATTGATAAGTCAACTCTGACAGAGTATATATGAGTCCAATTTTACTCTGTAAGAGTTGGTATAACACTAAACATTTTAGGGCGTACTTTACTGAGGGATAAACCCAACCTCTCTGCTGCCTCTTCCACCCAAGCAGCAATATCTCTGGCTGTATGTCGCTCTTCAAGCGGCGGTCAGGCAATATGAAGTCAACTTCCAGTCTTTATGAATGAAGTGGCATGTGGTGCCTAAGTATGCCTTGTAGCAATACTTGTCCACACACCTGTGGTGAGAGTGATTTTTGATGTCACTTTTTTTGAGTGCACTTTTTACGACCTTCAAGTGTATCCTCATACTTCTTCTCCGTCACTGTGATTTCCGTGGTGTTATTTTAATGAAAACATTATCCACGCAGCTTTGCCTCTCGCTGAAAAAGAAACGCAAAAAGCGCATTAGAATTATTCTTTTATCATGAGGACGATGAAAGAAACATTTCAAAAGTCGACCTTTACATCGTGATACTACGCAATGTAGAAATGAATCCTGCAGTGTTGGCCTATGATCTACTCTATATGCTTGCCAACCATCCATAGTTAATTAACTGTTAAGTCTGTGCAATATTCTACTCGCTCGACAAAAGTGAATCTTCAAAGTGAAATATAGTCTTTCCTTGGAATCTCTTGTAGAATTTGACAGCTTTTAGATATTTGCACAATTAAACTAGCAGGAAACATGTGGGGGATAAACTGTGCACAGTAATTTAGCCACTGGTGTGAATTTTGTGAAATAAACAGTAGGGCAAGTAGATTATATGTTATATTATAGGCGATTGATGTATGTACCATAAATACGATGAATACTACGCCTGTTCTCTGTTCTGTCACCGCTCCGTCGTGGAGCGCTCTTTCTGCTCTTTTATTTTTTTTTGTGCGTTCCGGGTTTTCGTTTCTTTTGTACACTCACCTGAGCCGCCTTTCCGCCGGTTATTTGAAACACGCGTTTTCCTGTCTCGGGGCTTCGATATTGTCGTTGCCACTTGACATAGAAGCCGGTAAGGTATAGGTATTTTCAAGCGACCTCTTCACTTTTAAGCTTGCTTAAGAGTTACGCAGGACTTGCTTGTTAGCTGCATTACAGTTTTCCTTAGTTGGATTTTGTTTTCTCTTCTGTGCTTTCTGTCCCTCGTTTTGGTTTTCGCTTCTGTTTTCTTTGAGACAGATTGCCTTTATTTACTTTGCTTATAGAGAGTGAGAGGCTTCTTTCTGTTTCCTTTCTTATTTTTGTTTGTTCATTTTTACCACTGTTAAGTGCTTTTTCTCTTATTGAGAGCTAGAGGTAATCTCTTTTATTTCTACTCGAGCTTCGAGTTCGCCCACATTTATGGGTTGTTTTCTATGCCAGAATTTTTTTCCCATTTGTTTTATTTTTCCCAATTCTTGTGTGGACCGTTTTTGTGGTGCCATCACTACGGTGATCACTTCTCTGGTCCTCCGAACCAGGGCCGTGTCTAGGAGGGGGCACGGGGGATGCCCCCCCAAATGCTCCGGCTGCCACCCCAAAGCCAAATCCAAAAATAAAATACGACAATATGAAGTCGCCACCCGTAGCGCCGTCAGTAGACTATTAGAGCTGCAGACGATTCAGCCAATCATAAAAATGCCAAATCAAAATAATATAGTTCTCTAATATCTGATTGGTTGGTTTGGTCATATAAAATATGGAGACGCAGCGAGAGAGAGGTCAGTTTTTTTGATCAATCTATGCTGTCCCTTCTTGGTAACTGTAATTGTTACGCATTGCTTAGGATATAATATTTGCTAGCCTAGCTTACTCAGTGAGTTTAGGATAGCGGCGAGAGTCTCCGTCTGGGAGATTTCACTTTAAATAGATTGATTACATGTTGCATCTAGCCTAGCTGCGATTCTGCAAAACATCTGCAGCATTGCAGTAGCTGGCTGCACATGTGTGCGCGCCCGTGTGTGTTAGCTAGCCTACTGCTGCGTGTTGGCAATAGTCAGCCGTACTTTTCTCAAACTTTGGAATACTTCACATATATTAAAATACACTATTATATCTGTATCTCTCTCTCTTTTACGTTCTCTATTACTCTCACGGCAAAACGGCAGCCATCAATAAAGGCAATAAAAAAGAGGGGAAATATGGCTAAAATATTAATGAAAATGATGAGCCAGTTACAGTAACGTAGTTTCACATGTAAATAGAAAATAAGAGACTGAAATGATGAAGGAATATAGCTCATCTTTAATATACTTGTTTCCATATAAGATTAGATAATGATTTGGTATTATTCGGCATGGCGCCCCGGCAACACCAAAAAGAATAATGACCGCAGAACAGCCGAGGCTGCCGATAACCATGAGAACACGAACACGAGAGACAAGCTGGACTACATGTCGCCATTACAGCGCCACGTTAGCTGAGTATGAATAGGTGTGTAAGTGTATTCGTGAGGTCTTCTCATACCACCATTCTTAGTGATATCAGGGCCCTGGGCAAAGGCAGCGAGAGTGAATGATGGAGAGAGAGAAAGGGAAGGAGAGACAGAGGGAGAGAGAGTGATGGGGTCTTCACCACAGTTTATCTGTCCTCTGTTTTAAAATATGCAGATGCACTGAGAAAGAGAGAAATAGAGAGAGAATGATGAGGTCTTTTTCGGTGGTGCTATAAAGTTTAATTGTCCTCTCTGTTTGAAAAGAACTTGATGCACTGGGATTGCCTTAGAATAAGAGAGCGAGAGAAAGAGAGATATTTATTTTATTGAATTATTCATTTATTACTGTTTATTTATTACTGTTATTCTCTGTTTTATAATCTCTGTCTGTAAATATATCTATGCGTTGGGAATGCTAATAATTGCAGTTAAGCAGCAGAATTACAATTTGTTTCTGTACACATTTTACCTCAGGTCCTACTAATACAAAACTGTATTATACCTCAGGTGAATCCCGCAAATACTGCTAACAAAGTAAATCTGAACTGATCCATCAAATGGACATTGATTAGTTCCGTTTTCATCATCTAGCATGACTTACAGATGATAGCCAATCAGGGAGGACTGACAGGCCTAATCACCCACAGACCTACACATGCACCCCATACACAACTTCCTCAAAGTTACAGGTGTACGTAGCTCTTAGCTCTATTTACCGGCTTGGAATGTAATGGCAACTGCAACACCAGTGAGCGGTCGAACCGCTGTTATCCATGGCGTAGGAAATTTTGTCTGAAGTACCAGGTGCTAACGGCAACAGGGGTTTGGAAGAACAAGCATATGCATGCTGATTGGAATACCTGGCGTTACATTGCCGTGAAAGTGACACTTAAATCATATAAAATTAAGCCCAATTTCTGAATTAAGCTGTCAATGAAGGAGTGGATCCTACCCAGTAAAATGAGTGATTTAATGTACAGCACTAAGGTTACGAGACTTCTCAGGTGGCTTCTCAGTTCAGTATGCTTTTTTTTTGTCTCAGTAGGGTGGATCATTCCTCATGTCATATATGCGTGCGTCTCTCTTTTTTTTAGCTTAGGCTTGTTCAATGAGTGCTCCTTTCTGTAATGGTTAGCTGAATTATGTTATGGTTAGCTGAATTATGTTACGGTTAGCTGAATTGTGTTATGGTTATAGCTGAATTGTGTTATGGTTAGCTAAATTAACGAACCAAACCTGCATTGTGTCAACAAATTTAAGGGGGAAATTATGAACAAACATAAACACGTGCTGGTTTTTGTTCCAACCAATCTCTTGTTCAATTAAGGTTGTTGAACAAGAGATTGGTTGGAACAAAAACCAGCATACACTGGGTTCCTCCAGGACAGAGTAATAACCAGCATACACTGGGTTCCTCCAGGACAGAGTAATAACCAGCATACACTGGGTTCCTCCAGGACAGAGTAATAACCAGCATACACTGGGTTCCTCCAGGACAGAGTAATAACCAGCATACACCGGGGTCCTCCAGGACAGAGTAATAACCACCATACACTGGGGTCCTCCAGGACAGAGTAATAACCAGCATATACTGGGGTCCTCCAGGACAGAGTAATAACCAGCATACACTGGGGTCCTCCAGGACAGAGTAATAACCAGCATACACTGGGGTCCTCCAGGACAGAGTAATAACCACCATACACTGGGGTCCTCCAGGACAGAGTAATAACCAGCATACACTGGGGTTCTCCAGGACAGAGTAATAACCAGCATACACTGGGGTTCTCCAGGACAGAGTAATAACCAGCATACACTGGGGTCCTCCAGAACAGAGTAATAACCACCATACACTGGGGTTCTCCAGGACAGAGTACTAACCAGCATACACTGGGGTCCTCCAGGACAGAGTAATAACCAGCATACACTGGGGTCCTCCAGGGACAGAGTAATAACCAGCATACATTGGGGTTCCTCCAGGACAGAGTAATAACCAGCATACACTGGGGTTCTCCAGGACAGAGTAATAACCAGCATACACTGGGGTCCTCCAGGACAGAGTAATAACCAGCATGCACTGGGGTCCTCCAGGGCAGAGTAATAACCAGCATACACTGGGGTTCTCCAGGACAGAGTAATAACCAGCATACACTGGGGTCCTCCAGGACAGAGTAATAACCAGCATACACTGGGTTCCTCCAGGACAGAGTAATAACCACCATACACTGGGGTCCTCCAGGACAGAGTAATAACCAGCATATACTGGGGTCCTCCAGGACAGAGTAATAACCAGCATGCACTGGGGTCCTCCAGGACAGAGTAATAACCATCACACACTGGGGTTCTCCAGGACAGAGTAATAACCAGCATACACTGGGGTTCTCCAGGACAGAGTAATAACCAGCATACACTGGGGTCCTCCAGGACAGAGTAATAACCACCATACACTGGGGTCCTCCAGGACAGAGTAATAACCAGCATACACTGGGGTTCTCCAGGACAGAGTAATAACCAGCATACACTGGGGTTCTCCAGGACAGAGTAATAACCAGCATACACTGGGGTCCTCCAGAACAGAGTAATAACCACCATACACTGGGGTCCTCCAGGACAGAGTACTAACCAGCATACACTGGGGTCCTCCAGGACAGAGTAATAACCAGCATACACTGGGGTCCTCCAGGGACAGAGTAATAACCAGCATACATTGGGGTTCTCCAGGACAGAGTAATAACCAGCATACACTGGGGTCCTCCAGGACAGAGTAATAACCAGCATACACTGGGGTCCTCCAGGGACAGAGTAATAACCAGCATACACTGGGGTTCCTCCAGGACAGAGTAATAACCAACATACACTGGGGTTCTCCAGGACAGAGTAATAACCAGCATACACTGGGGTCCTCCAGGACAGAGTAATAACCACCATACACTGGGGTCCTCCAAGACAGAATTTGAGAAGCACTGGTCTTGGGAGTCTTCATGAGGAGTGAATGTGTTTTGGTCAGGTGAAATAGGGGTGTGGAGATATCTGGCTTGGCTAGGACCAGAAGCCTCCCCACGTCTTAAAGGAGCATAATTAAGGTAATTTAATAAGTGTGAAACTCACTGACAAGCTAAAGCTTGGGATGTAAATGCACTTCTTCCTGATTATCTCCCGATGCTGCAGAGAGAGAGAGGAGCTTAAGGCAGGGATTAGGAATGAACGCTTTTAAATGTTGTTTAGTTCTGAACAGAAACTGAATAATAACAACATTTCCGTCCCAACGTTCTGCCAACATAAATTAATGGAGTAGCATTTAGAACAAAATGTAAAAACTGGTTAATAACGTTATCATGATGATGTCACAATGGCGTGGATACAAGGAAAGTGCAACAAAACGAAACTCAAAACTGTGAAAGTGTTGTTATGTAGCAACAGTGAACGAGCCCAAAATTCAGAACAACTTCAAATTATTGCAAAAAGGTGCCTTTTTTGGAGACAGCAGGCCTAAAGCCAGCAATGACAAATCCTATCATATCGTGCTGATGTGGCATTTGTTTCAGTACTCTGTAAAACTTATAAACGGAGAAAATAGCCGGAAGTTGTCAAGAAAGTGCAAAAGTCTATTCAAGTCATCCCTTGGGGTAGGCTAACTATATAATTATTTGATACTCTATTATACTCACTTTATCAATTGTCAACTGTTGACAACGATATCCCCAAATGTGTTTCCAATACCCTATCCTCTTTTGCAATATGCTTACCCAACTGTTTTAGCATACAGTAAAAATTAGTTTACTGTTTTTATTTTTATAATAAAGTAGCACAAAATCACAAAAACACTCCATATAATATCAGCTATAATGGCCCACATCTGGCTACACATCTTCTGAGGAATAGAGCAAGTTGGAGAAAGCTAAGCTTTTGTCAAACCAAAGGAAAAACACGATGAAAAAAGCTCTGGTTTCCATTGATACAACAACTAGCTTAGCCAATAAAACTCATCACTCACTAGAGCCCAATCATGTGCCATGCAGAGTACGCAGGTTTTCATTCCAACCAATCACTACACCTGCTGATTTCACTGATTAACACGCCTTCAACCAGAGGGGAGGGAACTAATCAGTGAAATCAGCAGGTGTAGTGATTGGTTGGAATGAAAACCTGCATACTCTCGGCCCTCCGTGGCACACGATTGGCCACCACTGCACTAGAGGCATCATGCAGACAAACAGGCAAAGGCACTAGAAAATAAAATCTCCGACCCTGGCACAGACTATATCTGAACTACCGGTATATAACATGAAAGAAAGCAAAGTAGCCTACCGTATGTAGGCCTATGTGATCTTATCTTCTGAATAATGGTTGCTTCCTTGTTATGAAGTCATTTAGCCATTTAGCTATTTCAACTGGACAAGGGAGGCCTATAGCTAAATTGCTATAAACTAGCTTGCTCATAACTAATTATGGAGTTAGTGAGCCAGAAAAACTAACATCACCATATATTCCTGGTAATTTTAGTAGCCTCATTACGAATGCACAGCATTACAGACCGAGCACATAAGAAAACGCATCACAAATTATGCATTTATATATACAAGTATGTTTTACAGCATGTTTAACGCATTTATGCAGGCATCTGTCCATGGTCATATACTTGGTCATGGTCATGAAAAAATAAACAACTTTAAGCTTGAAACATGGTGCTGGATGCTCCTTCTGTGACAGATATCAGAATTTACTAAATGTGGCTTTAAATAAACGACAGCCTCCAATAACTCTAAAGCACCCGATTCATTTGCATGTTGAAGAGAATAAACTCTGCTGCGATTATTGGAAGTTTTACGGTAGTTTCCAGTTACAGTGCCCGAGGGCGTTGCATTTAACAGAATTGAGTGCAGCCTGGGGTTTGAAGGAAGGAACAAAATATAACGTTATTAACCGATTTTCACACACTCAAAATAGCATTTTTTTCTCTCTGGAAAACTTGAAAGTGTTTTCACTTTTCCTCTGTTTTCGTTTTCGTTCCCTGAACCATTTCTAACATTCCGTACTATTCAATGTTGAAGAGTGTTCCTGGTTAAATGTGTGTGCTGTGTGGTGTGTGGTGTGTGGTGTGTGGTGTGTGTGTGTGTGTGTGTGTGTGTGTGTGTGATGTGGCTGTGCTGTACTGTGGCTGGACCAGCATGAGTGGGAACATGTCTCAGGTGCATTCTGGGAAAATTGAAGCCATGCATCACTATGTCGGGACAGGCAACAGAAAAATTCCATTAGAGTTTGTTGCATGCCTCCAGAGAGACTGAGCGTGTGTGTGTGTGTGTGTGCTTATGAGTGTGCGTGCATGTGTAGGTGGGCACGTGCTCCTGTCTCAACTGCATCAGAGAGGACAAGCCTAAATAAAAGCCAGCGACCCTGACAATCACTATTAAAAACTATACCCTTTTCCATCTGGATGTAAAGTAGGATGGGGTTCTGCACAACACTACCAGGAGAATTCAGTTGCTGTAGGAACTACTAAGCCTGCCCATGCATTGCTATCCAAAAAGCCCTCACTAACCGCAACATTAAAGACTTCACAAGACATGTTTGCATATTCCTACATTATCGAGGCCAGAGAGACGGCAGTTTTTTTTTAAAATAAACGGACGAACGTGCCAGCGCAGCAACGGTGCCATTACCGCATCACCGTTTCCCCGTCTGCCAGAAAGAGGGATTTACACTGAACGTGCGGGACGATGACAGCTAATAAATAGCGGCGGAATTTGAAAGCCCTTTCCAACATAAAATAATAATTTTGCTGGTTATCGCCAGCGCTTGAGTTTTTTAAGTCAGCCAAGAAAAATGCTGAGTCACCGCCCACTCCCCAAAAGAGACAGTGTGTCCCGAAAAAAGACTCCGACGTTTCGTCCCACGTTTGGTTCAGAGGTGGAGAGAGGACAGATGATCAGACTTTGCTTTGTCGTTATCCTGAGTGACGAAAACCTACAAGAGTCTGTATCAGTGTGGAGGTTTTTTTTTTTTTAATAGTGACTAGTTTTAAGGTACCCTCAGTCTTCTGAAACAGTGGCCAAGGCTTGCGTTTGTGGGGATGGAGGCAGGTGTACTGTCTTCTGAAGCCTGCCTTCGACGGGGGTATGCTCTGAAGCTCAACGTAAACAACTTTGATTTCATTTGACGCATATTATTATATAAAGCAGTTGAGGAGAGAGTGGTGTGTCACGGGCTCAGGCAAGTGTCTGACGGAGATGAAGAGGAGAGGAGTCCTCGTCGCGGCTGTGCTGGGGAGATAAAGCCGACTGACCACAAAAACCGCCATTTACCACAGTCACTCACTCGGCGACTGAGGAGAGGGAGGGAAGAGGGAGAGGATAAGGAGTGAGATGAGGAATGAAGGGGGGATG